>JAABKJ010075445.1:37709139-38268531 GCA_011634705.1 Andricus grossulariae
TGAACTGTCGAGAATTAATATTATTCGGGAATTTTCCAATTCGGTAATATTATAAACTGTTGAATAGTTCAGGAATTTTATTATTCAATAATTTTATTATTTGCTCATTTTTGAATTAAAGATTTAATTTAAAATACAATAATCAAATATTTGCCTAAAAAAATATTTTTAATGTTTAAAGTTTCTAAATTAATTTTTTAATTTAAAATACGAATATTTTTAAAAAATAATAGGTTTGTATGAAAATATTTGATTATTCTGCCGTCCAAGGTGAAAAAACTAAACAGATACACAAGTGACTTTGTGGTTTAGGGTTATCTCTTAAACCTGGCAATGGAAAAGCGAACTAAGCGACAAAGTCACTCATGTATCTTTTTACTTTGGACGGCAGTATTGTATTTTTATTAAATAAATAAAATTTATAAAAAAATATTACTTAATTGTTTAAATTCAGAAATTTTATAATTCGGCAAATTTCTGTCGGGAATTTTCAAATTCAATAATATTATAAACTGTCGGAATTTTCCAATTAGGTAATATTATAAACTGTTCTGGAATTTTATTATTTGGAAATTTTACATTGTCGGGATTTTTCAGTCGTCTCATTTTATTTAGGGACGACTGAAAAATTCCGAAAAAAAATTCCCAATACTGTAAAAGTCCTAAATAAAAAAATTCCCGAAATTATAAAATTGCCGAAATATAAAAATCGCGAATACGAAAAATTCCAAGTGATACAATTCCCGATAGTTCATAATATTACCGAATTATAAAATATCCAAACACGAAAATTTCCTACTCATGAAATTCCCCAATTTAAACAATTAAACATTCTTTTTCAAATTAACATAAAAAATATAAAAGTATAAAAAAATCAATTTAAAAACACATGCGCTCCAGAAATATATTTGTTCAATTATTGTTATTTTAAATTCAAACAATAAAGTTAAAAAACTTTAACATTAAAAAAATCCTTCGATAAAAATATTTGATTATTTTATTTTTCATAAATAATATTAATTTGAAAAAAAATGTAATTGTTTAAATTGGAGAATTTCATGATTCGGAAATTTTCGAGTTCGGATATTTTATAATTCGGCAATTTTCTGTCGGGAATTTTCAAATTCGGTAATATTTTTAATTGTCGAGAATTTTATCACTCAGAATTTTTCCTTTTCGGGATTTTTATATTTCAGAAATTTTATCATTTCCGGAATATTATTATTTGGGAATTTTATTTTTCGGGATTATTCAGTCGTCCCTAAATAAAATGGGACGACTGAAAAATTCCGAAAAATAAAATTCCCTACACTGTAAAATTCCCTAATTAGAAAATTCCCGAAATTATAAAATTGCGAAATATAAAAATCTCTAACTTGAAAATTCCCTAATACGTAATAAAATTCTCTACAATTTATAATTTACCGAATTTAAAAATTCTCGAATAATAAAATACCCGACAGAAAATTTCCTAACTATAAAACATCCGAACTAGAAAATTTCAGAATTAAAACAATTAAAAAAATGTTTTTTAATGAATATTATTGATAGGAAATGCACGTTTTTAATTAAATACTCGTATATTCATAAGACCCTAATGCCAATAAAAAATTCTTCACAACAATCAATTTTACATCTTAAAAATGGACCATTTTCAAATTCGAAGCGATTCGAATTGAAAATTCTTTTATTTGAATTTTTCAAAAATGGTACAAAATTAAATGTTTAGCTTTTTAAAGAAACTAATGGGTTTCATGAAAAAAATTTCAATTCTTTTTTCAAAATGAAGAGTTTTGTGTTTAGAGAAAAGAAATGAAAATTTGGAAGATTCCCTGAATTCCTGCAAATCTCTAAATTTATCGAATTCTGTGAAATCCTTGATTTCTCCGCATTCCTAGAATTCCTTGAGTGTTCTGAATTCCGTGTATTCTCTGAATTCCCTGAATATTCTGAATTCATGAAGTTCCAGAAAATCTTCTGAATTCTTTGAATTCCGTGAATTCATAGAATTTCTTGAATTCCTTCAATTCGTCTAAATTCCTCTGAATTCTTTGCATTTTTTCAGGTTCTTGGAATTTATGGAGTTTTTAATATTCTGGAAATTTCATGAATTCAAGAAATTCAGAAAATTCAGAGAATTTTGATGAATCCAGATATAATAGAGAATTCTAAGGAATTAGGAAGATTTCAACGAAGTTGAAAGAATTTAAAAGATTTAAAAGAGATTGAAAGCGATTCAAGAAATTCAAAATCCTTGCATTCACTAAATGCGTTAGAATCACTACATGTCTTAAATTCTCCGAATTCCTTAAATTCTCTGAATTCCTGACATTCCTTGAATTCTCTAAATCGCCTGGATTCCTTAAATATTCTGAATTCCCTAAATTCCTTAAATTCCTTAAATTTCCTAAATTCACTCAAATTCTCTGTAATCCTTGAATATCCTGAATTCCTTGAATCTTTAGAATTTTCTGAATTCTCTGTAATCCTTTAATAATCTGAATACCTTGAATATTCTAAATTCTTGAAATTCTTACCATTTAGATGAATTCAGATATATCTGGAAATTCGAAGGAATTCAATTGACTTCAAGGAATTAATAGTAGATTACGTGTCAAGAAGAGAAAGGCAGCCTTAAAACGTATACTTGTTTTGACAACAACCCTGCTGAAAGTTCGACTTTCAATTAGGCATTGCCAATGTTGACGACTGGTCAATTGGATAGCTGAGGACTAAAAGAACTGAAAAAGCCTTGCAAAGGCATATGAAAACAAAACTTTCTCGAATCGGAGTCATTTGGAACGATTACAAATTTCCATAGTTTCCAAAAAAATGTCAAAATTTAGATAAATTTCCAAAATTTTCAAAATTTGGATGAAGTTCCAAAATTTTGATAAATTTCCAAAATTTTGATAAATTTGTAAAATTTTGATAAATTTGTAAAATTTTGATAAATTTGTAAAATTTTGATAAATTTTCATAGTGTAAAATCTATCGAAAGACGGACTGAAATTCACATTCTTCCCTAGGGCAGAAAGTAGATGACATAGCGGAGTAAAATAAAGCAACCTGAAATTGGCCATTTTCGGTGCGCTACACAGGCGTTCAAAGTCGAACTTTCAGACGGGGCGTTGTGATATAGTATATTACATCACAAGTAGGGTTAGACAGGTCTTTACGGGGAGATCAACGTTTGCAGGATGAGCAAGGATGAGCAAGGTCGTCCTTGCGAACATTGAGCTCTTCGTGAGTACCTGTATAACCACACGAGTGATGTACGATATTTGATTTGAAATCAGCATGTTATGAGACGGTACTCGTAAAAATGGCAGTCATCTGCTTGGCTGTGATGGATAATCTTGTATGGCGCGAAATTTGAAAATTGTTCCGTTCGAGCGAGAGTATTATATACCGTAAGGTCAACTTCATAGTAGTTATAGAGTAATGTGAGGGCGAGTGAGACGCTAGCAGATGGCGCATAAGAGCGTCTCTGTCGCACTCATGAATGTGACTACTATGAATTGGGCCTTACGGTATATATATATATATATATATATAATTCAAAAATAAGGTTAAACATTCACCGCAGGGTCCCACTGGGAGCAGCTGCCATCTAAAAATGACACCGGCTCCCAGTAGAACCGCAGTAAATCCCATTCATGGCCAAGTCTCACAACCGTGAGATGGGTGGTCACAGTACACAAAGAAATCACAACGACAGGCCGGCGAAACTCTCGTGTGTTTTGAGGACACGAAGCGACCCAAGGATGACAGCTTTCTGCATCCATCTCGCAAGTGCCGTGGCATATTTTTGGCACGCGGGTATGGCTTAAAGGTTACGAACCGGTGACAGTTTCGCACCTGTGAGAGCACTTATCACAAGGACAAATACTACACCGAATATTTTGGTTGCAGTCGTTGCAGCTCCCTTTTAAGGTCTTGATAGCTTCCCTCCTTTTCTTTCTCCTTTCCAGTGAGGTTTTCTTTGAAGGAGCCGAGAACTAGATCACGAATATAGTTCTTTTCTCGAAATTTTGGAGAACAATGTCAGGCCTTGAGTGTGCAACGAAGACTGCTGTCCGAAAATCGTAGTTCCAGAAAATTTGACACTTCTCGTTTTGGACAATCGACTTTATCTCCCTTGGAGCTTTCGGCAGGGTAGGGTTGCGGCTAACACCGTAAGAGCGACAAAGATAGTAATAAAGCACTCTTAGGGCCGCAATATGTCTGTAGATATACGCCGTTCCTGCGTGGGTGGGACACCCCGATAGTATGTGTTCTAGATATTGAACGTGTGTATGACACGCTCTGCACCTATGGCTTGGAACTTCTTGACATAAAATGCGGTCACGGTGTGCTAAGGTGGAAATGACACCATCCTGGCATGTGAAAATAAAACCCTCTGTACCTGAATTAGGCCCTGATTATCTGAGAAAAGCAAAAGTTTTCCCCTTTGACAAGGACTGTTTTTCTAAATTTTGGTGAAAGTTTCCGTGCATTTTCTTGTCGAGTAGCTATTGGTGAAATGTTGCAAACTCTGCTTTCTTCACTTCGGTAAAGGGAAGCTCCTTCACCAATCATCTCGTGGATCCTGACCATTTTTAAAAGAGGACCTCTATCATTGGCAACGATATAAGCTGTATTAAAAACAATTCGGTTATGGAGATACTGGAGATTCAGAAGTCCGCGACCGCCTTGACGGCGTGAAATGTATAATCGCGGAACTGACGAATTGATATGCAAGCTTTTATGCATATGCATGATCTTTTTCGGTTGCAAACATCATTCCTGTGGAAAATTCAATTATTTGATTGTAAATTAACTTTTTTCTCAACATTCGTTTTCTTTAAGATTTAACTTATTAAAATATTTTTTTCAGTTAATAATTTATCTAGGTTGAAGATTGGCTTTTGTGGTAATGAATTCATCTTCTTCTGTTGAAAATTGAACCACTTTTTGTACATTCGTCTGAAAATTTAAGTATCTCAGATTTGGATGAATTTGACCTTCCTCAATTTAAAATTAACTTTGTAGTTGAAGAATTATCTTCTATATTATTATATTGTTTAAACTTCATGTATTTTGTTAGAAATTCATTATTTGGTAGAAAGTTAATCTTCTTCGTTAAAAATACAGCTTTGTAGTTTAAAAATTCAGCGAATTTTCAAAAAACAAAAATTAGATTTTTAACTAAAGCGATCAATTTTCTACTAAAAGGAGAAACCTTCAACAAACAAAAATTAATTTATGACAAAAAAGTTGAAAAATCAACCAAATAGTCTAATTTTTAACCAAAAGATGATCTGATAACCAAAAACATTAATTTGCTGTATAAAAGTACAATTATTGAAACAAATACATACATTTTATAATTTATACGTTAAAAAACTTCATTTTTATCGATAAAAGAAATGAATTCTGAAGAAAATAATTAACCCACATAGCATACTTCTCAAAAAAACTAGGTACATTTTAAACCCAAGAAGTTGAACTTTTAACCAAAACAGACGAATCTTCAATAACATAGATGAATTTTTAACAAAACAAAAAAATTGTCCAATTACTTGAAACTTCATATAAAAATATGCATTTTTAACGCTAAACATTAATTTTTAACAAAAAAGTTCATATAAAATCAAGTGATTCAATTTTCAACTGAAATTATGTTTGCAGCCGAAAATATTTTCATTTTTATCAAAAACAGTTGAATTCAGAAATAATTTTTCAAAACAAAAATTGCAATAAATACATCTTCAGTTGAAAACATTTATTATAAATAAAAGAAAAAAATGAATTTTCACAAAACAAGCATTTAATTTTTAACTAAAGGGATCAATTTTGAACTAAAAAGAGAAGCCTTCCACAAAAAAAGTGTATTTATGACGAAAAAATTAAAAATTGAAACAAATAGTTTAATTTTTACCCAAAAGATGATCTTCTAACCAAAAACATTAATTTGCTATAAGAAATACAATTTTTCAAACAAAAAAAAAATCAATTTTCTAATTTATCGTTGAAAAAATTAATTTTTAACAAAAAAGAGAACGAATTTTCAAGAAAATAATGAAATTTTCAACCAATGAAGTAGAATTTTCAACCAGATAAGACGAATCTTGAACATAGATGAATTTTCAACTAAAAAAATGTAATCCAAATGGTTGAAGCTTCAAATAAAATTATGAATTCTGAACAAAATACTTGAATTTTCAACAAAGAAGTTAATTTACAATCAAGTAATTGAATTTTCCACTGAAATTATGTTTGCAACCGAAAAATATTGTTATTTGTAATCAAAAAAAGTTAAATTCTGCAATAATTTTTTAAAACAAAAAATGTAATAATGACATCTTTAACTAACAAAATTTATGAAAAGAAAATTGTTAACTAAAAGGATCAATTTTGAACTAAAGTAGAAAACCTAAAAAAAAACGATTTTGCAACAAAAAAGTTGAAAATTCACCCAAATAATTTAATTTTCAACCAAACGATGATCGTTTGACAAAAAACATTAATTTTGAAATAAATCAGATAAATGTAATAGTTAGTTAATAGTAAAATTAAATACAAAAAATTGAAAAAAATTTCAGCAGCAGGATTCGAGCCGGGACTGTGCGGTAACAAAATCGAAACGCTACAGCCTGATCTAACCGGGAGTTAAAAAACTTTATCATCGCGCTCCATGCAATATCCGTACATTTTTCAATAGCCTTTTTCTTGAGAGAAGCTGTAAGTCGCACCGTTTTACTTTAGTACATCACAAATTTAGTACGAACGTCAGAGTTTTGGATGAAAATACTCACCACATGCAGTACTCTGTTACGTCCTAGGCTGGTAATTAGGAGTACAAACACACAGTGGTCAGGGTACATCCTTATTTATATACATAACGGAAAAGTTCTGGGCTAAGGGAACGGGGTCAGGGACCAATGAATGCGTGAGGGATCCAAAAATAGAGATAAGTAATAGATATTTATTGATGATCAATATACCATAATGGGGAATGACTTACAAGAGGTTAAGGGAGAAACGGCTCCGGAAATTTTTGGAATAATACATATAGGAAAATGGAAGGGTCATTACAAATTGACGAAAATGAGTACAACGAGATGAGAGAAAAAGAGACTTGGTAGCTCCAGGTTTCGTTGGTTGCCTTTGATAGACTGAAGTTGTATTCCGAATAATCCAATAATTGATGGTAATCCAATTTACACAGCGAGGCACTTAACTTCCGAACTAATTGAACTCCGTTAGGACAACTGGAAAGCGCAGTTGAATAGGAACTGGAATTTATTATGCCCTTCAGAAACGAAGTCGAATCCGGGTGAACTCAGGATTTGAAGAAACTCGTGGAACTCTCTGGTATTTGAGCAAGGACCTCTGGAATGTTACGAAACCACATTAGAATGTGGTTTCGTAGACAAGGCTGGAACTTCCAGATGAAAGACTGAAGACTGTCGGGGGTTGATTACAGGTTTTGCCAACAGTGCTCCTGCACTGCAGACTAAAGAACTGGATTGAGATTGAGACTGGTTGAAGTTGAACTTGAGACTGGAACTCAGACTGAGACAGTTGGACTTGAACTTGATACTGAGACTGAAGGTTGACGGGCCTTTGAGAAGAAAGGTCCGGAATTCGGGTTAAGATACACGGCGACGAGTATCAGCAACGCTTCCGCATACCAAAACTACTAAGCCAACAAGACTTACCAAAGGGTGCAAGATACCCTTTTTATACTCAGGTGAGCAGACATTGGCACCGCCTTCCTCCGCGTGTCCTTCTCGAAGTTTCTCCTGCATGGAGGAGGTCCACGTGTAATCAATAACAATTAGAGTGGTTGTAGTTACTTCAACCCTTCTCCACGTGTGATGAGTTCATTGCTCCAAATGTTTATTAACCCAAGAGTTCACTGACCTGAGAGTTCATTGACCCCAAAGCTCTTTAAATTCAGTGACCACGGAGTTCGTTGATCCAAGGGTTGCTTCTTCTGCTACTCCCTGATCATTACCTGATTGTCACGAAGACCTTTGGTTAAAACTGAATGATCCGGGTGGGTCAAAAACATTTTCCTCCAGGCGTGTTGGTTTTAAATGTACATTTGCTACTTCCTGATCATTACCTGATCGTCACTTCGACTTTCTATTAAAACTGAATGATCTAGGTGTGTCAAAAACATCTTCCGCTAGGAGTGTTGGTTGCAAATGAACATTTTCTGCTCCCTGACCATTACCTGATCGTCACGACGACCTTCGGTTGAATCTGTATGAGCCAGGTGTGTCAAACCCAAGTTCCTCGAGGTTTGTTTGTTTCAAATAAACATTTGCTTTTCCCTGATCATTCACTGATCGTCACATCGACCTTCTGTTAGAACTGAATGATCAAGGTGGGTTAAAAACACCTTCGAGGTCTGTTAGTTGCAAAAGAACATTTGCTACTTCCCGATAATTACCTGTTTATCACAACGACGTTCGGCTGGAACTGAATAATCGAGTTACGTCAAAAACAACTTCCTCGATGTGTGTTGGTTTCAAATCAACAGTGGCTACTCCCTGATCTCAACCTGATTATCACTTTGACTTTCGCTTAAAACTGAATGAACCGGGCTCGTCAAAATAATCTGCCTCGAGGAGTGTTCGTGTTCACATGAACATTTGCTACTCGCTGATCATTACCAGATTGTCACGTCGTCATTCGGTTAAAACTGAATGATCCAGGTGGGTCCAAAACATATTCTTCGTGTAGTGTTGGTTGCAAATGAACACTTTCTGCTCCCTGATCATTACCTGTTCATCAGGACGATCTTCGGTTGTAGCTGAATGATCCAGGTGTGTGAAACCCAAGTTCCTCGAGGCTTTTGTGTTTCAAATGAACATTGGCTACTGCCTGATCATTACCTGATCGTCACGACGACGTTCAGTTGAAACTAAATGACCCAGGTGTGTCAAACCCAAATTCTTCGAGGGGCATTGATTTCAAATGTACATTTGCTACTCCCTGCTCATTACCTGATCGTCACCTCGACGTTCGGTTAAAACTGAATAATCCAGGGATGTGAAAAAAATATTCTTTGAGTAGTGTTGGTTGCAAATGAACATTTTCTGCTCCCTGATCATTACCTGATCGTCACGACAAGCTTTGGTTGACACTGAATGATCGAGGTGTGTCTATCCCAACTTCCGCGAGGCGTGTTGGTTTCAAATGAACATTTGCTACTCCCTCATAATTACCTGATCGCCAGGTCGACCTTTGGTTGAAACCTAATGATCCAGGTGGGTCCAAGACATATTCTTTGAGTAGTTTCGGTTGCAAATGAACATTTTCTGCTTCCTGATCATTACCTGGTCGTCACGACGACCTTCGGTTGAAACTGTATGAGCCAGGTTCGTCAAAAACATCTGCCTCGAGGAGTCTTGGGTTCACATGAACATTTGTTAATCGTTGATCATTACCTAATCGTTACGTCGACCTTCGGATAAAACTGAATGATCTAGGTGTCTCAAACCCAATTTCCTCTAGGTGTGTTGGCTTGAAATGCATATTTGGTACTCCCTGATCATTAGCTGATGGTTACGTGGTCATTGGGTTGAAACTGAATTATCCAGGTGGGTCAAATCATCTTCGAGGAGTGTTGGTTGCAAATGAACATTTGCTTCTCCGTGATTATTACCTGTTCGTCACGACGACCTTCGGTTGAAACTGAATGATCCGGGTGCGTCAACACCAAATTCCTCGAAGGGCGTTGATTTCAAATGCACATTTGCTACACCCCGCTCATTACCTGATCGTCACGTCGACCTTCGGTTATAACTGAATGATCCAGGTAGGTCAAAAACATATTCTTCGAGTAGAGTTGGTTGCAAATGAACAGTTTCTGCTCCCTGATCATTACCTGCTCGTCACGACGACCTTTGGATAAAACTGAATGATCCAGGTGGGTCAAATCATCTTTGAGGAGTGGTGGTTGCAAATGAACATTTGCATATCGCTGATTACTACCTGTTCGTCACGACGACCTTCGGTTGAAACTGAATGATCCAGGTGTGTCAACGCCAAATTCCTCGAAAGGCGTTGATTTCAAATGCACATTTGCTACACCCTGCTCATTACCTGATCGTCACGTCGACCTTCGGTTAAAACTGAATGATCCAGGTAGGTCAAAAACATATTCTTCGAGTAGTGTTGGTTGCAAATAAACTTTTTCTGCTCCCTGATCAGTGCCTGATCTTCACGACGACCTTCGGTTGAAACTGAATGATTCAGGTGGGTCAAAAACAAATTCCTCGATTAGTGTTGTTTCCAAATAAACATTTTCTGCTCCCTGATCAGTGCCTGTTCGTCGCGACGATCTTCGGTTAAAACTTAATGATCCAGGTGGGTCCAAAACATATTCTTCGAGTAGTGTTGATTGCAAATGAACATTTTCTGCTTCCTGCTCATTACCTGATCATCACGCCGACCTTCGGTTAAAACTGAATGATCCAGGTAGGTCAAAAACATATTCTTCGAGTAGTGTTGGTTGCAAATGAACATTTTCTGCTCCCTGATCATTACCTGCTCGTGACGACGACCTTTGGATAAAACTGAATGATCCAGGTGGGTCAAATTATCTTCGAGGAGTGTTGGTTGCAAATGAACATTTGCTTATGCCTGATTATTACCTGTTCGTCACGACGACCTTCGGTTTTAAGTAAATGATCGATGTGTTTCGAACCCAACTTGTTTGAGTTGTATTGGTTACAAGTGAATATTTGCTACTCCCTGATCATTACCTGATCATCCTGAAGACCTTCGATTAAAACTGAATGATTCAGGTGGGTCAAAAACATATTCTTCGAGTAGAGTTGGTTGCAAATGAACAGTTTCTGCTCCCTGATCATGACCTGATCTTCACGACCACCTCCGGTTGAATCTGAATAATCCAGCGGTGTCAAAACCAAGTTCCTTGAGGTTTTTTTGTTTTTAATGATCATTTGCTACTCCCTGATCATTACCTGATCGTCACGATGACCTTCGGTTGAAATTGAATGATCTATGTGTGTCAAACCCCAATTTCTCGAGGGGTGTTGATTTCAAATGTGCATTTGCTACTCCCCGCTCATTACTTGATCGTCACGTCGACCTTCGGTTAAAACTGAATGATCCAGGTAGGTCAAAAACATATTCTTCGAGTAGAGTTGGTTGCAAATGAACAGTTTCTGCTCCCTGAGACGCATTCTGTCTTGCCCATCCAATCTTCTTGTTCAGTTGATGCAAGCGTCTTTTGGTCTTTTGATCCATCGTCGGCTTGAGCCTTCGATTTGATTCAGCCAAAGCTCTCGCAGCACCATAAACTGAGCAGTTGGTGGTCCAGAGGTCGAATTCTCGCGAGATTTCTCCATAGATACATGATTTCTATACATATATTCATAATTATAGGTAAAAGTTTGTCATGAGGCCGTAACCACGCCTTACGACCGTGAGATAGATGGTTACAGTCTGCGACGAATTCAGTACGATGATCCGACTATTAACCTTGAAACCTTGGCACCACCAAGACCGCCATGGCTATGACGTTTTTGTCAGCTGGTCCCAGAAGTTTGATAACAAACAGGGTTTGTGTCTCGAAGTCAAGAAGAACGATGTCAGGCCTCGAGTGCGTAACAGAAACAATTGTCGAGAATATGAAGTTCCAGTATATGTAGCACTTCTCATTTTCGACAATTGACTCTATTTCCCTAGGAGCGCTTACCGGAACGGTATTTGGGCTAATGCCGTAAAAGTGACAGAGATGGTAATAAAGCACTCTTACTGCCGCACTGTGCCTTCGTAAGTAGGTCGTTCCCGCACGAGGTGGACAACTAGATAGTATGTGTCCTAGATGTTCGAAATGTGCACCAAACGCTCTGCGGCTATCATCCGGAATGTCTTGGCTCAAACTGTGGCGACGGTATGCTAGAGTGGAAATGACGCTGTCTTGGCATGACAGAATAAAACTATCCGTGCTCAACTCCAATCCGGGTGATTTGAGAAAAGCAAACGTTAGCTCATACGACGTCGACAGATCCTCCACATTTCTGTAGATGATACCGTTCATCTTCTTGTCGAGGAGCTTTTTGCGGAAATTTTTCTCCTATGCTTCCTTAATCCGGGCCTTTACGAGTCTCGACATGGATAAGATTTGATGCATTTTGCATCAAACTTTGCATAAAGAGGGTCTTGTCCATTTGCGACTATATGTGCTGTACCCAGAATAATCCTGTTGTGAAGACATTCAAGATTCAGTATTCCGCGACGACCTTGACAACGTAAGATTTAAAGTCGCGGAACGGAAGATTTAAGTTGCATTCTTTTGTCTACGTGCATAACCTTTCGGGACCCGATATAGAGGGATCTCAGCTCATTCATTGGACATGGAACCACTCCAAATGAATAAAGAACTACCGGAACGGCAAGCATGCTCGTCGCAGATACTTTGTTCCTCGCCGATAGTTCGGAAGAACAAGGCCGTCGGATAAGACGTTTGTGTTTCCATCGGAAAGTATCCTTCATACACGTCACGTCCTGAATGCGGCTCTGTGGCACGCCCAGGTATGTATAGGTCTCTCCAGTGCCAAGGTGTCGTATAGCGTTTCTGTCGACGAGCTCAGGGTCTTCCAGGATGCCATTAAGTTTTCCTTTCTTCAAATAAACCTTGGCGCATTCTTCCAACCCGAAATCCATGCCATTCTCTTGAGTGTACTCTTTGAGAATATATAGATCTACATGTAGTTTCTCTTGATTTTTAGCATAGATTTTAAGATCATCCATGCAAAATACATGAGTGACCTTATGCTTTCGATTTGAAGGATTGCCCCAGAGATACCCTTCGGAATAGCGAAGTGTGAGAGATAGTTGCAATAGTGCGAGGCAAAAGAGAATAGGGCTCATAGTGTCGCTCTGAAGCACACCTCCCTGAAAGTCGACATTATTAGTGTTCACACGATGTTTTACAGATGAGATAGTAAATCTGGTTTTCCAAAGCGGCACTAAACTCTCTATGCACCTCACGATGTGTGGATGAACCTTTGAGCTTTCCAGCAGACAGATGATAAGTCTACGGGAGGTTGAATCGAAAGCTTTCCGGTAATCAATCCAGGCCATCGATAGGTAACGCTGATAGAATGCTGCGTCTTGACAGACACATCTATCGATGAGCAGGTTCTCTCGAAATCCTGCTACGCCTTTCTTTCAGCCGCGTTAATCATACATCTCCCGCCACACAGGTCCAATTGTCCAAACAATCCTATCATTTAGGATAGCTGTGAATATCTTATACAATGTGTTCAGACAAGTTATTGGCTTGTAATTCTTAGGTTCAGCTAAGTTAACCATCTTCGGCAGAAACACTGTGCGCCCTTCCACCAACCACTCCGGAATAGGCTCTTTCGACTTTATATATGAGGTGAAAATGCGGGCCAGATGCTGGAGGGTTGAAGGAAACTTCTTCCACCAGAAGGTCTTGATACCATCTGGTCCCGAAGCGGAATAGTTCTTCAGGCCTCTTAATACTTTGTTCACCTCCTCGGTAGTGATAGGTGGGCATTCATCGTCAGATATTATGAGCGCACTGCTCAGCTTCTTAAAGCTATGATGCCCAGCCTATCTTTGTGCTGAGTTGATGCATTCATCTTTTTGTCTTATGATCAACCGTTGGTTTTATTTTATGGTACACACTACAATTGATAGTCCAGAGGTCGGATTCTTCGGAAAAATCTACACGAAGCTCGTCATTCAGTTCAGCCAGAACTTTGGGCTTGAGAGAAACCTGAATTTTCATGTTTCTTCGGGTCCTGAAGCATAGCTCTTCCTCTATTGGATGCCTACTCGCGGTTGGTATCAGTGTCGCCTCTCTTTCTCTGTTGCCAGCTTGTTCTGGTTGCGGTTGAGTAGGCCTATATAACCCATTTTCCCGCGTTCCTCGGCACGGTTTCGCAGACGTTTATGCGAAAAATGCGAGAGCTCTGAGTTTTTCTGTATCACAGAGTATGCACTCGCCCCATGTAACCTTTTCGTCCAGTGGCCATACTGGTATCATAGCACCCAGGTGTCATTCAGCTTTCGGCACGGGTTTCACGCCTTCGCTTGGGGGTTAATTCTTTCGGGACCACCCCTGGACAATTGTCCGCGACTGCTGATTAATTAGTGTAACCAGATTCAGCAGAAGCTTTGTCATGGACCCTTCGGTTGGACTCCAAAGGAATCGAAATCAAAACCGAAGATATATATACATATATGTATTTAAAAACTAAAGGTTAACAACCACCTCAGGGCCCCACTATATATAATTAAAAACTAAAGGTAAACAACCACCGCAGGGTCCCACTGGGAGCAACTGTCATCTAAAAAATGTCATCGGCTCCCAGTAGGGCCGCGGTAAATCCCATTCATGGCCACGTCTCACAACCGTGACTTGAACTGGATAAGAATACGCCGACAACAGGGCCGAATATCTTTCAAAGTCGGGCCAACCAAGAAGAAAATATATTTTTTTTTATAACAATTTATTTTTTAATTTGCACTTTATCATTTTTTTAACCCACATTCTCATAATATGTCTAAAATCAAGAAATAATAAATATATAATCCTGAGAGGTCCTTGGCTCTTTCAGCAAAAAAGCATGGCCGAGATTTTGTATCGAACGTTCAAGCGGTTCGATAGCGCAATTGGCTAAGGCATCGGCTAGGCACATACGGTTAGGTAGTTTAGGTAGTGTTCGAATCTCCAGCGAGTGTAATTTTTCAACGAGTTTAAACGTGAGGTTATATGTGTAGGGGACCGTGCGTGAAATTGCGTTATTTAAAATATGAACTAAGTGCAGCAATAATACAAAAAGCATTTTTTTTTGTTATATGTATATGAAATACACATTACACGCACATAGAAACCTCATAGAAATCTTTTAACCTCCCGGTAAGCCAGGACAAAAAACCCTTCATCTCCTCTTAGGTTCTATATAAAAACTTCTTACAAACCTTGTAAGATCCTTGTAAAACCCCAGTACACCCCGAATCAGATCCATTTAAAAACATTTCAGATACACATTACATGTACATAGAAACCTCTTACAAACCTTTTAAACTCCCAGTAAGCGAGGACAAAAACCCCTTTGTTTACTTTGACGTCCCTATAGGATCCACTTACAAACATCATAAGATCAACAGTATATGCTCTTTCAAGCATGGAACAAAACCCTCCTTGAAAAATCATAGGAATCCTTAAATTCCTAAATTTTAGGGATTCTGATTGGATTCTAAGAGGAATTTTTAGCAAGGGAGACCATTGACTTTTTCCCTTATATCGTTTAGGTCTGTGGATATTCCATCATTACCCTTTTTCAGAGATAATACGATAGATTTGCAGTCATTAATTGCTAACAAGAGATGTCCAAACTGACTGCTTGAAAAGTTGTTACTCTCCGACAAAACGCTATTACTATCATCAGACTCCATTTCGGGACATGAGTCAAGAGTGCTCGTCATATTTTTACTTTATTTTGTTTTTGAGGTACTGCCCTGCCGATAGAACGGCACTCAAACGGCACTGCCCAGTGCCGTTTCAGTGCTGCTCGTTTAAAGCTACTCAGATTCCAGATTTAAATGCCTGCAGAAGTTCCCTTTATACCTGCGACTAGGCTACGAAGTAGACCAGCTGAAGGAGATTAAAAATTAGAAATTAAAAATTTTGAAATTACCGCTGCGAAAAGTAGAAATTCAGAATCTACGGGTTTCGATAATTTCAGATATCTAACTTTTTTTAGAAGATTAAAATTGGAATGAATATAATGTATCTCGTAAATGGAATGAGATACGCTAAAATAGACAACGTCTTTGAATTGAACTCCAGGATAGTATATTAGTATACAATTTATAATTATAAAATATATATACTGAGAAAATTCATCAATAAAAAAAGTGTTAATAATTTGAATAAAATTTTAAAAAGGAATGCCGTTGGTGGCGGCCAACTACTGTAAATCACTCTGCACGTCCGATAAGTGACGAATACAATAGGACCATTATATGACTGTCGCATCACTCTCAGTGCCGTTTAGGTGCCGAAATCAGCCCAAACAGGCACTCAAACGGCACTGGCGGCTCAGTGCCGTTTCAGTGCCTTCTCGTCGGCAGGGTTGAAGAATCCATGCGGACGGAGAAAATGGCGACAGAGGGTGCGATATCCCATTGGCTAAACACTCGCCAAGATGGCGTATGCACCAATAGCAGCCATTAGTTTGTCAAACTTATCTCCACAAAGCCTACTGTTCTCAGTGACCATACTAGCATTTTCATTTGAATCAAAGTCAATATTAGATTCACTGGCACTCGTAGTATCATTCTTGTTCATCTTGGATAAATTAGTTTTTACATTAGTGTCTCGTTTAAATGCTCCGCTTGATTTTTTATGTTTCTTTAGGTTGGACTGACCCTGACTGCTAAGATCAAAATGTTGTAGATTCACTTTATCACAGGATCCATTACATTTCACAAGTTCATTTTTCGAATTTTACACATTATGAACACTGCACTTTTTATTTGGATGAAAGTAAGTAATACATTTCTTGCAATACTTTGCAGAAGTAATCAGGGCATATTCTAACGGGTAGTTCTGCCGAATTGTGCACAAAAAAAAAAAAAAAAAAAAATGGGTAGTTCTGAAAGTAGAAATGGGCAGTTGCTGAAAAGAAGGAAGATGGGAAAATATGAAGGCGGGAAAGAAAAATTAAGAGAAAAAAGAGAGACAAGGAAGCGTAGAGAAATGAGATCGAGGAAAAGAAAAATACAGCTGCGTACAGAGCGTCATCTAACGCCGTACAACCTAAATCACGGAACGTTTACTGATCGTTTATTGATCAGATAATTTAATGTTATTGGAAATGAATAGCTACATAGCTATATGATATACATATTATGTATATTTATTCTACGCGAATCTATTCCGTACATATACATATAAGTATGTATACACCTATGACTGCATGAAAACTGTGACATTACTTCATTTCAGTTCCCTTTTTTTTTATTTTTTTATTTTTTTTTTTTTAGTCACAAGATTTAAAGTTCTCAGGCATTTTCCAACGCCAAGATGGCTGCTTCACCTGATTTACAAGTCTTAATGCACACAACATGGAGAATAGACACAAGGAGACCGAAGTCCTATACATTGACTTCAAGAAAAATGAGCATGTTTTTTCGCTAAGTACACGCGCCTGAACTTCCCGTGCGTGGCGCTAGTATGAACATATGTGTATACAATGAATATGGCCGCCCACGCGAGAATACAATAATATAACCTCAAATCATGTGCAATTAAACACTCTGTTAAATACGTTAAATATATAATTTATAAAGTGAACGTGAAATATCGAAATGGTAAGTACAATACTTTTATTGAAATTTCGCTTATTTTAAATGATACATAAGATGACCATTACATATGATCATGCAACAATGGATCATACAAACGTGTAAATGATTGAATGATATTATTGTTAACCTGTTGTGAATGTACTAATCACTTACAATTATAATTGTATTGTTATACTTCTATGCAGAGTTGTAAGAAGAAAGCGAATCCGTATCGCAGATGCGCAATATGTAATTATAAACAGTATCAAAGCAAGAAGTTCCTCTCCACCTTCGCAGCTGCCCTCCAGCTCCCAAACCCCAGTCGATCATAAAGATAAACTTAATATCCCGTGGTTCATCCGCAACAAACCAATCCTCGCTGAAACATAGCTTCCTTCCATCATCGAATCAGCTCATTCACACGCTGCAAACCTTCGTTTGTCAGTGGCTAATCCCCCTAATTCCAGCATCAATTCACTCGTAAATTATGCGAGTAAAACTTCTGACCGCTTCAGAAGGCCCTGCCTTCTCATCTCACCGCCTTAATTTAATTCATCCATCTTTCTTTTCTTGTTTCGCTTTAAGCGCGAGTGTCCGTGCAGTCTTACTGTCTCGGCCACCAATTTCGTTGTTCCCTCTTTTCTTTTTTCAACTTGGTTCATAACCTCTTAGGTTGGTAACCATTCGAGGAGGGGTTTTAGTCGGTAGGCGCACCTAGCGAATCCGACACTACTCACTTTCCCTGGGTGTCTTTTAGAAGATTTGCCCTCCTCGGCCCCCTTCAAACAAAAAAAAAAAAAAACTGAAACCAAGGAATCCGGAAAGTATGCTGAACTAGTGATGGGACATCGACAGTAAAACATCGATGTTGGCGAACATCGATGGGAGGGGCTATTCACTCTCGAATAACGAAAACATTGCATGACGATTTCATATGATTTCATATGATATTTACGTTGTCTGCAGTGAATTTTCGTTAGCAGACGTTGATTTCTTTCTTAGCACGCACTAACCAGCACTAGTCTACGTTATTTGCGTTAGACAGCGTTAACCGCATTAACCGACGTTAAACGATGCTCTGCGACAACCGAGGCACAGGGCAGTGGGGAAAAATGCAGTTATTCTCTCTCAAAAAGCTCCAGAGCCTTCACTTTTGGTCCGATTTTCCAATTTTTTTTTCTAAAATTAAAGTGCATTTAATTTTCAAGAAACGTCACCTCGAAATTTATGTCTACCTATTTTTTTTATTTATAATATTTTCATTAAAAGTATGAAAAAAGAGAGATTTTTCGAAATTCTTATATAATTTTGAGAACAGTAAGGGTTATCAACTGGTAGCACCAGATGGCTATACACTTTATCCGTGTAATTATCTGGCTGCTCCTTCCACAGTAGATATCGGCATAAATAAAAACATAAACCACGTAGTAAACGCTGAAGTAATAAATTAGCTATATTCAGATCATCTGCCAGTAACAGTAGAAATAAGCAATGAAAAATTAGAACTAGGCAACAAAACCTTTCTCAATTATAAACTTGCTAATTGGGATAAATTTAGAACAGGAATAGGTGAAAAATTAATCATAAATCCCAAAATAGATACTAATGAACAAATAGAGCAGGAAGTGCAAAAGCTCACTCAGCTAATCCAGATAGCAATAAAGAAACACATTCCGCAATCCTCTTTCAATAGTACAGGATCAATGCTACCGAGAGACATTAAACAACTAATGAAACTTCGTAACAAATTAAGAAATATTACACAAAGAAAACAAAGCAAAGAAACCAATAAAATCAAAAATAGATTGTCAAAAACTATAAATCGGAAAATTAAAGACCACTCTAACGATAACTGGACTAAAAAACTCGATCAGCTAACAGTCAAAGATAACTAGTTGTGGAAAATCACAAAAAGTATAAAAAAAGAAGATAGCAGCAATACCCACTCTGCATGGAAAGAATGGGCTTGCTTTTGGGGATGAAGAAAAGGCTAAAGAATTAGGGGAACAATTTGAATCGGTCAATTACAACTGAAGACCTAGGAGACTATGAAACAGAAAGAATAGTTAATAAAACCTATAATAGTGTTAAAACTCAAAAAATTATAGCCAAAGATATCAATTTTACAACTCCCAAAGAAATTAGAAAAATAATGCAAAATACTTAATTCAAAAAAGCACCTGGCTACGATGAAATACAAAATATAGTACTCTAAAATCTGCCTAAAAAATCAATAGTACAGTTAACTTATATATTCAATAGTTGTCTTAAAAATTCCTACTTTCCAAGCAACTGGAAAATGGCAATCATCCTACCTATCCAAAAGCCGGAAAAAATAAATTATTCTCACAAAACTGCCGCCCAATTAGCCTACTGTCTACTATTAGTAAAGTCGGGTAACACGTGATCACTATGAATGGGTGACGTCATGTTTACATTTTCAAAGAGAAAAAGGACCAAAATTTTGAATTTATTAATCTTGTTTGTTTATAAAAATGTCAATTGTTATAACTTTTTACCAAATATTATCAAGCACATATCAGTTTCAAAAATGTTTAAAGAAATTCAAATACTAAGGAAAAATGAGTCTGGAAAACAGGATATTAAAAAAATGTTAAACAAAATTTGAGTATAGCAATGATTTTTGCTAATTTTGATAAATATTATGTAATTAAATGTCGTTCCTGCATTAACGCGAAATAATTTTACTAAAAAGACAAAAATTTGGTACCGTAAATAAGGTAGAGGTACCTATCATGAAACATGTCCCAATTATGAAACAGTTTGACAAAAAACTCGATTTATAAATAATTGAAAAAGACATTTTTGAGTACAAATTATTAAATTAATCAGTATAAAAGTTACGCTTTTTATCTATATAAAAAGCAAGTATGGTTCTGAAGTTTTCAATACTAAAAAATAGTTTAAATTATCTAACCTAAAAACACGGGAAAAATGACTGCCTTTATCTCGTGTATTCACAAATTTCGATTATTTCACATGTGTAATAGATCAAATGACAGCTTAAGGTTGATACATTTGAGATTATTGCACTTTTTCTTTATTTGGATACAACTTTATCAGAGGTACATTTGCAATAAAATGTGTTGTTTATTATATTAATATAGCTTATGTTATTGTTATATATTAGTTGAACTTAAGGTAAAACAAATTAATTTTAAATAAAAAACGGATTTTCAACAAAATAGTTCAATTTTCGGCCAAAGTGATGAATTTTCAAATAAAATGATGAATCTTCAACTGGAATGGTTGAATTTTCAACCAAAAAGATGAATATTCAATCATGAAGATTGATTTTCTACGAAGAAAAAACACAAATGAAAATGATAAATTTAAATTTAAAGCTTTGTCGGGTTTTAATCGTGTGCAAAACCTCGAAACTTGCCGACGTTTCGGCATCTCTACGATGCCTATGATTGGCCAGAGCGCTCCATGGTGGGAATTGCTCGAACTTGATTGGCCAATCAAGTCTTTTGCGCTGGCGCTCGTGTGTTTAGCTCAGAAGTGGTACTTATAAGTACCGCAGTCGCCCTAAATTTCTTTCCGTGTAGTCCATTCTCGAAATTCCTCTATAACTTCGTATGGTCCTGAATATTGATTTGAAAATTGGCGTATTTTTCCGCCTTCGAATAAGAAAACATTATCTCCTGCCTTAAAATTTTGTGGATTAACTTTTTTATCATAGTAGATTTTCGATTTCTCTTTTGCATATATTAAATTATTTCGGGCTATTTCGCGCATTTCATGTAGGCGTGTTATTAATTTTGTCAAGTAATGATCACATGTTTCTAGTTTTTCATGTTCCAATGGAGATTCGCTTGAAGGAAGACGCGCTAGTTTTCCGAAAACTAGTTCATACGGAGTACACTTTGTTCCCTCGTGTATGCTTGTATTGTATGAAAATGTAGCAAGCTCTAGCCAATCATCCCATTCAGCGTTCTTGCTTACGAATTGTTTTAAATACTCCCCTAAAACGTGATGTGACCTTTCAATGGATCCGTTAGATTGAGGGTGAAAAGTTGTGATCTTAGATTGTCTAATTCGGAATCTTTTGGCTAATCGTTTCATCAAACAAAAAATTTGTGCCCTGGTCTGTTAGAACTCCTTTAGGTGATCCAAATAAACATATGAATTTGTTCACAACTGAATCGGCTATCGTACTTGCTTGATGGTTCTGGAGTGCTATTGCTAGTGAATATTTCGTAAAATTATCTTGTGTAGTCAGTATATATTCGTTGCCCATTTTTGTTACTGGAAGGGGACCTACGATGTCCATTGCTATTTTTCCGAACGCGGTTCCTGGGGTGTCCGTTATCACCATTGGGGTTTTTGTTTTAACCCGGACCAATTTTTTTAACCTGGTACTGTAATCATACTTGGGCATACTTCTGGATGTGAATCTTCATGTTTTCCCAAAAATAATTTTGACGTATTTTATTATAAGTTTTCGTAATTCCTTTGTGGCTGCCTATTGCAGAAGAATGAGCTTCTTCAATTAATTCTATACGTTAATCTTTTGTGGGGTATTGTGTGATACCCATACATATTATAATTTTCGTCGATGATTCAGCAAAGGTTGCATCAAATGTTGTTAAAATTTCATCCCAAGGTACGTGATTAACTTGAGCAGTTTTAGCTCCACTAATTGTTTTCTAATGAATACAATGACAATATTGTTAATTTTATACTTTCTAAAGTTTCGCTTAAATTTCCGTCTTCAATAGGCAGACCTATGTGGTATTGTTGACTCTTTTTAATATATTTTGCAACTCCTTTTTGAAGTTTTACAAATTTGGGTAATTTTTCTCTTTTTGCTAAAGCTCTTGAACCATTATCACGAGGGTTTCCGTCAACTGAAATAAAATATGTATAATTGTCTTTCTGGATCTGATTTATTATAAAATTTTTGCTTCTTCTTACCTTTTTTCTCCTTACTTTTTTCTACCTTTATGGGTCTACCTCGCTTTCCTTTTTTGGGAGGAGACAAGTTTTTACTTTTAACTTCAGTGGTAGTCTTCCTAGGCCTAACACGTTTTTTTACCTGTACATTTTTAGCAGATTGTTTTTCTTCATCTTCTTCTAGGTCCTTCTCTTCTCCTTTTTTTTTTCTTCATCTTCGACTTCTTTTTCTTCAGTAGTAGTCTTCCTTGGCCTACCACGTTTTTTTACCTGTGCATTTTTAGCAGATTTTTCTTCTTCTCCATCTTTTTCTAGGTCCTTCTCTTCTTCTTTTTCTTCTTCATCTTTGACTTCTTCTTCATCACTGGTAGTCTTCCTTGGCCTACCACGTTTTTTTACTTGTACATGTTTAGCAAATTGTTCTTCTTTTGCATTCTTGTTCAATTTTTCTTTTTGCATTTGCTTTTTTGATGCTCCCCTAATTATCATGGCGTTCCATTGCAGCGCTGGAGTATTATTGTTGAATGGATTATTTAAAAGATGATTAATTACACTCGTCAGGTTTTCAATTGATTTCGTAAGATTCACAAACTCCGATGTTTTTTCACTTGCAGTCCAAATTCTAACTTTTCTTTCTTATTTTCGGGTTTCATGGATTTTATTCCAATGCCTTCTATATTATTACTATATTCAAAAAATTCAGATTTCGTTGATTTCATATAATTTATTATGGTTTCATTCTCAGGATCATCACTGGGGTTCCCAGACAAGGCGTCTGAGTTAACGTTAGTCTTACCTGCCTTATATATAACGTCGAAGTCGTACTCATCTAATTTTAATTTCCGTCTCGTAACTCTAGAGCATGGGTCTTTCGAATTCTGAAACCACACCAGTGGTTTGTGGTCAGTGATCAAAGTAAATTTCCGTCCATAGAGATAAGGTCTAAATTGTTGTACCCCATGAATGATTTCGCTGTAAAACTGGTTCTTCACAACGTTTTTCCTTTAAAATATCAAATGCATTTTGTTGTTTTTCCGTCCAATTAAATGGGGTGTCCTGTTTTAAGAGTTGTTTCAGTGGACTGGCAATTTTTGAAAACCCGTCAATGAAACGTTGATAATATCCAGCTAAATCAAGAAACTGCTTAATATTTTTCTCATTTTTGGGGATGGGGAATTTTCGAACTGCTTCGAGTTTTATTGGATCTGGGCGTATACCGTCTTTATCAATAATATGACCTAAATAACCTACTTCAGGCCTCAAGAATTCGCCCTTGTCTGGCTGTAGCTTCAAATTAGCAGAAAGTAATCGGTCCATGAGGTTATTAAATTTTTTCTCATGTTCATCAAGAGTATCAGCATATAAAACAATGTCATCGAGACAATAGAACAATTCTGTTCCTTGTAACCCCGTTAATACTGAGTCCATTAACCGCTGAAATGTAGCTGGGACATTTTTCAAACCGAAAGGCATACGGTCAAACTCATGATGCCCGTAGGGGGTGGAAAATGTAGTTTTATGCGCATCATCCGAGTGCATTTTAATTTTATGAAAACCGGAAGCTAAATCAAATACTGAGAAATATTGAGAACCGCCTAGTTGATCAAGAATTTCTGTTATATTCGGCAAAGGATAAGAATCGCCTATTGTTTTTTCATTAAGTTTTCTAAAATCCAAAACCATTCCCCATTTTTCGTTTCCATGCGAATCTAATTTGTTTGGAACTATCCAAACTGGAGTATTGTAAGGAGATAAGGATGGTTTTACTATTCCGTTTTCTAAAAGTTCATTAACAGTAACAATGAGAATCCAACCACGGAAGGTGGGGGGAAGTGTTCGAAATATAGTAACTCGTATCCGTATTAAAAATTGTTCATTCTTGTTACTATTATGTCAAGTATTCAAGTCATATTATGTATGTTTTGAATAATGTGGAAAGTGAATAAGAATAAATAATAACAGTAAATATGGAAAAGTACAAACCTGCAGTATTATGACGTCGAAATAAGCCGAAGCTAAATCGCATAAAGGCAATTTATGACTAAGAAATAGCTAGAAATTATATTACCTGACAATGACTTTTGTTTCGAGGAAGGTATCCAAGATGTACAGCTATTGTTCAAGTATGTGTAGTAATTTTTTCAGCGGGTTTTTCAAACTTTTTTGAAGCATGGGAGCTCGTGACGCGAAAGCCTCGCGCAAGTAAAGCTTTCTTTTAAACATAATTTTGGAAAAAAAATTAACGGCCGCACTTGGTGAAAAACACAAAAATATGTTTAAAATTAAAAAATGAAGCTTAAATAATTTTTTAAATCTGAAATCATTGCATTTAGCGTAAAGCGGATGAAGAAACGTTTTCAAAAACTCCATAAAAAAGTCAATTCGGATAACTCTTGTAGAAGTTATGGTTAATTGAGTAACAACGTGCGCAGTAAAATGTTGAAAATTCGAGCCCCTGTGTGCTGACAACCCGTCATACTAGAGACGTTCTCTTATGGGAATTGAAAGAGGTTCACTAGGGCAATAATTTTGCGGACTTTCAAGAAAATCAGAGACAACACGTTTTTAGGCGGGTACACTTGACGAATTTTGCCCCATATAAACATTCTGTAAAGATGTTCAGATAAATTGTAGTCGCCAATTTCCTGATATTCTAGAAAGTTTCTCACAATGCGACAGGTGTTTAGTTTTTAGTGTTTTAGTTTAGCCGAATAAACCTTTCGTTTAATATATATTGCTTTGTCTCCTGGCATAAACAGATTATTCCTGATGACCTAAGCCTTAGAGATGAGAACTCTTGCTGAAACTTTATGAATGTGAGGATACTTTGCAGCAAACTTCATTTTAAAATTGTATCCCTTTTCGCGTTTAGTTTCAAACTTCGCGGCTTCATAGTAGAGAGACGCATTAATTCTCCCTTCATTGTCGTATTCCAGTTGATGCCCTCCCGCGGTATTTCTCTTAAGGTGGTTGGCTGCAAATCGCTAACGCAAGTCAAAGCATTCCCAGCTGACACAGAGTTGAAGTTCCACTGTTTACCATTTGTCGCAGATGTTTTTGCTGACGAAATTTTTTATTTTTTCTGTTGCCCTCAGCGGCAGTTCCAGAGGTGCCCAACGATCCTTGAGAAGTGACCACAGTTTCCAAAAATTCCTAATATTCTCCATTATATTTGTGGCTTTTGGAGTTCTTCTTAGTCTTTTTCCTGTTCGTTTTGTGCTAAGTTGTTGGTTTCAGGCTATAAAATAATAACATGTAAGTTTAAATCGTACTCTATAAATCTAAATTAGCGAAAGTTCATTAAGTAAATTAGGGAGAAGTCAGTCACTAACGATGAGTTGAAAACTAATAATTTTATGGGTTCAAATATTTACTAATTCGGTAGTGGGAAAGCTATTAATTGCTTAGTGGAAGCATATTAATTTATTTAGGGCTGTATATCACTATTAAAAAAATGGCATATATATATATAATAGAATACGTGAAAAATAAGAAAGGTATTGCTCTAAAATAAGGAATTAGAATTATTTGTAGACTCAAATCTATTTTATCTTCCTTTATTCACGATAAAAATAATCCCTAAAATGCCTGCACTCACAGAGATACCACGAAACTTGATAAAACACAACAATACACCTGAAACACGTTGCGTCGTACGACGTCAGGTCTACTATTTTATATGGAAAACACAATCGGAAAGGAAGTTCACTATTTCGTTTTTAACCGAAACTATTAAATAATTGGCCAATATTTTCACTAATTGACTTCAGTAAAATAAACTTGTGATTTTCTCAACATTCCATTAGTGAAATGCCAAAATATTACTATTTCATTAGTCGAACACTTAAATACTAATCAAATTATTAAAATTTTCACAAATTCATATTTAGAGAGTAAAAGCTTAAATAATCTACAATATATTCTCAATTGAAATTTTCGAATTAGATTAGAAATTTATTGTATGAATGAAGAAAAATGTGCGTATACGTTGATAAGGCATCAAAAGCAACGATCAAAGAAGAATCCATTCAAGCCTTAAAAGTGCTAATAGAGATTTTCATTATTGTATATAAAATCCGAAAGCCTGAGATCTTTTATTTTCTTGTATATTGTGATAATGACTCGAGCAAACGTTTCAAAAGTACGTTTGCGTTTTAAAAGAATGCTTGAGATTGAATCTTCATACTTTTCGAGTGTCGAGAATAAATACTTGCAAAAATTAGGGTGGAAAGCATAAAATAATACAATTATTGAAGAAATGAACACATAAAATATGAGCGTATTTGAAACTAAAATGATGTATTTTATCACTAAAGTTGAAACTATGGCGACATGTAACGACATAAGAAAAGTTTATGCACTACGTAAGCTGGTATGTTTAATAACTGTTTCATTTCAACGAAGTGTTTTCTCAGACTGGTATGGCCGATTAAAAATGAGTTAAATCGACCCTAGCATAAATCAAACGGCGAGCGGCAGTTGTCTCTCTCAAGAAGTCTGGCACTTCTTAGTTCTTACGTCAAGTCGGTTGAAAAAAAGGAGAAGACACCGTTTTTACATAATATGGAGGCACGAATTTTTTGTTCCTTTAGGGGGGACAAGCTGATCGCAGGGCTCATAATTGTTGTAGTTACAGATGCAGCTCATACAAATTTAATTACGGCTGGAAAGTTTTAAGGGTGAAAGTTAGAATTTTTCAAACACAATAAAGCAACCCCTAAATATTTTCTTTCTAGATCTTAGTTACTCATATAAAATTCTATAATAAAAAATAAAATATGTTCGTGACAAATTAAAAGAATCACAACTTAAATAATGTAAACTTAAATATAATAAGTATATTTTTTTTAAGTGGCCTGAAAGAGAGTATTTTGTTTTAAATTTGTACAAAATCAGGGCTATATATTTTTAAAGGACCTATTACTGAAATCACTTTATTTGAAACACCCTAATATATACAATATATACTATATACTATATAAATATGTATATATATATATATATATATATATATAAGTAACACGAGAATTCTAGATCAATCTAAAATATCTATACCTTAAACCTATATAACTATCTACCCTTCACCTATGTACCCATCCACACATCACTATTTTACCACTGAGCAATTCACGCCTACCCCGAAAGGGAAACGGCTTAATTATATAATAATGTTAATAAAGCCGATCAGTGTTTTATTTATTGCCTGAGCTTACATTGGGCACACCCATAGAACGCCCATGGTAGATCTTCTCCATTAATTTACAGATTATTTTTATTATATGAGTACGTGGATGCAATCCCATCCAAATCCTGAAACTTTTCCAATTATTCCGAATCTTAAATTATCAAAACTTATGTTAAAAAAGTCGATCAGTGTTTGATTTCTTGCTTGGGTTTACATTGGACATACCCATAGAACGCAAATAGTGGATTTTCTCCATTACTTAACAGATTGTTTTTATTATATAAGTACGTGGATGCAATCCCATCCAAATCCTAAAACTTTTCCAATTATTCCGAATTTTCAATTATCAACACTTATGTTAATACAGCCGATTAGTGTTTGATTTCTTACTTGGGCTTAAATTGGGTACCGATAGAACGCCCATAGTGGACGTTTTGTATTAATCAACAGGTTATTCTAATTACGTACATGAGTAAGTGGGTGCAATCCCATCCAAATCCTGAAACTTTTCCAATTATTCCGAATTTTCAATTATCAAAATTTATGTTGATAAAGCCAATCAGTGGTTATTTGTTCTTAACTGGGCTTAAATTGGGCTTACTCATAGAACGCCCATAATGAGCATTATCGGAGCAAACCAGTCTGGCCCCAAAAAGTAACCCCAGATATATCAATAGAGGGCAGTAGAGATATAAAATGTCGGCTGTGGTTTGCTGCTATTTACATCGCTCAATTTATTTTAAACTGCATCCGTTTAGAAATAAATATAAATCGGGATAATTCTGATACGCATACGGGTTCAAAAATATTGAGCGGTTCAAGCAGAATCTAGCACCCATATTTCATTTATATGAATGAAAATAATTCGCAAATCATAACCTTACATAGTGGATGAATCATTTACGGATATAACTTGTTTATTATATTTTGTTGGAAATGTTAAAGTACATTAATTTACTGAAAAACTATTTTCTTCTTCTCATCCTTAAAAAGAACTTCTGACCATTAAATATTCTTCATACACTAAAATTTTTCTTTCAGCATCACGGTAAGTTTATAATATATTTCACAAATTATATTTTTCATTTACTTTAAATAATGAAACTGTTCTTGAATTAGATATAAGCTCTAAATTAAAATCGAAATTTCCTAATAACGACGAAGGGATCAGCAGAGTACAGTAACATTGTCAAGTAAAATAACAAAAAATATACATTTTTTTTAAACTTAGCATTTTGTAATTTTGAAAAACCCGCCTGTATTGGTTAACGTGTGTCTGCGTGAGGCGCAACGCCGCAGACGGGCTCTGTCGTCTGCACTAAAGCAGTCGCGCACGTAATTTTTTCTTGTAGTCGAATCCGTTCAAGCTTCTGTAAAATCAGGCTATTTTCACAAAGTTGTTTCGTTTTTTCTAATAAAAATAAGCAAAATAAGTCATCGCCTTGTGCTGTTTCTCATTCTCAGTTGAGTATTTGTACTAAACCAAATTGGGGCCCAACTATTAATTGCGCAATCTGGTTCGAGCCCAGTCTGGCCCCAATTAAATTTTCCACATGGGTGTGGATATCCTGGAAATACAGAAATATCTATTTCCCTGGGATATCCATACTATATACTAGGATGTTTTCTGGATGTTTTGGGTATATTTACGTAAAATATTTGAATATCCAAAAAACGACCAAACAACATCTTAGGATATCGTACGAATATCCCACAGATATAGAAATTTCCGTCTTGTTGAGATAACCAGCAATTAGCCAGAAAATATCTTCAAGATATCCACAGGATATCTTTAAGGGTAAATTAATTGGACAGCCCCCCAATATCCTCGTTCTGTACGTGGAATAGAATAGAATAGGGTTATACTAGATATAGAAAAAATGATTACAATGATTGCAATGCTTATATACGTCCTTAAAACCATTCTATCCATTTCCATCGCGATTTATCTCTGTTTTATGCTGTAAAAACTAGAGATCTCTTTTTTCACGGTATCATTTTTCAAGTGGCCTGTTTTTGAATAAGAGAACTTCATGCTCTTATTTTCAATGTAAAACCAATGAATCTGAGTTCCCACCAACGGTCTCATTTCAGTACCACTCGAGACTCTTTTTTCTGAGTCTTATTTAATACCTGAAATTAGCCCAGAAATAAGACTTTTTTTTACAGTGTATATTAATCTTACTCCATTTTATCGTTGTTCAATCCTCTAGGACGTGAGAAGAAAAGGATTGTTTAACAGGCTTCTAATAAATACTGCCGTCCAAAGTACACCGTGAAAAATGCGGATTTAGGAACAAGTTTTGAGGACCGGAAATTTAAAAGTGAATCGCAAACATCCAGGATTGTGTTCAGAAATTCAGGATTGAGAACTGTAATTTAGGAATCGGGATCCACGATGAATATTCCGAGCCTCACTGATTCCTAAACTGTAGGCAGCCACTGCCGGCTTGAGGCTACCACTGTAGGCAGCACTCTCCTTCTGGATAAAGCGCTGGGCGCACAATACTCTTCTAGCAAAATCCATCCAGGATCCATTGCCTAAGCTAAGCGGCAATGTCACTTTTGTATCTTTTGATTTTGGATGGCAGAATCGTACAGAAACAAATAGAATTAAATATGTTCAAAATGGAAGTGAATATTATTCTTCAAAGGGTGGCGTATGAATAATGAATATTCTTTTAATTCTACTTCCCCTAGTGTTAATCTTACTAATATTTATTTGCTTTAATAAAATTTTGCCCTAATTTCTATTTCTTCAAATATAATTTTATTTTTTCTGAATTGCCATTTGTCTTCCTTTTTATTTATCTGAAATACCATTTGCCTCATAATTTTCATATCATCTAATTTCTATTCTTACGAATTACCATTTGGCAACATTTTTAATTCTCTAAATTATGATTTGACCTAATTTTTACATTTTCGAATTTATATTTATCTGTATAAATCTATATAAATCGCGCTCGATAATATATTTATCTCGCGCTTCGCGCTCGATGATGTGTTTACCTCGTGCTACGCGCTCGGTCTTTGTATTTCCCCTTCTTATTTTTTGATTGATTTTGTCAGATTAATTTAAGTCATGTTTATTGAAAAGTCGTTCGGCAAAATCTGATTGTGCTATTTATCTATGTTAAGGTTACCAATTTGATTGAGATGATGATGCCACGTGATTGCGAATTATTAGATTGAATTCAGAGTCAGTATATTTAGACGAGCTAGGCGTAGTTTCTCCAGAAGCTAAAAATGTCAAGGTTTAGAATATTATGATGTGGATTATTGGGATTATTGCTGAGATTCAGAGGTCTAGATTGTTTAATATTTCGTGGTGATTTTGAGTTTGTCTATTACTAACCGAATAAATTAGGTTCTGACTAGTCATGAGTCATTACTAATTTAGTGAGGTTAGGCTATGGTCAAATTTGAGGTTAGGTTTTTCTTTTTGGTAAAGAATTTGATTTTAAATCATCGCGGAAATTTGTGGATGATTATTTTGAGTTTTGTTGGAACATTTAAATTGAATTTTCTGGAAGTTTGCTTAGCTCGGTTCTAGGATTAACATCGAGCATTTTAAGTTTTTGTGTTTTGTAATTGCCTAGCATGGAGTTCCGGACAGGGAAGCCTAACTTTACAAAGTTAGCTTACTTTTCAAGTATTAGGTTAGGATTTAAGATTCATTCTATTGTAAATGAGTAGTGAATATTATTATTATCAGAGCTTTGGTTGATTTTAGGATTGAGTATCTTTAAAATATGTCGAGACTCGAAATATAGTAAAACAATGATTGTTAAGCCTGGCTTATTATCATGTCAATTTATCTCAATTAAATTAATGGCAAGTACTATTTGTTATGAATACAAGATTATTGTGTTGCTGATGTTTTGAACCCTCTTTATTTGCGGAACACGCCCAGCTACCGAGTCTGAGCTGACCGTGCGAGAAGCCGGTACACTGCGTTCTTTGAGTTGAGTTTAGTTTCTTGTTTTCTTTGAGATTTGTAGATTTTCATTTGAATAATTTTGAGATTTGGATTTTGAGAATTTAAGTGGCCTCAAACAGGCCTGCCGTCCAACAAAATTAATAATGACAGGGAATGTAAATTATTAGATAAAGTGTAGATTTTATAGGGTTTTTAGGAAGCAGTGCCGAAGGTATGTGGTAATTTTTATTATTTAAGTATAATTAAATTGCAACGTTTCAGTGTATTCTTAGCGTATTTTGAACTTAGAAAAATTGTCTGTCACTCTATAAATGTTTTTAATTTCTTCATTAAGGAGAATATTCTCTTTGTACTGTAGACAAGTGTGCTAGAATTTGCAAAATTCAAAAGTTCAAACTTTCCGTGCGCACCATACTTTTTACACTATAGGGTTTTTTTAAACTGTTTTGCTCCCAGTGTCGAAATTTGTTTGTATGCTCATAAATACAAAGTATCTCTAGCTCAATCAATCATTTACCATCCAAACATGGGCCTTGAAATTTCCATGGGATTTACATAGAAGGAATAATTATTCATAAATAAACCATTCTGAAGCAAATGCAAGATCTCAAAATTCAAGACTTTTAAAAAATACCAAATGGTGGCTTATTCAAAATGGCTTATTCTTACAGTTTTCAACGGAATTTTCTGCAATTTTTTATTTGTTCTAAATTTTTGTTTTCTCGAATTATGTAATACTTTCTAAATCAACATTACTTCTTTTTATAGCGTTTAAAACTATTTCGTTAAAAACTGTAGCAATGAGCATTTTTTTAATTCTGAATTGTTCATTTTTTTTAGGTTTTTTTAATTATCAAGTAGTTTCTGGAGACGAACAATTTTCCTTACAAGTTTGCAAAGTTTTTTGTCGAAAACTCCTGAAATTGTTTTCCCGATGTTTAAAAGTATTACGTTAAAAACTGTGGGAAAAATGGTATTTCTCGAGTTTTTAATTGGCTACCATTTTCTAATGATTTACCAAATGTTGAGATCTTTAATTCGCTCCAGAATAAATTATTCAATTTTCTACAATTGTTATACACCTTTTGTTGATAACTTTAGGAAATAGTATTTTTGGGCTTATTTAGATGGCCACCCTTTTGTGACTTTTCAAAATTGTGGGTTTTTAACTATGATGATATTTTAAGCATCTCATGCAATTTTTTTTCTCTGTGATAGAATGATTTAAAAAATGGAAAAAATTATGCAGATTCTTCGTTCTTGGGGGATTTCTTTTATGTAAATCTCGTGGCAAATTTCAAGGCCCATGTTTGGTGGATAAATATTAAACGATCTGGCTATCATACATATACCACATGTTGGGATTCCTAAACATACAATTTTAATTTGAACTATCTTCCATTTAGCTCTTTTTCAAATTTGAGACGTTGGTCGCTTTATTCACAAACCAGTAAGTCGAATGCATTTTCTATACCAACCAAACGATAGTCTTTCTGCCCTTTCCATCTGTCTTGTATGAAACATTTATTCTAGTTACTAGTTTATGATTAAGTTTGTTTAAAATACCTGACACTATATCCTAATAGCATGACACGTTTCAGGAACGTGTCTGGAACGTCCCGCGGACATTTGGGAACGTTCCACTGGAACGCTGCAGCCACGTCCTCGGAACGTGTAAAATGTCCGCCCCTTTGGAACGTTTCAGGAACGTCCCAAGCAAGCTAAGCCTTATTGTTACTGTTATTATTGACAATAAATATCGCGTGAACCGTAATAGATAGGTAAAAATCGATGTAGGTTTATAATACGGCTATTTTATTATTATACTGTAGTATATGTGGTACTCAAAACTTAAAAATGAAATTTATTTTTACCTATATCTGGCGGTTTACGTGATACTTATTTTGAAAAATAACAATAACGGTAAGTCCCCTACAGGTACCAGTCGGACGTTCCTGGAACATTCCAAAGGGGCAGACATTTTACACGTTCTGAGTACGTGCCTGAAACGTTCCAGTAGGAAGTCCCCAAGGTGCCCGCGGGACGTTCCAAACGCGTATCTGGAAAGTTTCGGGCTATTAGATTAATGTCTTGAATCTCCTCAGCACATAGGGACTGGTGTCTGTTATACGTTGTAAAGATATTTCTAGCCCGTTAAAAATATCCTTACTAAAAAAGGGAAGTTTTGGCCTACCTCAACTCAGTCCTCATGTCCAGTGCCTAGCTAATCTGAAAAAAAAAGAAAAAGAAAACCAGGCAAGATAGGCTCAAGTGACTATCTTGGCATAAGGCCTGAAAGGAATCAGAATTGGCTAAAACTGTAAAGCACAATGAAATTTATTCAGCCTCCAATAATATTATATGTGCAAGCAATTGAAACAGGTTTCAGAGTCAATGTTATGAAATTTCAATAACTTTTGCTTCAAAATAAGGTTTCGTGTCACTGAAAATTAATGAATATGGTCTCAAATTAATTTTCAAAGCCAAAGGACCCCGCGCTAAATACATGGTAAAAAAGGTCCCTGTGGAATTTTCAAAGTTGTTGATAATTCGTAGCTTATGCTCTCCTGATCAAAAAATCCTGATGGCAAAAACTCAAAATATGAACAGTTTTTGCGCTACAACGATTTTAAAGTTAGATTTTGGTACATATCATTACCTGTGGAGTGGAATATATCAGACTTTGTTCCACCCTTTGTATTGCTCTCGTGTCAGTTTATGCAGAAAAAGAATTGCACTGACAAACAATGCGATGTAATCGCGTTGGAAGTGATAAACGCTAAGCGTTCGGGCGGCGTGCTAAGAGCTTAGGCAACGCACAAGGCGTTAATAGAATTGCATGTTATCGAGCTTCAAACGCTAAATTCGATTTCTATTATTAAGAAGCGTTTGGTTGTCTGAATCGGTGATACAAATAGCTAATTCACGAACGCATGACAAACGCTACTTGCGATTGAAAGATTGCATCCCAAGTTCGTCCCAAAGCGCTTAAGTTGAATGGCCAGACAAAAGAATCGGTACCCATCGTTGCAATTGGGCACTGATTAACCAGTTTATGTCAAGCACTCTAAAGTACCTTTTACAGAATTCTCCTTTCGTGTCAACGCTTCCACCTCACCTTCAACGCTAAGCGTTTAAGAAAAGCACTCAGACAACAGAATAAACTCCCAGCGTTGCTGTTTGGCATTGATTCGCCCGCGCCAGTTCAAGTCCAGCAGTATAAAACACCTTATAAGGAATGCTTATCAGGTTCCAACGCTCCGACTTTAACTTCAATGCTAAGCGTAAAAGGTAAGTATGTACATACGTAGATCACAAAGTCAACCCCCAGCGGTGCTGTTTTCGTAATCAAATGATTATTGCGGACTTGAACTGGCTGATCAGCGCGAAACAAAAACTCTGGGACTTGATTTCGTTGTCTGGATACTTTCTTAAACGCTTAGCGTTAAAGTTAAAGTGGGACCGTTAGAACGAGATAAGCATTACTTATAAGTTTTTTTAGACTGCTTGATTAAAACTGGCCAATTCAAATCCAAGCAGCAACGCTAGGAGTTTATTTTGATGTCTGAGTGCTTTTATTAAACGCTTAGCGTTGAAGGTAGAATGGAAGCGTTGGTACAAAAGAAGAATTCTGTAAAAGGTGCTTTAGGGTGCTTGACATAAGCTGGTTGATCAGGGCCAGATTGCAACGCTGGGTATCTATCCTTTTGTCTGGCCATTCAACTTAAGCGCTTTGCGACGAACTTAGGATGCAATCTTTTAAACGAAAGTAACGTTTTCCATGCGTTCGTGAATTAGCTATTTGTATCACCGATTAACACAACCAAACGCTTCTTGATAATAGAAATCGAATTTCGCGTTTGAAGCTCGATAACATGCAATTATATGAACGCCTTGTGCAGGAAGTCTGGGTTTTACAGAGAAGGTGTGTTTTTCACACCTGGGTCATTGACTGGATCTCGCGACCTCGAGGAATCCACTCTAAGCACCCTAAAGTACTGTAAAACCCAGACTTCCTCGGAGAAGATGTGTTTTTACATCTAGAGCATTGGCTGGATCTCGCGACCTCGAGGAACCCACTTTAAGCACCCTAACGTAATGCAAATACCCAGACTTCCCTGGAGAAAGTGTGTCTTTTTACTCCTGAGACATTGATTCAATCTCGTGTCTTCGAGGAACTTACTCCAGGGATCCCAAGGTATTGTAAAACCCAAACTTCCACGGAGAAGATGTGGTTTTTACACCTGAGGCATTGGTTCAATCTCTTTTCCTCGAGGAACCCACAGGGAGCTCATCACCGGATGTCAAACTTAGTCCAAAATTAGTTTGTAGAAATATTTTTAGAATTTACGTATGGAATTTACATGTGGAATTTCCACATGGAATTTCCGTAGAACCCTTTCCGGAGAATTGTTTCACGTATACCTCTAAAACTATTCCAGACAACGATTTAAAAGTTACAGATTCGCGTTTCTTACAAAAAATCCCACTAGAATACATATTAAGAAATTATGTAAATTATAAGAAGTCAATAATTTTGACATAAAAAATCGATATCTTGAATCCATTCGGGATATCAATTTAAAAGTCTCAGATTCGTGTTTCACGCAAAAAATCCTATAGGAATCCGCACTAAAAATGTCTCGTCATGGATGTCCTAATCTCCCCGAACTTTGGATTGAAATGCGCAGACGCAGCGGATAAAAAAAGTTATCGTGCATGTGTTGACGAAAAGTTTTTATAATGTATATGCTTAAAAATAACATTTAGAAATGAACACAAATTTAATGTTGTCGAATCAACAATTGATCTTTCTTCCAAAGAGAAACAAAACTTATTCAGAATTATAAAACCGAACTGTCTACGGTTACAGAATTTTACGTAAGACTAACTCCTTTTCCAGCTCGTTCAGGGCTGAAGTTACGGAAAATTTCGTAATACTAGCCCCAGTGCTATAATTGACCGGTTACTTTTAAAGAAAATTCCGTAACGCTATTCGGTGCCTGAACAGCCACGCTAACTTCTGAAAATGAAGGTCAGGTTCGTTAACCTTAAAGTTAAAGTAATAAAGCGGGTAGTAATACTAACAAGAAAAATATTTGTGTCAGCCAATCAAGTAGAACAGCGGTATCAGAGAGGTGGCATATTTTACAATTCAAAGTATATAGTTGAACCTACTGCCTATTTTGCAGTGTTGGATTAGTTTAATTATTCTTAATTTACTAAAAAAGGTTACGTCTGAAACGTTTAACACATTACCCATACTTAAAATCCAAGGTTATAGGCAAAGCGAATTTTTTAAATGAGCTCTAATAATTCGTACCGTACATATGTATAAACATGACCGCACGACTGGTCAAGGTCAGTTCAGGCGCATACAAGTAAACAGATGTTTATGTCTAGAAGAACTTAAAGCTCTATCTCGAACTCTATTTACATGTTATGCGAATGTGTGAGGGGTTCAAGATAAGATTCAACTTTTTAAAAAGGAGTCGCGCTGACGCGTAGTCAGAGCGACGTTTCTTTATTCTGAATAGTTAATTCATAATCACCAAATTATAGTTGTTGATGCTTTGACCTTTAATTTTAAAAGTGGGGGAAATACAATGACCGAGAGCGTAGCGCGAGGCACATGCGCGCTCAAACTTGCTATTGGTTATCTACTGTTTGAAAATTCAATGTCAAATAAAAAGTTCTGAAATATTTATAAATAATAAAGAAAGAACGCTTTGTATCAACAAATGTTGTTCATTAAACTTCAAACTTACACTTTAATGTGTAAACATGCTACACAAATCTTTCATTTAGGTAAAAAGTATGACTAATGAAGAGGCAACATTTTTTTCCGGTTAAAAACTATTTTTTTGCTCTCACACATTAATTAATTAATTATAATATTTCAATGAAACGTCGTCAGAAAATACAGCGACCTTACTGACATGTTATACTAAAAAACAATGCAAATTTTTTGCCAGTTTTCCAGTTACTTCAGATTATTTATTGTAAAAAATTATCTACTCTACGGTGGTTTCCCCTATTATTATTAATGAATTAGATAATATATAACTCGTTAAAACAAAGATATTGTATAGCTGAATTAAGAATGCTGGAACTCGGAAAATGGCGATAATGAAATAGGATTCATTTTGACAGAGGTTTGAAGTTTATAATCGATTCAACAGTTTACCTTACAATAAAACAGATTATTAGGGCCTATTTGAAGTCAACATAAGTGTAATTAATGTCAGAACTAGTTTTTAAAGTTTTCTAATTTTGAAAAATTTAGATTATAACTTATTTGATTTCTCTGAATTTGTAACTAACAAAAAATTTATACGTGAAGTCTCGATTTTGTATGACATGTGATACTCATGACGTCACGCAGCTAATTCAATTATAGAAAAATCCTTGAATCGAGGTTACAGTTGGCTGCTTCAAAAATAAAAATTACTTCAGTGAAATATATTTTAGTTTCATTTATTTTACAGTATTTTTCTGTTTGAACTGCAAAATTTTGTCCGTGTAAGATGAATTTAAAAATTCAGTACGGTGAACAATTAAAGGGAGATTAAGGGATTCAATGAATTTAAGGAGAATGTAGAAAACAAAAAACTTCAAGCATAATGTAATTAAATCCTTTTCTTAAAAAATTGGAGTGACTACATATCGCATACATTCACTGAAAATTTGAATTTTGCTTGGCTGAAGCAAATGAAAGTCGTGATTATGTGTAAGCAAATATTTATTTGAGACAAATAAATATGTGCACTTTGAATTGAAAATATGATTTATTTTAGCCAAAACCTTGAAACCAGGAAAATGGCATATTCCTTAATGATTATAAAGCGGATTTATTTCATGAGCAGATCGTACATATATGAGATATGTCTCAATGTTCATTCTCATAAGTGACGTCAAGATTATGGGAGAAAATAACTCAAGATAACTCACACCGTACTTTTCCAAACATGAAAAAATGAAGACAACAAATGTAATTCTAGTGCATTTTCATTTACATGATAATAATGGTAGTAATAATTGAAATATAAATACTCATAATATGTAAGAAAATAAATAATAATAATAACTGGTTCAAATATGCACGAACTTGCACCAACCTGTGCCAAATCTGCTCTAACTTGTTCCAACCTGTACCAATAAGTTGTAAGAATATTTTTACACGGGAAGTTCAAATATTCATAAACATATTCATAAAGTTCTTGTTCACAAAGGAAACAATATGACGAAAGTATAAGTGAAGATGTAAGTATAGTCTACTTACTTTTGAATTATATTAATACTAATAATATTATTATTAATAATAACAACAAATTTAAGACGAGTTTGCAGGTTTGTTCAGGTTGAAATAGTTTGTTGCAAGCTCGCCTGGAAGTTGTTGTTATTATTAATAATATTATGAGAAGTTGTATGCTCCGGAAGATACGAGCATGCTTTCTTAAAGTAACCAATCTCGACGCAACTGGAACGTGTATGTCATACACTTCTGCTCCTTCTGTCCTAGAAGGTAAGCAAGAGCGGGAAATTTACGCGAGATAACATCGTGCAAAACTGTTCCTTGGAGTCAGGTCTCTAGCCGCGGATGACCTCACGCGGCAGACGGGACATTTGGAGATGAAGGTTTCACCTCTGGTTACTTTTTTAGAGCTACCAATCTTTGTAGAATGTTATGAGGAACAGTGTTTGCGGACCAGATAAAAAATCCCAGAAGTACAGCCTTTTGCGCCCGGTTCGCTATGGAATGATGCTGACGCTGGCAACCCAGAATCTGTTTGAGTTGGCTAAGAAATGAAGCTTTTATACCTTCAAAACAGCCGATTATGATAACTATAAGATGGACTTTGTAGCCCTAGTACTGCCTGCTCAGTTTGGAAAGGAGTGCTTGATATTTCGCTCTTTTTTCTTCCTCCTTTGCCGTGATATTACCATCGGCTAGTGCCGAAAATTCAATCACGTAAATGATCTTGGTCTTGAGATATTAGAGGACAATATCAGGCTTCATCGAACTGATATGTTGAGTGGTGGAGAATGAAAAATTCCAGTAGATCTTACACTAATCATTCTTCACAGCGGACTCGAGTGTCCCCTGGGCGTATGGCAAAACGGGCAATAGATCAACACTATAGAAGTGCCTAAGATGGCCGGTCGCCAGTTGGTAACGCCTACAAGTATATTCATTCTGCGCTCGCCGTAATCTAATGTATCTATAACGCCGTCTTGACAGGCAAAAAGAAATCCCTCAATCTCCGATCTCAATCCAGCAGTCTTGAGAAACATGTTGGACAGACCCATCGAGATCTCTTCTCTACGTATTATGCCGCAGAATTTACCATGAAAGGGCTTGTCAGCATGTTCTCTTACTAAAAGCATATGTTCTGCTCTCTTTACACGACTTTTGACCAATAAAGGTTTTACTGATGCTAGGCCGTATGTAGTGTCGGTGGAATCAGATGGGAGGTCAAGTTTCTCCACGGCCATATCTGCGGCATGGTATAGAAACGCTGCAGCATTGACGACTTCATGTTGATGTACGAGTCGCATAAGAGAATCTGTGCTACTTAGAACTGAGCAGGCTGTAGCCAGAACCGTTCTTCGATAAAGACACTCCAAGCTTAGCAAGCTTCTACCCCCTTTATCTCGAAGGAGGTATATTCGAGGTATGGAAGATCTAGGATGATGACTTCGATGGATTGTCATCATCTTGCGTGTGCTTCGGTCAAGTTGCTTCAACTCATCGATATTCAGCAGAAACCCTTGGCACAGGGACCCTCTATCCGCAACCCGAGGACGCGTTCGGTGGCTTTGTCATAGGCCCGTCAGTTCTATTTTAAAGGAATAGAAACCGAACAAATATATATATATATATATATATATGTACAATATTTAAATGTAGATTGTTGAGTAAAAAGCAGGTAATCTCCAGGTGTATAAAAATTATTAGACACTCAGCAAAACTACGGACTGGAAGCCGCAAGAAAGGTAGCAACAATGAGGTTATGTTTGTAAATCTATGCATATTGCATGATAAGTATTTTACTTACCTCGTATAAAAGAGACGTGCTCCACGATTTGTCCAAACCGTGATACACGTCGGTAACGATTAGGTTAACAAGCTGTCTTAACGAGGTGAGAAAAACACACCAAACAAAACAAACCTGGAAATTTTATATGGAAAATGATGCAAAACGAGACGAGACCGAGGGATGTGAAGTCGCGAAGACACTCGTGGCGCGTCGGGCATTTCCGTTTGATCGACGAAGGCTGCTGCGCCATATATGTATTATTCCACGGCAACGCGTGGTTTTTATATACTATTGAAAATAAATTAAGGACGCATTTTTTTTATTTATTGACCAATTTTCTGAAAATTGATTTTAAACTTCATTCAATATTAAATATGAAATTCAAACTACAAATTAAAGTTACAAAAATAAATAAATGTTTTAAGTTGAAATCATTCCAACAGTTTCATCTTTTAAAAAAATTCCAATTCAAATTTAATTTTTTTTAATTATTATGAAAATACGAAACGAAAATTTCTGGCTAATTGGAATTTTTTACGGTGGATCAAGGCTTAATAGCATATTTCACTTCTTAACCTCTCCAAGTTTTTTTTGTTCTTTTTAACTTTCGGGATGACCATACAAAAATATTTCAAAAAATTGTTCACTTGTAAGAATTTTTAGAAATATTACTTAACTATTTTCTTTTACACTTTCTTCTTTTATAGTTTCTTCATGGTTTTGAAATTTGTTCGTGTAGTTACTCTGCTATAAGAATATTAATTTATGTAAAAATTTGTTTTAACATTTTTTTGTGGTTACACTAAATCTTCAAAATAACCAAAAAATTTTCTTGTTAATCTTACACCGATCGAGTAAAGGAACATACTATTAAATTATCGTTTTTAAATAAGTAAAATGCATCGCATGCAAGTTTACAAATGCATTCAATAATGTTGTTCATACAAATTTCCTAATTTATGCTTACGATAAAATTGGGAATGTTTCAATCTTTAAGAATCAACCATTTTTACAATAATTATAGTTGAAATTATAGTAATAATTATAATTGAAAACTACGCTTCTCACTTATGTGTTCATGCTATAAATAATGCCTCTCACGAAATGCGACGTATATGCGCCGCATATCGTGCCTATCACGAAGTGCGACTCATATGCCTCGCATGTGCGTGCCTCTTACACAGTGCGGCGCATATGCCTCGCACCCTGCGGGCTAGGCGTGCCTCGAATTCCGTGCGTGTAACGTGCCCCGCACGCTTGCTATCTGGGTCTTAATTTTCCCCATAATTTAGAAATAAAATCATTTGTCAAAACAACTCAGCTTACACGAGAAAGTTGCGTGAACTAACCGAAATACACGGACGATGCATAGGGCTGCACCAAACCTAACCTGAATTCGTTTTCGCGTTATATCTATTCAACTTTTTTTACTTGGGCACTCTGATCTCTCGCACAACCTGCTTTTTTTTTGGTGGGCCTGTATACCTCACTGAGTGAAAAGTGGGCAAATAGTTAAAAATTTCAGAAAAAAAGAAATTATCTGGCATCAATATAGATGAAGATAGTTATAAACAATAATAATTTGGTTGAACAATTACTTTTGCTTAACTTGAATTAATAATTACTTCACTCCAATTGAAAAATGGACAAAAGTTAAAAAATTCAGAAAAACCCCGTAACTATATAGTATTAATATAGAAGAAGATAGCTATAGACAAATATAACTTGTTTGAACAACTATTTTTGCTATCTTGAGTTATATATTAACTCACTTCGAGTGAAAGGTGAACAAAAAGTTGAAAATTTCAGAAAAGACCGCCATTTCTAGAATTATTCAAAGATAATATTACTTAAAAAAAATTGATTGTTTAAACAATTAGGTTTGTTGAAATTAATCAACTCTAACCTCTTTTTAATTGAAAATTGGATAAAAAGTGGAAAATTTTCGAAAAAACCGCGACTTTCTATTTCCATTCTAAGGTAAAACTGCTAAAAACAAGAATAAATTCATTTAAAAAATATATTAAAACATCTCATTATCAGTATAAAGTGGCTTTTATATTTTTCGAAACAATTTGCATTTTAAAAACCCCAGAAAATTATAATTATCGCCAAGTACTCGCAATACCCATTTTTTCACTTATGGGGGGTTTTTGGGACCCTACAAAACAGACTTATAGGGGTGATACAGATATTTTAAAAGTTATATTTTATTCGTATTCTATGGCTAATTGTGAAGAGACATGTAGAGTTTCAACTCGATTCAGCTAAAATTGAGGATTCTGAATCAAATTTACTAAAACGTATTTGTTTCTTATGGTAAATACGTGTTAAACTTTATGGGGCTTGCGCCACCTCTAATATCTCAACTCATTGCTTATTTTTATTCATTTATTTTTATTATACCATTAAGCCGTTTCCCTTTCGGGGTAAGCTTGAATTGCTCGGTTGGAAAGTAGTAATGCGTGGATGGGTATATAGGTATAGGGTAGATAGGTATATAGGTGTAAGCTACGAATATTTTAGATTTATCTAGAATTATCGTGTTATTTATTTAAATAACACGTTCATTCCGCAACACCACTCCGACCCAGGTTGTTTATCAATCTCTCTAGCGATCACCCCACATAGAGAGCCTCACAAAATCGTTATGTATGGTTCCCCACTTGGGCCCATTAGTATCCAAGGTCTTTGTTTCAGGCGTCATTCACTCTGCTCACATTCTTTTGATAAACTATTTGTCGCCACACTTTTCTGCCCTGACATACTGTCCTCGTACTACTCTAGCTTCCATCATGTCCATGCATATTTTTATGCAAGCTCTCGTGCTTCTATGGCTTCTTATGTCTTCTTATGATTAATGTCTCATTTACAGATTCTAACCATTCTTTCGGCGGTCTACCTCTGGGCATTCTGCCATTTACTTTACCTTTTGTCCGAGTTAAGAAGTGATTCGTCGTACGGTGGAGAGTCATTGTTGTAACGTCAGTCCCACCAAAATTTCTGTTACTGGGGAAGGGGAGGGGGCAAGGGAAGGAAACAGAGAGTCGCAATTGGTTAATGTTTTATGCTGAGAAGGTCACCAGTCTCATAATTTTTTATTATAACTGCAAATGTTTGGTTTAAAATAAAAATTTTTTATGGCTGAGGATTCAAATATTTTGTTGAAAATTCATCTTTTTTATGAATTAAAATCTATTTGATATAAAATTAAAAACATTTTTTAGTTTAATTATCAACTATTACATTTTTTGTTGCGAATTTTGTTAAAAATTTGTCTTTTTTGGGAAAAAATGAATCTTCTTAGTTGAAAATATAACTTTTTGGTTCAGGATTCAATTTTTTTCGTTGAAAATTAAACTGCTTGGCTAAAAATTAAACTTCCCTGTTAAAAAGGTCATTTTTTTCGTCAAAGATTCATCATTTTAGTTGAAAAATTGTCTTCTCAAGTAGACAATTAATCTTTGTTATGTTATTTACTTTTTTTCTCGCAAATGGTACAAGATATCATAAATAAGTAAAGGAACTTTTTGTAGAAATTGTTTAACGGTGCAATTTTTTTAAATCATTTTTTCGTATCTTTTGTTGTTTGCAACAGAATTGCGAAAATTCGATTTTATGAAAAAGAATCTCCTGCCCACAAAAGTTATTCAGCCCGCATAAAAACGTCTCCATTTTGTTGATTTTGAACATTTCCTAAATTTGTTCGACGGATTGCAAAAGAAAGCGATAAACTCTACGAGAATCAAGAAAGAAATCTTAAATACTGTCAGCTTTCTTTTATTCTACAGTTCGCTTATTCTACACCCCCTATACACGCTTAATTATAATTTGAGCAGTTTCGTAATCTCCCACCACGGTCCCTGTACGGGCTGTACAGCCACATCCGCATCAGCGGGTGACCAATTAAAAAAAAGAGGCCAGAAGAGCGGGAAGCCTTCAATTGAGTATTTTGACATGCCTTCATGAGAATGCAGACAACTTTTTCGAGACAATATTCTAAACGAAAAAGTCATAAATGTACAAATAGTTATATTTTTCAAGTGTAGAATGGATTTCCTCGGCTAGATTCCATTCTTTTGTCGATTCACGACCTTTCAGTGCCACGAAATATAAGCACCTGTCCAAAATTTGAGGTTAGAGTACCACTAACCTGCAATTTAGGATATTTTATTTTATTTCGTGACACTGAAAGGGCGTCAATCGACAAAAGAATGGGACATGACTGAGAAAATAGATTTTACACTTGAAAAATATTACTAGTCAGACCTTTATCACTTACCTTCACGTTTCGGAGATTTTCCTCAAAAAGTCGTATGCAGTTGCAGTAACATGTGATAACCTTCCTGACGTCTGGCATTTCCACCTATCGACGTCATGCCACAAAACTCACTATTCCGCGAGATATTTGCGTCGTTTTTTGATTCAATAATATTGATTTTTAGTTGGAAAATTGTCGTACGCCAACAAAAACAATTGAAAACCAATGATGTATGAAAGCAGACTGACGGACCGCGACTTTTTCAACTGCGCAATAAACCGTGACCGCCTGACTTCATCAGATTGCGTCATATACGCGACTGTCTACTCGCACACTCGTCCTTCCGAGGCGAGAGTCGCAACCGTCTCTCGCCCTACGCGCTGAGGAACTGCGTGGGCCAGCAGTTCTAGGAATGTCAAGTGTATTTATTTGTATAATTATTCATAGTATTTATTATTGATTTCAAATCACCCGCGCTTTTCGGCTGAAAAAGTAGTGACAGGCAGCGCATCGATACAATAATGGGGCAGCCAATGAACGTCTTGAATAAAAATAAACTGCCCGCTTGCGATAGAGGTGGGGGCCCCTCCAGTCTTCAAATAACCGAACGGATACGTTTCAAGGCCAGTAGAATAAAAGAAAGTTGACTGTACTAACCTCCCTGATAGCTGACATTTCCACCTATTGACGTCATGCCGCAAAACTCACTATTCCGCGAAATATTTTCGTCGTTTTTTGATTCTATAATATTGATTTTTAGTTGGAAAATGGTCGTATGCCAACAAAAACACTAACGCCAACAAAGACTAACAATCCGCGACTTTTTCAACTGCGCAATAAGCCGGATATCCACTCGCCTGAACCGTTTCCATAATATTTCACAATATATGTACTCGACAGAGTACTGGCGCACTCGTCCCTTCCGAGGCGAGAGTCGCAACCATCTCTCGCCCTAAGCGCTGAGAAACTGCGTGGGCCAGCAGTTTTAGGAATGTCGAGTGTATTTGTTTGTATTATTATTGATAGTATTCATTATTCATTTCAAATCACCCGCGCTTTTTGGCTGAAAAAGCAGCTACCGGCGGCGCATCGATACAAGAACGGGGCAGCCAATGAGCGTCGTCGAAAAAATAAACTGCCCACTCACGGCAAGGGTGGAGCCCCCTCCAGCTTACAAATGAAAGAATCGTTTCCAATCGTTTCGTTTCAAGGTCTGGAAAAAGGTGAGTTTTTACTGTATCTAATTCAATTACTCGAAAATGCCTTCCTTTTACACTAGAGTCCCGCTATAGTGGTTCCCGAGATACAGTACAATGAGTTCCAAGGGGGCGAGAGAGAGGCGATTGGCAGGTCAGCGGATTAGCGATGTTTACGGTTCGGCGCTATAAGAAGCCACAAGCAAGAAGGAGAAGAACAGCGGTTTGAAGAGTCGCGAGATAGTGTCTTTGTTGATTCAGGCGAGCGTGACACCCCCAAAAAGTTGCTTAGAAATAACAGTTTGTGACCACGGCGTTCTAATCGCTAAAACCAGTTTTACTTTATGTTTTCGAGGTTGCTGAACACGAAACTGAAGTAATTTTTTTCATTAAAATACCGGAACATTAAAAAAATGCAATATAGTGCTAAATGAGGAAAACAAAATGTACATACTTTTTGAGGTCCCACTGGGAGCAACTGTCATCTAAAAAAAAAAAAAAAATGACATCGGCTCCAAGTAGGACCGCGGTAAATCCCATTCATGGCCACGTCTCAGAATCGTGAGATGGGTGGTCACAGGACACGACGAAATCACAACGACAGGTCGGTGAAACTGTCATGTGTTTTGAGGACACGAAGCGACCCAAGGATGACAGCTTTCTGCATCCATCTCGCAAGTGCCGTGGCATATTTACCTTTGAACACAGCATTGCAGAAATCAAGGAAGGATACAGTCATGTATATATTGATGTTTTCCACCGTTATTTACTGGGAAAAGTAGGAACCACTTCAAGTCGACATCTGTTTAGCCATCCATAAACCTCATTACTAATTTAAAGGGGTCACGCAAAAAACTACTTAATCTTAGACATATTATAACAATTTTCATCTGCTGTGAGAGTATTTCTCAGAATTCGAAAAATATTACGAATTGAACATGTCTTCAAAATTAAGAAAATATCAACATAAGTAAAATAACAGTTGAAAATATATATTGCATTATATAAATAGCTACGTATAGTATGAATAACCCACTAGTATATATGTAGTAAAATATCTCGTAGAAAATTTCTCTTCTTGCTAAATCAGTATCATCTGGTGTCATCAACTCCAATAAAAAATAAGAATAACGATCGGTACTCTATTACTTGTTGCAATTTTTGTTGATTTTGCAGGTAAATATATACTAATATGATGTCATATTTATCATTTTGAGTACACTAGGAAATTAACACGATTATTCTTTTTATCATCGCATTCAATTTACAAATTAAAATATGAAATTAACAATCATACAAAACTTTTGTATATCATAGTATCTATCACATATTCACACATCAACTGTATCAATTTCGCTATAGATCACAATACTTTTAGGTTAAATCGAATTGAAAATTTTACTCTGAATTTCTCTTCGATTTTTAACTTGTACCAGGTATGTTTGTTTTTCTTTTTCCCTTATTGGCCCTCCGATTTCTTGGCTGTTCTCAATATTTATTTATTTCGATATAGATTCAAAATTGAAGGCCTTCTTTTATAAGACAACCATCCTCTTTCTTTTACATAATATTCAAATTTTGATTTATGATTATTTTGTTTCTTTTATTAATAGTTTTCGCATTATCTGTATGTCTTTTACAGACCTAATAAATGTTTTCTTAACTAACGAGGTTCCAAAACAGCGACCAAAACGTTTCCAACAGAATTATTGGCTTATTTTATCATGACTTTCATTTCCATGACTTGGTTCGCTGTTTAATAGTATCTATTCTTTTCTGTTGAAGTTGTAGTCACGAAATCTCGCATACATCTTTTAAACAAGTGATATAAAATTTCAACAAAAGTTTTAATTTTCAACCAAATTGTTGAATTTTTAACCAAATAGACAAATCTTTGACCTAAAAGTTTAATTCACTCTCAAAAACTTTAAATTCTCAATGACAAATGCTATACTTGGCATCGCAACTAAGTACGACGTAAAATTGAAATCAAAAACAGTTTCGTTGAACCAAAATCCACGAATTTTTCAATAAATTGTTAAGTCACCTTCTCAAATTTGAAGCATGTACAAGATATTCTGTGTCAAAATGGTGAAATTGTATTATTAACATACATTATCAATTTTACATTGCATTAATCACGCCTCGTGTCTAGGTTGGCCAAAAATATTTACTCGCTTTTTAATTAATTTTAAATAACAGTGGCTCATTTTATTCTTTGCTCTTTTTTGCACATTTATAATCGTCACATTTTTATTTTATATATTTCAGAAATTTTTAATTCAGTATTCTAAATAAAATAATTTCTGTAAGAACGTTGAAAATGTAAAGAATCGTTAGGAGAATAAAGTTAGCAATTTCAGACAATATTTTCCACCCGGAAGTGATATCCAGCATCTTCAGGGTATGTTTTAGACCTCATAATAATATTCAGCGAGCCCTAAAAACGACTTATAATACTTCCAACGCAACAATTCCAAGCCGTCTCCATGTAAAATAATCATTAAATTTTGAAACAGTGAATAGTGACACGAGTCACCTTTGGAAAACTTCATGTTGTGTTCGGAACTCAATAATAATATTTAGAAACCTTAAAAATCCTACCCTAGTACTTATAAAGAACTAATTCTGTAGACTCTTTCGGTAAAAAACTAATTAATCTTTTTATCAAAAATAATCGCACACGTCACCTCCAGAAACTTCAAACTGTGTTGACAAATCCATTATAATATTCAACAATCACCAAAAACACCTACTCAATAACTATTAGATAGATGGATGCAAAAAAGCACACCTCTAGCATATTTAACTATTCCTATTCTTCCTGCATTCAAACAGGAGAGCCAGAAAACTCAATTAAAAATAATTACACCATTTACTTCAGTTCTAAATTTTAGTGGTTTTTTTGCATGAAGATACTTCAGAATTTTGTTCATTGAATGTGCTACGGCTGGATTTTGGGTGTTCCTGAATATTTTGTTGGTGTTGGAAACATAACCTGGAAATTTCTGAACGTCACTTGTGGTACTATTTTTAATTTTGAAAAATAATGACTGTTTTACATGAAAACTTTTTGGAATCGCATCAGTAAAAATACTAATTATGGTTTTTTTTAACTATTACGTATTATTGTAAGGTCGAGAATATCATCTAGAGTTTTTTTTAAGGTGACTCAATATTTTTAATTTCATAACACCGGCACACAAAGAAAAAGGTAGTCTGCCCGGCGGACAACAGCGCCATATCTATATGTTTTTAGGGTCGCTGAATCCGAATCCGGGATCCAAATATCCAAGTTAGCTCTTATTTTTTCAAAAAACACAAAGATAGACATAAAATCCACGGAAACAGCAATTTTTCTTGTATATTTTTACAAAAAACAAAGTATTTTCATGCCCGGTGGACTAAACTAGCATATCTATATGTTTTTGTGGTCACTGAATCCGAATCCGGGGCCCAAATAACCTATTTGGCACATATTCTTCTGAAAAACGCAAAAATAGACGTAAAATCGACGAAAACAGCGATTTTTCTGGTATATTTTTGCAAAAAAAATGTCGTCATGCCCGGTAAACTAAACAAGCATATCTATATGTTTTTGGGGTAGCTGAATCCGAATCCAGGGTCCAAATAACCCAGTTGGCTCTTATTTTACCAGAAAACGCTAAAATAGACGTGAAATGGAAGAAAACAAATGACAGATCGCACTCGAACTTTACGTCAGTAAAGAGGACATTGGTGCCAGGTTAGCTTAATGAAGGTTTTCGACAATCTCTTTAAGCGGGCTCTTTAATTTGACTGTAGTCAGTGGCTTCCTTATTTTCATTTTTCTATGAACTCTAATAAACTATAAACTCTGAAATTAAAACACATCATGTCTTCTAAGCGCTGTTTCAATTCCAATTCATCCACACGCCTTGCACAATATCGAAACAGTCACTCAGTTTCCCATTTACCCTTACACTCGCTTTACTGCCTGCATATATTGTAATCAAATTAATCAAATTAACAATATTATTGCTCAACAGGATGCTGAAAAATTGTTTCTAGTGTTTAGAAAGTACAGTTAAAACAAGTACTTAATTTCAAATTTGCATAGAATTTAAAAAGCAAAAAAAAATTAAGTAGACCTTAAATAAAACACTTCTCTTAAAAGAAATGAGCATTTCTGCACTGAAATAAAATAAACTATATACACTTAACTTTCAGTACACAGTTCTGAAAGATAGTTTGAGGCAACCTGAAATAATATGTAAAGCTTTCTTTACCTATAAGATTAAGAAATACGTCTTACTGAATTTCAGGTTTACTCGGCCTTAATCGCGCTCAGACATGCACGCGCGCAACGCGGTCAGCTTGTTCCGCGTGTCAGGTGACGTTTTGTCGTAAATCGTCTCCAAAATTCTCCAACACTCGTCGAGTTTTGCGTGTATCAATTTTTTTTATTGCTTACTTTTTATTTATTATTAAAACATTACACCTTAAAATATAATTTCAATAATTCTTCACTTAAATTAAGTATTGTTTTCCTTCCTGTGAGAGTAGTGGTAACAAACAATATCTAGCGGTTGTTTTTTAAACTCGGATCTTCATTTTGTGGTGGTCATTACAGACGACTTGCAGGGTCGGTGAGAGACGGGTATTACTTGTCTCTTACAATTTTTCACTCCGAATACAGATTTGATTCAAAACAGGAATAGGCTCTAATTATCTAAAACAGACCATGTAATTCTAGTATTTATGGAGCAAAATGTGCAAATTCAATTTTAAGATTGGGACTTGGTTCCAATGTCCTTATAATTATATATTATTTATTGAGGCCATATATGTATACGTAATACGTACGCGCTTCCTACCTTACCGACATTTCTTTCACCAGAACCAACGTCGACACGCATTGAGATATCGAGTTGAAAATTTGTCAAGTTACGTGGAAAACACTAAAGAGCGTATTGGGGTCCTAATTTTTTCATTTGGAGACCAAATTTATGTTTGGTAAATTGTGGGATTGTTTTTTATTTCCTGGAACCAAAGACCGAACATACAAACTTTGTTCACAGTGTCTTTCATTTAATTCCTCAAATTTTCAATTCGATAACGCAATTTGTGCTGATATGAGTTGTAAAAAAAATGTCGGTAAGGTAGAAATCGGGTAAGTATTACATGGCCTTAAAATGCTGGAAGGCAAAACGCGCGAGTACATTCTTAAATTATCGTGTTGACTTTTAGTACACAACGTGCATGTTATTTGATACAGTATGTGTGAGAAAAAAACTTTCAATGAATTTTTCCATTCGAAAGGGGTTATACTTGAATTACGTAATGTCGTAATGGATTAGTGACAATCTTCACGGGCCGCCTCTCCCCTGCGTGTGTCTCAATTTATTTTTGTAAATTTTCACCTGCGCCACACTCGATATATACTTTTATTGAATTAGCGCTTTTATGACAGAAATAGTAAGAAGTAATGGGACATTGAATCAAAGAGCAAAGTTATGAGTATTCAGTGTAAGATTTGCACGACAATTATTTATTATTATTTGAGGTTTGCCAGAAGCATTCTCTTTGGTGCGTAAACTGCGATTAAAAACCTTGTGTGAACAATCTTTTTTTTTAATAAGGATTAAGCTTGGAAATACAAATAAATATTATTGGCAAGAAAAATTGAGTATGACCTGGGGAGTTGAGGTGATGAGGGTTCAGCCCTGCACGGTTAGATTTAAGAGAATCTCGGTTCGTACTCGTGCAGAAAATTCTTCGTGCAAATTGTGTGTGTGTTTTTTTGGTTTGAAGTGGCTGAAATGAGATTGGGAGAAATTCAGTGGATTTATCTGATGTGAAAGCAGGCAGGAACTTTGAACTAGGTGGAGAAAAGTCGGTTCTATTTGGACTGAGTTGGGAGAAAAAGAGGAACTACATTCTCTGCGCGTAGGTTTACGCCAGCGGGAAACATCTGCCAGCTGGTGGCGATGCGCGATGCGATGGCGAAGGCCCCGCCCATAGAATTTACCGGAGCCCCCCTGGCACAAAGTGGTTCTCAACAGAGAGTGCATGAGTGCATGCATCTCTTTTGCTTTGACCACATTATTTGTCAATTGTCATCGATTCCCATCGATTCGAATAAAGTATTATTAGTCTGATTTTTCCATTACTTATCTCAACATATACATTCGTTTGTTTCAACAGTTAAATACAAGAAGAAGAAATGTGTTTGTCTCTTGACTATTAGATTTATTATGCTATAATGGTCTTTACGTAATATTTAATGCGTTAAAAAACTTGTTTGCTCTTACAGAGGGAGATTAAATATTGATTGTTGCTGCACACTTGATTCGAGAGAAATATTGGTCATTTTTGCAGTTCAATGAACAATTTTCGATATTTCACTTCATTTTAAGCGAATTTCAGCAAGAAGTCTAAACCGGTTTGAAAATATGGAGAATGGAATATTGGAATCGTGTTTCAAAAAAAAATCAGAGTGCAACTAGTGACATCTAAGGGGATTCAGCCAAATTCAATGACGCAGTATCATCAAATCGTAAGCCATTGGGTAACGGAACCAAGTACCGAGAGAGATCCTGTTGTCCGAAGTCGAAGAAAAATCCTTCATATTTTCACTATTTTTGCACGTACGCTTATATTTTTTTCTTTCAGAAGCTCAATGGAGACTGATGTGATTATTTCTACTGAGAAAATAACATATTTCATTCACAGGTTAGAAGAAATCAATTGCTTGTTCAAAAAACTGTTCGCCGTCGGTAATTGGTTACGCTAGGCTAGAAATATTTTCAAATATGTTCATACTTTTTTGTGTATTTTCTCAAAAATATATTTTTATTATTATATTATTGGTATAGCCAACGATGGTAAAAAAAGCAACAGTTTTGCCCGATACTGCGGTCATCACAATTTATATTTGCATGTTTCGGCAGAGCTTTCGAAAGATCAAGTTTTTAGCAGCCCTATGCATCGCCCGTGCATGGGTATATGCGGTAGTTGTTCTCTCAGCATCCGGAGGGGTATCGTAGTTCAAATAAATCCAGCAGATGGCGATCCGATCAGGCTAGCCCGTTTTTGCATTGTTATGTATAGCAAAAGTACTAAAATTCGTTTAAAACTTGATAATTTTTAGATATATGTATTTGTCCACTTGCTCCAATCTCTCACCATTCAGGACAATGTTGCACATTGTTTTCTCACTTTTCCCGTATTAAAATTATGGATTTCCTCAATTACACATTGAACTATGTTCGGGGAATGAAAGGCTTGCTGTAAAAGTTAGTTATCATGCGCATCAGTCGGAATCGAACTTTTTCTCAGAAACTAGTTTCACTATTGGCGACTGGAGATCTCAGAAGGGAGGAATCGTTTGATTCATCAACATCGCCCATGCAAGGAATTTTAGTCAAATTATTCACGTTGTCAGGGTTCAGGTTAGTTTGAGTTGTAGCATTATTAGGCTCTGGAGAAAAATTGAAGTTTGCATTATCAACAACTGGCTCTACTGAAGATCGATTGTTACCACAATTATTAACATTGTTATTTGCTGTTGAAAAGTAGAAATTATGTTCTACCTTGAAGTGTCGTTTGAAAGAATTGAGTGAAGAATACCTTCTTCCACATTGAGGTACAGAGCACTCGTATACACTAGTTTCAACGAGGCTGTGAAAAACGCGCCATTGATTTATCCAATTTTTTAAATTCGTGTTACAAAAATATTTGCATAAGTGGCAATGCATTTTAATGTAAACTTCTAAAAGACTTAAATACTACAATATAATATGTAATAGTATAACTGATATAATATCAACAAGCTAGATCAGTCTTGCATGTTGGATCTCAATTTTGAATGCTGTTGTTGTCATTGTAAGTAACGTACTTACGAGTATACTATTTTCGGAATAGTACTTGGAAATAGTTGAACATCACATGAGCCTTTAACCTACAAAGTGCATCTCAATTTTGTGCCCCAGCATTTATTGCTGATGAAGTTTGAATGAACTACGCACCTTCTTTTGTTTCTTTTTTCCATCCCACAAAAGTTCTCTAGAGCAAAAATTAATACAATCAATATAGATCCCTGTAGAAAATTTCTTCAACTGCATTATAGGGACTGAAGTTAAATTATAGTTAAATTATAGGGACGCTTCAAATTTTGGACTTTGGACTAGGACAAAGTGAAAATGCTTAAATTAGTCGAATCGCTAAAGCTAGAGCAAACAAATTTGTAATCTGGCATCTGAAATAAATCGGAAGTAAACAAAAATATGAAGTAAATAAAAAAAAACTCAAAATCGGTTCATATCTTCTGTTCAATTTATTTGCTAGAAAATTTCAATTCTAGTAAAATAAAAAAGAATGTTTCTGTTGGTTCAGAAATTATGATGAATTTTTTAGAGGTACAGTTTTTACTAGTTAACCAATAGTGAAAAATTAGAAATCCAATTACATTGTTTTGGCCAATCTAGAATTTTTTGAACATGTGTAAAAAATATGCACAAATTTGGAATAAAGTTATGTCGTACCGAAAGTTTTTTTCAGCTGGAACCCAAGAAACCATTTATCATTTTCTTTTTTCGGAAAATTTCGAATTTGTTTCATGATTTTGTAAAGTTTCAAACAACAAGAATTTCTTTCATTGAAGCTAAATAATAACATATTTCTGTGGTCCAAACTGAAGAACTTTCAGCTACGACATGTTTGAATTTTCCCAAAAAAAGTGTACTTTTCACTCAATCAAAAAAAAAAAAAAACTTTTTTTGACATTTTTTAAAAATTGTGAAACAAGCAAATTGTTTTTTTGATTTCTATTTATATTTTGAATTTTCAAATAAAAAAAGAGAACATAAGACTTGAATCCATTTTTAAAATTTGTTTCTTTACTTTTTTTCAGATATCAGCTCACAAAATTTTATTCTCAGGTCAAACGGATTTCATTAATTTTCGCATTTTTACTCCGCTATACAGTATAAATAAAATAAAAATTGAGAGTTAATAATACTTCATATGAGAAAGTTAAATCAGGGTGTCTAGCGTTTTTTCAAGAAATATTACAAGGACTTTTCCAGGTCTTCCAGAATGAAAAAAAAATACATTTTTCTAGGTACCTTTTCTACGGTGAAAAACTTCTTTTCAAAATACACAGTAGAAATTGTAGATCTAGTAGAAATAAAAAAAGTGTCATATAAGAATTCAATAAACTTTTTTTGATTAGAATTGGTTGAAATTTGACTGAGTTATCGAATTTTACGCTGATTTAGTAGCTGAATTCCCAACTATAGCGACAGCTGATATAAAAATTTTCGCTCGTTGTTCGCTGCAGCAGTACTCAGTTTTGACTGTACAAAATATTAAATTGATCAAAAACGCTAGCTAGAAGGCGACCACGAAAATTCGTTTTTGATATTCCACGAATTTTTCCTGATTTCTCACTGATGGCTCCCTGATCAATTTTTCATATTTCCTAACCAGTTACATTCAAAGACCAGAAATTGAAGTTGAATTTTTAACGAAATACTGGAATATTTTACCTACGAAAATTAATTTTCAACCAAATAGTCGAACATAAGGCGACATTTTCAAAAAATAATTCAATTTTCAACCAAAGAGATAAGGTTTTAATCAAAATAATGAATATCCAACCAAAAAAAAATTTCAGCAAAGTGGTTCAACTTTTCATCCAGAAGTTAAATTCTCTCACAAAAACATTTCCTGACTTTATTGGATTTCCAGGGTTTCCCTGACCTACAGCTACACTGCAAAAATAGTGTGGCATAACTCAGTCAAATTTCAACCTATCCTAATAAGTAAAAGCTCATTGCGCGTGGAATGGAAATTACTTTCAATATATATATTGAATATATTTAAAAAAAATCAGATATCAATGAGAAACTTTAAAATATTTTCGATCATAACTTCGTGATTTCCACGGTGATAAAATGAACAATCTATTGCTAAAAAGGTGTATTTTTCTACTTTTGAACAAAACTTAACAATTAGGCATTAAATTAAAACCACTAAAAAATGGTTCAGCATTTTTTTCCTTCAGCAGGAAGCAAGTTTGAAAACCCATTTTTACTCGAAGGCAATAAAAATTCCAGCTCCTTGAGAAAAATTCAAGGACTTTTCCAGGTTTTTCCAGGTGAACAAAACTACAAGGATTTTTCCAGGTTTTGAAGCATTTCCAGGACGCTAGACACCCTGGTTAAATTTTGTAGAATTTTCAAATTGCAAAACCTACGTTAAATAAAATCAATTTTATAATAAGGAGCTTGTATTTGTATTTATTCATGAAAAGTTCCTAGGGCTAGATAGCCCTATAAGGAACAGGTGATACATGTTACAATTACCGCCAGGGTGCTCTAGGGCTTAGCTCTCTCGCTAGTGAGTTGGATCTTCAAGGTTATAAAAAAAGGCAAGGTATTAAAGCTAATTATTATCCATGTTCCTTCACATCGTCAAATTAATGACAATAAAATTTTGTCGATACGGAGGAAATCGTGCTAGATTCTTTACAGGATCCCCTACATGTTCATTCGTGGCCACTTAGGGCATGTACACGTTCCCGTAAGGGTTCCCTCGTCCCCTGCATGCTCCTGTACAGGTTCGTGTCTCAATTTCGTATGCTGAACCTGTAAAGTTTCTTGTACGAGAGCTGGCCATATTTCTGGCAAAGGAACACGCACAGGAACCATTACGGGATCCTGTACAGGGGTTTTCAATGGCGAGGGGTACATGAAAAAAGCAGGCAGTACCCGCGGCGGTTAATCGCGTCGTCTGCTTTAGTCATTTTCAGTCAGTTGCAAAAATGTCGCAGGACATTCGGTTTCGATTGCTTCTGATTCACTTTCAGTGTTTCTGTATTACAAAAATGTCAAAGGACAGTAAGAGGAAGCTTTTATCGCTCGAAGAAAAATATAAACGGTTAGACGCAGTGAAAACAGGTGCATCAAAACATTCTGTTTTACAAAAATATGGTATCGCTGAGGGAACGTACAAGGATCTGAGAGCTGGAAAATTTATTTTAAAAAATAAGATGGAAAGTTGTGGATTTATAAAAATCAAATCTTAAAAAAAAATTGATAAAGTGGGGTAGGTGGATAATGTGGATAATGTCTATGTGGATAATATAGTCTTAAAAACTTGAACAATTCAAAATCAAAAGCCTTTGAAGTTGAAGATTTTTTATAAAAAACATTCAGCAGTTAACATTTATAATATAATATTTAGAAGTTCTGAAAAAATTTTTAATTTAAAAAAAATTTAAACAACTTCTAGATTTCTCAAGATGTGAAATTTGGACGCTTTTCAAGGATGTTTTAACTATTTGAAACGAAAATAATTTAACTTCCAATTTATGAAATGTTCAGTTAAAAAAATTTAATTTTTCAACTTTCAATGTTTCTAGCTTGAAATTGCTTAAAATATAATTTTGAAAATTTTAAAGTTCATTGATTGATTCTTCAACATAGAGCATTGAAAATAATACGGTGGATTTATATTTTTGGAATTTAATCAGAATCTTTGAACTCTATAATTTATAAAAGTTAGAAATTCTTAATTTTGTAGTTTATCTGAATTAAATTTAAAATTGATCAATTGAAAAGTGTTGAAACCTTCCATTTTATACGTGCAAATTATTGATAATTCGAATACAAAATTGTTCAAATCAAAAACCTAAACTTCAATTTAAAAAGTTCAACATTCAAGAGTTCCACTTTGAGTACTTGAATTTGTAATTTATTTTGTATTCCTTCAAATGGAAAAATGTTTAGCTTCAGAGTATAAATTTTTGAGTTATATTGACCGTGAAAAATGTTTGCAATCCGAGAAAAAAGCGGGAAATGACCGGGAATTTTTTTCTTCGATTAAAATGGCCACCCTGTTATAAGTACGCATATACTCATAACTTAATACTTTCACAAAGCTTGATTTTCGAACACAAACATTTGACGTTCAGTATGATATTATAAACCCGAAACGGCAAAAATGCAAAGAAAATATTTTTTTTGGGACAAAACTCCATGAAATTAATTTTTAATTAAAAAAGTGAATTCTCAACGAAAAATATGATAGTTGAAGTATCAACCAAAAGATATTTCAATTTAAATCAAAAAAATTGGAATTCAAACAAAAAAGCTAATTTTCAACAGAATACTTTAATCCCCAACCAAACCAGATTAATTTTTAACTAAACAGTTGCATTTTAACAAAAAAACATGAATGTTCTACCAATGTAGTTGAATTTTCAACCAAAAAGATGAAGTTTAAACGAAGCAGATTGATTTTCTATGAAAAAATACAAATTTGTAACAACTGACATGAATTTTATTTTCAATTAAAACAAAAATTATTTGAAACCAAAAAATGTAATATTTGATATTTCAACCAAAAAATATTTTACATAATTTTAAATTAAGAAGAGTTTAATTCAATTAAAAAGTACAAATTTCCAAAAAGAGTTGAATGTTCAACCAAGAAATATTTTTCTATCAAGAGAGAAAAAACTTTCAACCAAACTGTTGAATTTTTAAACAATAGCTTTTTGTGATACAAGTGTGCAAAATAGACGATTGCTGAAGAGTGAGAAACTTGCAGCAGGCTATTATTTACAAAAACCACCCGAGAAAATTATTTAGCACTGTTTTACACTTTTTTCAAGTAATTTTCGGAATTCAAGGAATCCCACGATTTAATTCCGTGAATTTCATGAATTCCGCGAATTTCATGAATTTCGTGAACTCCGTGAATTTCGTGAATTCCGTGCATTTCATGAATTCCTTGAATTCCATGAATTCTTTGAATTCCATGAATTCATTCCACTTAAATATTCTTCCCAAAATTCAGATCTACCGTGCGTCCCGACATTTTTTAATAAATATTTTTATTTTACCGATGTGCAAAGTTAGGCATCTCTAAAGTGCGCATGCATTGGCGTACATTGAGTCGATTCGCAAAATAGGCATGTTTTAAAGTATGCATGAGCCATTATTATTTCCGCACAGTCTGTTGGATTGATGTACTTTGCATATCATTAAGAGGCATGGAAGTCGTCACAATCGAGGCGGGTGCTGAAAAAAATGATTAATTTTCCCCAAAAAAGTACGAGTTTGCAGCAAATAAAAAATTTTCAACCAAATTATTACGCTACAGCGTAATGCTAAAGTAATATGGCATTATAATTAATAAATGAAACAAAATAAATATGTTAACTGTTGCAATTATAATAATACGTTAAAATTTACGTTAAATGGTCATGCCGCAATTGCAACAAGTTTCTTTTTCAGCGTCAAAAAATGAAAAAATAATGTGACTGTGATTGTAGTCTGCTAACGCCGGCTTCAAACTGGTTGCCAGTATGCAGGGGCCCGGCTTCAATGACAGCCACTTTGTTATTTTATTTTTTAACGCTGAAAAAGCAGCTTGTTGCAGTTACGGAATGAAAATTTAACGTGAAATTTAACGTATCATTATAAGTGCAACAGGTCATATATTTATTTTGCTTCTTTTAATAATTATAATGCCATATTACTTTAGCATTACTTTAGCATTACGCTGTAGCGTAATTGAAAATTCGTCTTTTCGGTTGAAGATTCAACTTTTTGTTGAAAATGCGTATTTCTTAGTTGAATTCAACTTTTTTTAATTTAAAATTTAAATCTTATTTTACTGAAATGTCAACTATCACATTTTGTGTTGAGAATTTATCTCATTCAGTTAAAAAATATTTTGTTTGTAAAAAATGTAACAATTTTGTTAAAAAATCAGTTTTTTCATTCAAGATTTTTTAATTTTGATTGCAAATTTCTCTTTCTTTTTTTTTAAATTAATTATTCAGTTGAAACTTGAACGATAAAAATTTTTGGTGGAATTTTTTGTTTTAGTTGAAAATTCAACTATTAGGTTGAGATTTTATCTTTTTTAGTTGAAGATTCAATAAATTGGTTAAAAATTCGTCTCTTTGGTAGATAATTAATTTTTTTCGTTGAAAATTTATCTTTTTGGTTTGAAAATAAAACTAATTGGATAGAAATTATTCTATTTTGGTTGAGGATTCAACTATTTTGTTGAACATTTGTTATTTTTTTTATCAAAAATTATATTGTTTAAAACTAGTAGCTTAAATATTCCATTTTTGGTTGAAAATTGATCTTTTTAGTTGAAAATTTAATTAATTGGTTGAAAATTCGCGTCTTTGGTAGATAATTAATCCTCTTGATTGAAAATTAATTTTTTTGGTTGAAAATTGATATTTTTTAGTTGAAAATTGAACTATTCAACTTGTATTCAACCCGTATTTTTAGGAGTACTTTCCTCCTCGATGCAGACAAACATCTCCCCAAAAATCTTTTTTTTTCTTCTGAAATTGAACATAAAACTAATCCCTTTTGATCAGGATAAGAATGCAAAGAAAGAATTGAAGGAGCCTGCGTGTGGGACAGCAGAGCAGGTAGAGCGTGAAAGTGCACCGAAGCGCATCAGGGATTCCGCTCGGAGACGTTGAAGTAGGCGCCCGCGTTGGAGAACGCTCACAGGTAGTCGTAGTCGTTCGCTGCCGTCTGCCGAGTTCCAATCCGAGCCGCGTCGAGACAGAAGACCCAGCCGAGGACGAGTGAGCGAGAGAGCCGAGTTTGGCGACTTTTGAACCGTCGCGTCGCAGCGTGCCGGCTGGACGTGGCAGTGCCGCTCTGGCGCAGCCTGCGCAGTAGCGCAACGCGCCGCTGGCCGCGTGGACGCTAGCGACAAGAAACGCGACGCGACGAGCAGTCGAAACAGAGGAAGGTCAGAATCGACGCTGCGTCGGCTCGGAGCGATGCGATGCGATGCGACTTTGTTTAGTGCGCATTAGGCCAGCCAGCGCGACGCGATCGAAGCTGCGGAGCGGCTCTAACACGGTCTCGTCCTGGATATCAACGCTCTCAACTCCATCTTTTCCGCGGACAGCTTTGCGTTCGATGCGATTTACTCGGATTCGATCAACATGCCGATGCAGCGACGCGCTCCGGAGAAGATGAACTGCAACCGACTCGTCCTGGAGGTGTACGAGAGAAGGCCACTCTGGCAGCGCAATCACAAGCAACATCATAATCGTGGCGTGCTCGATACCTTGTGGGATGAGGTCGCCGACGTTCTAGGATCCACAAGTAAGCACTAAGCGCCAGCCAGTTCACCTCTTCTCTTCTCTTCTCTTCTCTTCCCTCCTCTTCTCTTCTGTCCCTTCTTCCTGTCCTTCTTTCTCCATTCTCCCTACCACTACCACCTGCCTGACAATTTAGGTTGGGTGAGAGAGATGGAGATAGAGTACCGGGTCGTCAATTTGCCCTTATCGCTCAACATTTTAAATAACGCTTCGTCATGGTTTTATTTATTATTATTTTTTTTTTTTTACATTTTACTAGAAAACAAACGTGCTCGTGATTTTTTTCTTCTTATGCAATTTTAAAATTAAAATATTTATACGAAATTAGTGCAATCTTTCGGGAGAGAATTTTATTGTGTCATATTGCTGACACTAAATAATGAAGTATTTTAATCAATTGACAAATAAAATTCTTCTGTAAAATTCTCGAACAGCTTATGATAATATTGAATTTAAAAATTTCTGAATAATATACTTACCGGAGAGTTTATAATATTATCGAATTTGAAAATTCCTTGATAATAAAATTCCCTGATAATAAAATTCCTCTGTGAAATTCCCGAACAGTTTATAATATTACCGAATTTAAAAATGTCTGAATAATAAAATTCCTGAACAGTTTATAATATTATCGTATTTGAAATTTCCCTGATAATAAAATCCCTCGTAAAATTCCCGAATAGTGTATAATATTGCTGAATTTGAAAATTACTAAAAATAAAATTCCTCCTAAAATTCACGAACAGTTTATAATATTATCCAATTTAAAATTTTTTTAATAATATAATTTCTGAACAGTGTAAAATCTTATCGAATTTAATAATTACTAATAAATAAAATTCCTCCTAAAATTCACGAACAGTTTATAATATTACCGAATTTTTAAATTTCTGATAGTAAAATTCCTGAACAGTGTATAATATTACCGAATTTGAAAACTCCCTAATAATAAAATTCCTACTAAAATTCACGAACAGTTTATAATATTACCGAATTTAAAAATTTCTGAATAATAAAATTCCTGAACCATTTATAATATTATTGTCTTTGAAAATTCCTTAATTGTAAAAGTCCTCGAAAAATTCCCGAATAATTTATAATATTACCTGATTAAAAATTTCCCTAATAATAAAATTCCTCCTAAAATTCATGAACAGTTTATAATATTACCGAATTTGAAAATTACTAATAAATAAAATTCCTCCTAAAATTCACGAACAGTTTATAATATTACCGAATTTGAACATTTCTGAATAATAAAATTCCTGAACTGTGTATAATATTACCGAATTTAAAAATGTCTGAATAATAAAATTCCTGAACCATTTATAATATTATCGTCTTTGAAAATTCCTTAATTGTAAAAGTCCTCGAAAAATTCCCGAATAATTTATAATATTACCAAATTTGAAATTTCCTCATAAAATTCCCAAATAGTGTATAATATTACCGAATTTCAAAATTACTAATAGGTAAAATTCCTCCTAAAATTCACGAACAGTTTATAATATTACGGAATCGAAAAATTTCGGAATAATACAATTTCCGAACAGTTTATAATATTACCGAATTTGAAAATTTCTGAATAATAAAATTCCTGAACAGTGTAAAATATTATCGAATTTGAAAATTACTAATAAATAAATACTAATACAATATATATATATATATATACTATATATTATTATACTGAATTTCATGTACGTGGATACTAAATACAGTATATGCATATACTAAATTAACTGTACGCTGGTATACTACATTTAATTTCATGTTGTGCATTCTTGCTTCCATTACATGTGTACTAAATCTAGTATAGATTTTTCTAACAGTGTATTGCATCGCAGCGGATCCCAATACCGTTTCAGATTTAAATATTGCATCGTTCATACACAATTATTATTGATATAACTATCTTAACTTAGAATATGAATTATGAAAACATTATCGTTTCTCAATGAAAACTCAAAAACCAGCAGAAAGTATTGAAAAAATTATGAAGTTATGTTTCCATAGCAATTCATTGTTACTCATTGAATTAGTAAGTCGGCACTGCTAAGCAGATTAGTAGAATACCCTTACTGATTCATTTAGTAACACAAATCTTACGATTTCATTTAGTAGAAACTGATAAAATTACTAATTTAACAGTCAGATACAATGCTACTAATTGCATTATTAAACTTTCTACACTGTTAGAAAAATCTGTACTAGCTTTAGTATGCATGTAATGGAAGCAAGAATGCACAACATGAAGTTAAATTTAGTATACCAGCGTACAGTCAATTTAGTATATGCATATACTGAATTTAGTATGCACGCACATGAAATTTAGTATACGCGCATACATAAAATTCAGTATAAATGTATACGAAATTTAGTATACGCATATACTAAATTCAGTATATGCGTTCCATTTCGCGTGGGTTCTGTCATCATCATCTGTAAACATGATCAGATGAAAAATAAAATTAAAGAACAAAGTTTTAATATTCAAATAATCATATGGTTAAGCTACATTTACGTTAATAAATTAAACATACGTTTTAAAGAGAAGACTTTGCATATCCTCGCAGAAAGAAGCCGAACCTTTTAGCAATGCAAAGAACTAAAACAAATGCCACCGGCCACGTTGCCCAACTCGCGTGCAGCTGAATATAGTAAACACGTATATAAATTTTAGTATACAGAAACTATGAAATTCATATACATAAAAGAAACTTACTGTATACTTAATAAATTTAGTATACTTACAACTTCATAAGACAGTATACGTAAGTATACTAAAATTACAAAGTGTAATGAAGTTAGTAAACACATAGGAAATTTAATATGCCCATGTATACTAAAATTGCAAACATTTCTAACAGTGTATACAACAAGATAACAACTCTATTAACTTCAGATCAGATATTCAAGGCTTGAGTACCATACATAATAATTTAATTGCACAAATATACATGCCAAAAATTGGAATTTCCCGGGCGGACGTATATACGTATATATTACTCGAAATTAGACCCATTTTAATTTCATACAAATTCAGAGTCATGTCGCTATAATTTGACATACCACAAGGCTCTGCCACTTCCTTTTTTAAAGAAATGTAGAATATATAATAATTTGCTCTAGGATTTATCTCATGTAAGTATAGATGCGCTTTCAAATGACAACTATGTACAATCTTCCAAGAATCTTTCCCAATTTCCGTTAACTAATAATAAGGTTAGCACAATGTATATACTTAATTGTATCACTTCAACTCTATTTTTAGTCAAAACTTTTTTAACAACATTTTTCACAATATATTGTATCATCTACAAAACTACGCCTTGAAAAGGACTCGGATCCGAGTCGAAACATGTCGCCAATTTTCAAATAAAACATTGAAACCCCGGAAAATGCCTTCACTACATTAATATTTCAAAAGGATAATGGTTAAGAAAAATAATTTGTTTACATAGTTGAATTTTTTTCATGAAATACTAGATTTGATAAATTAAGGGCTCTACCAATCAAATTTTTAATAATTCCTATCTTATTTTGAATAAAGTGATTGGAGAAAACTAAGTTTTCTTCCTGAGCAAATAGTTCTTCTATGCCAGTCTGTGATAATATGTCTTTCATCAGTTTTAATTAAATAAATATCAATATTAAAATCAATTTTTTGGAAAACTTCATTCTCTGAATCCTCCATAACAATTTCAGCTAAAATAGGAGACAAAACTGATTCTATGGGAGTTCCAAATTTTTGTTTGTAGAAATTATTGTTAAATTTGAAATATACCAAATGAAAAACATATTTCATAGCATCGAGAAAATGTTTTTAATGAATTATGGCAATTTCAACTCTTTCGTATGGGATGTTTGGAAACATACCTATTACATCAAAAGAAACAAAAATGTGATCAAAAGGTATTATTACATTATCAATTGATATTTATATTGATTTGTTAATAATTTTGCTTGACAATTCTTTCAATTTTCTAGTTGAAGAACCTATTGTTGAAATAATTGGTCTTAAAGGGTAGTCAGTTTTGTGGGTTTTTATAAGGCCGTAGGCTAAGGAAAGATTAGTACTCGCTTTATCAAAATTCAATGACTTCAATGATTTCAAGTAATTGGATATTATTTTTATCCCAAATTTGTTGCTGAACCATCACCTAATCTTAACCGAACTCGAATCCGAGTCGAAATATGTCGGCAATTTTGAAATAAGAACATCGAAGAACCGGAAAAGGCCTTTTATACATTACTACTCTAAGACACCAGAAAAAATTAAAGCAACATCATACTTTTGATTTATTGAAAAACATGAGCAGACATAATAAAAATATATAATAAATATAAACTATGATCAAAATAAAATAAATAGCTAAGATTATAATACATTTAATACTGTTGCTCTTCCATATTTTGGAAAAACCTCGAAGATTTTGAAATCAATGTTGGATAAATTTGGTTTACATATTATATATAGAGTTCCTTTGAGGAGCAATATGATTGTAAAATTAGGTATATATATATAAACTAAAGGTTAAAAACCACCGCAGGGTCCCACTAGGAGCAACTGTCATCTAAAAAATGACATCGGCTCCCAGTAGGACCGCAGTAAATCCCATTCATGGCTACGTCTCCCAACCGCGAGATGGGTGGTCACAGGACACGACGAAATCACAACGACAAGTCGGCGAAACCCTCGTGTGTTTTGAGGACACGAAGCGACCCAAGAATGACAGCTTTCTGCATCTCTCTCATAAGTGCCGTGGCATATTTTTGGCACGCAGGTATGGCTTTAGGGTTACGAACCAGTGATAGTTTCGCACCTCCGAGAGCACCTATCACAAGGACAATTACTCGTACGTGGTCACGTGTCAAGTGTCAAATTACAATAACGTCTTTTTTCAAGTTAACTGTTGGAAATATTGAGAGTTTTAAGTAAAGTCATATAAAGAAAATTTAATCTTCCTTTAGTTTCAGTTTCAACTTTAAATTTTAATCTTGGGTGTATACTATTAAATGCATTTGAAAATACATCGAAATTATTTCTATGTACACAAAGTCCCGACTTATCAACATATCTTGCATGAAAATCAAGATTAAAATCAATTCTTCCAAAAACTGAATTTTCTAAATCTTCCATAACTATTTCAGCTAAAATAGGAGACAAAATTAATCCCATGGGAGTTCCGAATTTTCGTTTATAAAAATTATTATTATATTTGAAATATACAGAATGAAAAACATGTATCATAGCATGAAGGAATTGGTTTTCCGGAATTTTGGTATGAATTTTAATCAAATCCAATCGTTCTTTTATGGCAACTTCAATTCTTTCATAAAAATTGTTTGGAAACATAGCTACTACGTTAAATGAGACCAAAATGTGATCAGAAGGTATTTTAAAATTCCCAATTAACTTTAAAGAGGTAATACTATATTTCACCGATGTTTTTGACATTTTTGTGGATTCTTTAATGATTTTATTGAGTAATTCTTCCAATTTTCTAGTTAGTGAGCCTATTGTCAGAATTACTGGTCGTAAGGGATAGTCTGTTTTATGGGCTTTCACAAGGCCATAGGCTAAAGAGGATTTGTATTAAATGTGTCAATATCACATCGTTTGACATTAATACCCAAATATTTTGCATTTCTCATCCTCTCTAAAATTTTCAAAGTGCGCTTTTAAATCATTCTTGTGGGATTAGTTGGATTAGCTTAAAATCTATCTTCATCATTCATGATATGCATCATTTTTTGTTTATAAACATTTATAAGAATCGCTTCTCTAATACTCCCTTTTCCAGCTTTCGTTACCATTAATTCTGGATGATTCTTGAAGAAACTTTTTGTTTTGAATAAAACTTTCGTTAGGTATACTCATAAATTGTGATCTAAATTCAGCTACTTTTTATCAGGTATTTTCGTGATATTAGGTTTAATATCTTTAATTTGTTACTAAAACCATCTGCCAACCTCAAAATGTTAATAACTCTCCATGGAATAATCAATATAATCACATGAGAAATATTTAGAAATCTTACTGAGAAAAATAACGAGTTACGTTCGCGTTGCCTTTTTTAATAAAATTTTCAAAGCACCAGATTAAATTTCGAAAAGCTTCAGATAGTTTTTTATTTTTTTATTTTAAGGTGTTTTCAAACTTAAAAATTATACTTCAATTTATATAATTAAATCAAGAATTATAAATTATTAATCTGTAAACTGTTTTTATTTTACACTACTATTAATTCTCAATCACAAAATTTGCATAGAATTTCTTTTTCTTTAAATTAGACAATTTCTTTCAAAAGTGCATCACTAAAAGGACATATTTTAACAATAGGAATGGATCCTGCTATGCCCAAGAACAATTCTGGTTCTAAACTTTGAGTCGCAGAATCTTTTATAGCGACGAAATATGTGGTTGTTAGAGGAATAATAATAATATCACATATAATCCACTTCATGACTTTCCAAGATGTACTTTAAAGTCAAATATTAACCAACTTTTTTTTTCATTTCACATCATTTCATTTTTGTCTTACAGGCTTGTCTCGATTTATTTTAAAGAGATTATCATCCCTATAAAATTGTTATTAAATACCATTTGAGTATGCACGAATTGAAATTTGTATTTGTTATGAAAGTTTTGCCAAAAGATTAGGTTTAGATTAAGTTATTTAATTAAAGATTAGATTAAGTAATTTCGAATTTTATTTTGACTCAGTCTGAAAGAAATCAGCCTATAAATAATAACAAATATTATAGTAAATAAAATGATAAAATGCAGCTTCCGAAACATCTTTTTAGTTCTTTCCTATCCCTGTTTGACTTTTGCTTCACTCTCTTGAAAATTTGTAGAAGGACTCTTAGGAAACGTCCATCAATAATTACGTAAGGATAATTTTTGAAATTTCAGACCCCCCTAATGTTTTTATTCAATATATAAACAATATATCAATATTTTTCACGGCAAACGAGATCTCAAAAGATTTCAAGAAATTACAAAAGTTTTAGGGAATTTGAAACGATTCCCAAAAATATGCGAGAAGTTTCACAGATTTTAAATGATTTTAGGAGATTAAAAGAATTTGAAGAAACTACCAAGCACAATTTCAGAGAGAATCTCAATTTGTCAGTAATTTTACTAGATTTTAAGGGATTTCAAAGTATTTCACAGGATTTCCAGAAATACCGATGTATGTATTATTATGAACTTTGAAGGATATTAGAGGATTTTTAGGAATTTTCATGATTTGAAGAAATTTAATAAGATTTAAAAGTATATTTTAGGGAATTTTAACAGATTTGAAGAGATTTAAACAGGTTTCGACGATTTCACGGGATTTCAAGAGATTTGAATAGTTTCCAAACTATATACATGGATTTTAGAAGATTTCAAAGGATTTAACGAAATTTTAAAGGATATTTCCGAATATTATAAACGGTTTTAAGTGCATTCGAGGAATTTTAATGACTTTTAAAAGACTTTAAGGGATTTCAAGAGATTATAACAAATTTTTAGAGATTTTAAGGGATTTCCACGGATTTTAAAATAATTTGAAGATTTCAAACGATTTAGAGGATTTCAGCAGATTTTACAGAATCTCAAATAATTGTATGCGTTTTCCACAGTTTCTAAAGGATTTTAAAGGATTTCCAGGGAGCTGAATAGTTTTGAAGGGATTTTAAGACATTAGATACGATATCAGGGATCACAGCGCAAATGGAGCTCAAAAAAGGGGAAATAGGGTAATTTTCTAACGAAAAAGGGGAAAATAGGGGAAAGATTAAACATTTATTTTTACAAGTCGAAAATAACAAGCAACCTTTTTATAAGAAATGTTATATTTTTGAATAATTTTCAATGATTTTTCAAAGGTTTCTGCCATTCAAGAATTTATTTTAAAAACTTGGATACACTTAGGTCAATTAAAATGATGAATCTTTAACTGGAATCGTTGAACTTAAAAAAATATATATAATAATTTTCAACTAAAATTATCAATCTTTAACTAGAGTAGTTGAATTTCCAACCAAAAAACCAACAAAGTTTACCAAAAAAGACGACTTTCAAGCTCGGATTCGTATTCAGCGCGTCAAAATACATAAGGATAAAGTGGTCTTGTCAAATAGTCCTTACCTTTTTTTTTTTGTAAACCAGTGAAATTAATTTCTATTTTTCGGTCCCAAATAGGTCCCAAAAAGATCCAGATAGATGCTCCTCTTGACCTCTGAGGAAATAATTGTCGATTTCCGTATCCGGAATAGGTCCCGTATATACCAGGATAGATGAACGTTCTGACATAAACAAAATTGATTTCCGGTTCCGAATCCGAATAGATACCAGGTGGACCCGGATAGATGGTCATTGTATTCTTTACTGAAATACGCGATTGGCCAGGTATGGCGGATAGAACCCAGATAGATCCGTACAGTTCCTGTATTGGAAATAATTATCCGTATAGAGCCCGGATAGACTCGTTTACACGACTTATCAGGTTTTTACATCGGTCGTGTCTGGTTTCAATCTGATCCTGTCCGGAATTTTAAGCAGGGTTATTTTAAAGGAATATAATCTCTTTAATGTAAGTTGTTTTGCTAACAAACGTTTTTAGAAAAGTATAGATATTTGCTAATGCATTAGTGGAATGAAACTAATTATTGCTGCAAATAAATAAATTTACTCAGGACTGTATATAATAATTTAAAAAAATATGTTGAAAATGGAAAACGTGAAAAATAGATAAGTTTGCAAGAATAAAATGATGGTTTAGCATTCTCGTCTCTTTTAAACAAATAAGTTCATATTGTGACATTGTAAATATGACGTAGCCTGCCTCAATTTAAGGAAATAGCCTCCTAACTGTTTGAACAAAGTTAAGAAACACCAGAATTTTCTATTCAAGTTCAATATTTAAAAAACAACTAATTACTCAGTAGTAGTCCAAATAAAGCTAAAATGTCCTCATTTTAACTTAAAATCTTTGAAATTCACAAAATTATTATTATTATAGAAACAAAAATAATACGTTCATTTTACCCATTAATGTTACCGTTTACAAAAACGAGTTACACGATACAATTTAGATATATGTTACGAATTTGAAAGAAAATCATATTTTTTGTATTTGTTTTCTATCTTGAAAAGCCGTTATCAAGAATATTAATATCATTTGTATCACAGATTTTTTTCAATTAAGAAATTTTTAGGTAAAATGAAATTAACATTTCTTGAAATTCTAGACCAACTTTTCACCGTATAATAGAACATTTCTTTTAAAAGAAGACATGCATGTACTTGGCTTTGTGACAATACATGAGTCACCAACTCAAATAAGTGGATTGAATTTCTCGATTTTTTATTGCGCAAAAGATACTTTATTACCCCGACAATCAAGGAAATATGAAAAACAAAATATTTGTCGGTAAACATTTATGAAGGTTCCGGGAGTGATAGATCTGGTCGATGTGATAAATAATAAGGTCAAGAATATACGCCCCACCACACAATTGTAAAGAATCTATAAAACCAGTCGTCTTGCACTAATGGGTTTTCTTCCAAAAAAGATTTTGAGTACTGTATCGTTTTCTTTACTGGTATATAGAATCGATGAAGATTCTGAATCTATTCTTTGCCTGCGTGGCTTTGCCTAATTTTGCAAGTAGGTATACCTAATACAATATTATTAATGAGAAATATTACATATTTGCAAAATATAATATAACATTTATTATTAAAAATGTTGTATTTAAAGAAATTTTAAAATCAAAACTTTGGTTTAGTGCCACGTATCCAGATTCAAATGTTGTACCATATGGGAATAAAAAAAATGATGAGAACATATTGAATTTATCGTGCTGTTGAATTTGACTTCTATGAAATTTTGTTGAATATAAAAATATGTAATAAAATATTTTGAATTTGAATAAATTTTTAGATCAAAATTTTCACGTAGTGCCACGTTGCCACATTCAAATCTTGTAAAATATGGCAATGAAAAAATGAGGAATACGCATTAAATTGATTCTTATCTTCAATCTGACTTCTGTTACATTCTGTTTAATGTGTAATTAATAATTGGGTATTTTAAATTTGAATAAAATTTCAAAATCAACATTTTTATTTAGTGCCACGTCGCCACATTTAAATGATGTAACATATGGCAATGAAAAAAATTAAGAATACGTACTAAATTAATTTTTATCTTCAATTTGAATTTTATACAATTATTTTCAACATCAAATTTATAATAACGCTTTTGAATTGCATACATGTTCCATCAACATTTTTATTTACTGCCACCTTGCCGAATTTGAATGTTGAATCATATGGAAATCAAAAAATTATGATTACACATTAAACTAATTCTTTTCTTAAATTTGACTTCCATAAGATTCTATTCAATATAAAAAAATATAATTAAATATTTTGAACTTGTAGACATTTTTAAATCAACATTTTCACATATTGCCATGTTGTCACATTCAAATCTTCAACCATATGGAAATAAAAAAATGAGGATTACCCATAAAATTAATTCCTATTTTAAGTTGTACTTCTATACAATTATTCGCAACATTATATTTATCGTAACTCTTTTAGATTGCAAATTTCATTTAATAATAACTTGGTTTTCATCTTGAACCATATGGAAATGAAAAACAAGGATTATTCATTAAATTAATTCTTTTCTTAGATATGACTCTAATCATATAATTTTCAACATAAAATTTATAATCACACAATCTTATATTCAAATTTTTATCAAATCAAAATTTTTATTTACCGCCATCATGCCGGATTCAAATCTTGAAACATATGTGAATAAAAAATGACGATTATTTATTGAATTCATCTCGATCTTAAAATTCGACATGTATATAATTATGTTCAAGATTAATGTCAGTACCAATAATTTGTATTCAAATAATTTTTGTAGTCAAGGATTACATGTAGTAATAATAATACTTTTGTTTTCAAACGTGTTTTAAATCAAAATTTTTATTTACTGCCCCCTTAATAGATCCAAAGCTTGTAATGTATGAGAATTAAAAAATGACAATTATATATTACATTCATCTTGATCTTCAATTATGCTTTTAAACCTTTCTGTTCCATATTAAATTCAGAATTAGTAAGTGTAGTAAAAAGTTTGAAGGGAACGAAAAATTCAAACCTATCGTGTGTCATTGTGTCAATTATATGTATAACATGTGTAACGTATATCATACTACATGCATGATTTAAAATTTCGGTAACCGTGTCCTTAACGGAATATGCAATCAGAAATCCTAAACATTCTGTAAAATCGAAATGACCATTTAAAAGTAAAGCAAAATTCCACTTGTGAGCTGAAGTATTTCCCAATTAAGGAAAATGAAGTTTGATTAGGAAGAGCTATTCAGTTCGGAGAATTAAAATGTGGAAGTTGACAATTTGAGAGAGAAAGGAACTTCAAATTGAAATGGGTTCTGCTGCGGATTGCGATGAAGATGCAATTTCCGTTCAAAAAGTTTTCGTACAAAATTCTTCATCTTGAGATAAAAATTAAATTTTTTGTTGAGAATTAATTTTTTTTGCTGAAAATTCAGCTACTTAATTAAAAGTGCAACTAAGTTGATACAAATTCATTTTTTGGGTTAATAATTTATCATATTAGTTCAATTTTTTCGTCGAGAATTAACTGTTTGCAATGTGTCGTTGGAAGCTAGCACGTTCCAAAAAATAAAACGTGGAAGTTGACAATCTGAGAGAAAAAGGAACCTCGAATTAGAACGGACTCAGCTGCGGATTGCGAAAAAACTGTAATTTCCGTTTCTAAGTTTTTGGACAAAATTCTTCTTCTTGAGATGAAAATTACATCTTATTTTGTTGAGAATTCATCTTTTCTGGTTAAAAATTCAGCTACTTCTAGTTCAAAGTGAAATTACTTTGATACAAATTCATTTTTTGGGTTGATAATTCATCATTTTAGTTCAATTTTGTTGTCGAGAATGAACTGTTTGCAAAAGTGTCGTTGGAAAAAGTTAGGATGTTCGAAGAATTGAAATGTGGAAGTTGACAATCTGAGAGAAAAGAGAACCTCAAATTGGTACGGGCTCGGCTGCGGATTGCGATAAAAACTACAATTTTCTCTTGAAAAGTTAGCTGTTTGGTAGAAAATTCTTTTTCTTGACATGAAAATTACATTTTTTGTTGAGAATGAATTTTTTTGGTTGAAAATTCAGCTACTTAATTGAAATTGGAACAACGTTGATACAAATTCATTTTTTGGGTTAATAATTTATCATATTAGTTCAATTTTTTCGTCGAGCATTGCCTGTTTGCAAAGTTTCGTTTGAAAAAGTTAGCATGTTCCGAGAAATAAAATGTGGAAGTTGAAAATCTCACAGAAAAAGGAACCTCAAATTGGAACGGACTCAGCTGCGGATTGCAATGAAAACTACAATTTCAGTTTAAAAACTTAGCTGTTTTGTAAAAAATTCTTTTTCTTGCCATGAAAATTACATTGTTTGTTGAGAATTCATATTTTCTGGTTGAAAATTCAGCTACTTATATTTAAAAGTGAAACTAATTCGACACAAATTCATTTTTTTGGTTAATAATCTATCATATTAGTTAAATTTTTTCGTCCAGAATAAACTGTTTGTAAAATGGGCTTGGAAACATATAGCATGTTCCGAGAAATCAAATGTGGAAGTTGAAAAACTGAGAGTAAAAGGAACCTCAAATTAGAACGGACTCAGCTGCGGATTCCGATAAAAAGTGCAATTTCCTTTTAAAATGTTAGCTGTTTTGTAGAACATATTCTCCTTGACATGAAAATTACATTCCTTGTTGAGAGTTCATCTTTTTGGTTTGAAAATTCATCTACTTAGTTGAAAGTGGAGCTACTTTGATACAAGTTTAGTTTTTGGGTTAATAATTTATCATATTACTTCAATTTTTTCGTCAAAAATTAACTTTCTGTAAAATTTGTTGGAAAAAGTTATTATGTTCCGAGAAATGAAATGTGGAAGTTCACAACCTGAAAGGAAAAGGAACCTCAAATTAAAACAGGCTTGGCTGCGGATTGCGATGAAAAGTGCAATTTTCGTTTAAAAAGTCAGCTGTTTTGTAGAAAATTCTTTTTCTTGACTCAAAAATTACATTTTTTGTTGATAATTCATATAGTTTCGTTGAAAATTTAGCTACTTATAGTTGAAGTGAAACTACTTTGATACCAGTTCATTTTTTGGTTTAATAATTCATCATATTAGTTCAATTTTTTCGTCGAGAACTAACTGTTTGTAAAGTGTCTTCGGAAAAAGTTAGCATATTTCGAAAAATCAAATGTGGAAGCTGACAATCTGAGAGTAAAGGGAACTTCAAATTAGAATGGGCAGGGCTGCGGAATGCAATGAAAAGTGCAATTTCCTTTTAAAAAATTAACTGTTTTGTAGAAAATTCTTTCTCTTCACATGAAAATGACATTTTTTTTTAGACATTCATCTTTTTTGTTGAAAATTCAGCGGCTTAGTTCAAGATGGAACTACTTTGATACAAATTCATTGTTTGTGTTAATAATTCATCATTTTAGTTGAATTTTTTTTCCAGAATTAACTGTTCGCAAAGTGTCGTTGAAAAAATTAGAATATTCTGAGAAATCAGATGTGGAAGTTGACAATCTGAGAGTAAAGGGAACTTCAAATTAGCGCGGGCTCGGTAGCGGATTGCGATACAAAGTGCAATTTCCTCATAAAAAGTTAGCTGTTTTGTAGAAAATTCTTCTTCTTGACATGAAAATTACATTATTTGTTGAGAATTCATCTTTTTTGGTTGAAAATACAGCTACTTAGTGGAAAGTGGAAAAATCTAATACAAATTCATTTCATAGGTTAATACTTTATCACTTTAGTTTAATTTTTCGTCGAGAATTAACTGTTCGCAAAGTGTCGTTAAAAATTAGAATATTCTGAGAAATAAAATGTCGAAGTTGACAATCTGAAAGTAAAGGGGACTTTGAATTGGAAAGGGTTCGGCTGCGGATTGCGATTAAAGATGCGATTTCCGTTTAAAAAGTTTTCGTACAAAATTCTTCTTCTTGAGATGAAAATTACATTTTTTGTTGAGAGTTCATCTTTTTTGGTTGAAAATTCAGATACTTAGATGAAAGTGAAAATTCTTTGATAACAATTTATTTTTTGGGTTAATAATTTATCATATTGGTTCAATTTTTCCGTCGAGAATTAACTGTTTGCAAAGTTTCTTTGGAATTAGTTAGCATGTTCCGAGAAATAAAATGTGGACGTTGACAATCTGAGAGTAAAGGGAACTTTACATTGGAACATGATGAGCTGCGGATTGCGATAAAAAGTGCATCTACGTCTAAAAAGTTAGCTGTTTTGTACAAAATTCTTATTTTTCACATAAATATTAAATTTGTTGTTGAAAATTCATCTTTTTTGTTGAAAATTCAGCGGCTTAGTTCAAGATGGAACTACTTTGATACAAATTCATTGTTTGTGTTAAAAAAATATAATAAATCCCTTGAAATCTGTTAAAATACCTTAAAAGCTTTGAAATCCACTGAAATCTATTAAAATCCTTTGCATTATGTTGAAACCCTCTGAAATATCTGGAAAACTCACTTTTTCTAATATTTAGAAATTCGTTATAACTTATCAAACCTCTTAATTTCTTTTGAAATCCTACGAATCCCTTAACAATATTGTAAAATTCTTGAAATCCCTGGAATTTTTCAAATACCGTAAAAAATCCTTGAAATCTTTTTAATCTTCTGAAATCATTTAAAATTACTTAGAAATTGTTATATCTCTTGAAATTTCTTAGAATCTTGTAAAATATTATAAAATCTTCAAAATGCTTTGAAATCGATTGAAATTTTTGAAATCTTTAAAGACCTTCTTATCCTAACGAAATTCTTTCTAATCTTAGGAACCTTTCAATTTCTTTCGAAATCCTAGGAATTCCTCAAATATTTAAAAATTCGGAAAATCTCTTGAAATTTTGTAAATACCGGGGAAATTCCTTAAAATCTTTTACATTTTTTAAAATCACACAAAATTATTTGAAATTCATTAGAATGTTTAAATTTCTTGGAATCTTGTAAAATACTCTAAATTCTTACAAATTCTTTGAAACCAATTGCAATTTTTTAAATCTTTAAAGTCCTTGGAGAACCTATAAATTCGCATGGGTCTGGTAAAATCCCTTGAAGTACTTTGAAATCTCTAAAATTATCTTAAAATTTCTAATATCTCTTCAAATTATTTCAAAAATGTTGAAATCCTCTTTTAAGAACACCCAAAATCTGCTGAGATGCTCTAAAAATTCCTGAAAAAACTCGTAAATCTTTCAGGAATCACAGCACAAAAGGAGCTCAAAAAAGAGGAAATAGGGTAATTTTTTCACGAAAAAGGAGATCTATTGGAAATCTATTCACGGAGATATAAAAGTATGAGAAAAAATATAATTAGTTAAATGAACAATTTTTATACGTTTCAAATTTTCTCATAATAAAGAATATTTGCTATTCTAGAAATTCCTCCATTGATAATTATAATATAAATTGATAAAGTATAATTAAATATTTCATATTCCTTGAAATTTTAGAAATTCCTTGAAATAAAATTTAATTTATTCCTAAAGTTCTCTAGAAATTAACTCCCTTAAAATCTTTGGGAATCGTAAAAATCGATTAAAGTATAAATAATTTTAAATTCCTTGAGTATAAATGAAATTAATATTATTAATTAAATTTCCCTAAAAAAAAAAGTTTGAATAATAAGTTTTCAAATATTGAGGGTTCTGAAAATTTCCGGAACGAGTTAAATAATTTAATAAATGATCGATTCTAGTTGGAAAGATGTTTTTTTTTTACATCTTTTTATATGATATATATTTTTTTATATAAAAAATGCTTTCTTTTGTAATTTAAATATTTTTAAGGGTGAACATTTATTTTACGCATGAGATCTTGACGGTCGATAATATTTGGAAATAACTTAAAATCTTTATAATCCTTCGAAATTTTTCTGATCCGCTCATAACCCGTAACATTATTGAAACATTTAGAAATCCGTTAAAATAAAATTGAATTCATTTCCTAAAGTTCTCTAGAAATTCGTTCAAATCCTTTAAAATCCCTTGCAATCTTTAGAAATCGTAGAAATTCCTTAAAATAAATAGAAATCATTTGAAAATTTTATAAATTTTACTAAAAATTATTCAATAAATTCTTCTATAAAAACCATTTAAATAAAATTAACGTGCACACAAGGGCGTGTTTACGACCCTGGATTTCTATTTTCTAATAATAAAAACATAAAGAGTTCTAAATATTTTTGAAACGAGTCAAATAATTTAAGAAATGATTAATTCTAGTTTGTAAGATATGCTTGAAAAAATTCTTACTCTCCTAATTTTAATATTTTCATGGACGGCAATTTTTAACGTATCTGGAGAATTGTTAGTCACACATTGTTAAATTTTAAATCTTAATATTTTGATATCTTTAACAAAAAATTGTTCATGAATGCACGAAGTGAAAATAAAAGTCTTATCTATGCACATTAATAAATTAAACCCTGAGGGATAAAACAATTTAAAATTAAAAATGATTTGCATTTTTCAACACAAAAATATCATTTGTTGGTTTTATTTTAGTCTCGAAAGAAAAGCGTAGTTTTATTAATTTAAGAAAAAGTGATAAAGAAGTTTTTTTTTTAATTCTGATAAAACTTTACATTAATTAAATATTGTATAGAATGCATATTTAAAGAAAAAATATTTGAACATCCACTAAAAACAGCGCTCAAATTTTTCGAACGGTTAAGAGCTAGTTTTTTTTTTTTAATTCTAGAACTTATTAAATTTGTATTTAATCGGAAAATATCAATAAGATCATTTATAAATCTTGTAATTCTTGTTTGAATTTTAGAATAATCGAAAAATTGTATGGGATTAATTTCTTAACCCTGTAAGACCTACAGGGAACTTTAGTTCCGAAAAACGCGTTCAAAACCAATAATACGGGTCTTAAAGGGTTAAAATTATTTTGTCAATTTTGTGGAATATATTATGTTCATTCAAATATTTATATAATTGGAAATTAGTTAAAATTACGATTATAATTTTGGATCATTTTAAAAGTATCAGTTTGAGAATTGATCAGCTATTCATCTACCGTACAATATTTTTAAATTTAAATTTTGTTAATGTATTCCTTTATAAATAAAAGGGAGGGGAAACGTAGAGGAATAAAGAAAAGATTGTGATTTCGGATCTTTTTGAATCCCTTCAAATCTTAAAAGTCCCTTAAAATTTTATATATATTTTTTTAAACCCTATGAATCTCTTTCAAAATCGCTTGAAATATTTGAAATGTCTTGGAACATTATAAAATACCCTAAAACCTATCAAATCCTTTGACATTTTTGAAGTCCTGAAAGTCCCTTTAAAAAAATTTTAAAATCCCTTGAAATACTTTAAAATACCGTAAATTATCTTGAAATTTGTAGTATCTTAAAATTTCTTTAAAAATGTTGAAAAACTTTCAAATTCTCTGAAATCTCTTGGAATCATTTAAAATACTCTAACAGCTTCAAAACGAAAGTGAAAAAAATTGTTGCATTAGCGAGCAATTTGATATATTCAGGGTGGCCACTATTTTTTCAATTTTTGTCTCCCGGCTTTCTCCCGGTTCTCCCGGTTAATATTCGTGATTGTAATATCTTTGCAAAAATGCAACATTTTGAAATATTTCAAAAATTATTAGAACAGAATCTGGAAGATTTGAGGGCAAATTTATTAATTTTTCAGAATTTCAAGAATTGGAAGAATGGGAAAATTTTTAAAAGATATTTAGTAAGTTAGAAAGTTTTGAAAATTAATAAAAAATTATTGTAGGTTTGAAAACATTTCCAAAAATTTTAAACAGAATGTAAATTTTTGGAAATTTCGAAGCCTTTCAAGAAGTTTGAGAGGTATCAAGAAAATAAAAAAATTCTTGAGACTGATATCTGGAAGATTTAAGGGCAATTTTTTTTTTATTTTTAAAGATATTTGAAAATTTTAGGAATAGCTCGAGTCAGTTTAGGAAATATTTATCTACCAAACATATAAAAGTCTTAAATATCTTTAAAAATGACTCGAATTTATTCTAACATTTTTCAAAACCCTGAAAAATAAAATATTATAATTTTTCGAAATAGTTAAAAAACGAATTTGAAATTTGAAAATATTTCAAAAAATTTGAAACAAAGTGTAAATTTTTGAAGATTTCGAAAAATAATGGGAAAGATTTCCAAGCAAAATCTTTCCATTATAAAGATGGCAAAATTTTATAACAAATTTGAAGAAAAAAAAATCAAAATGTTTCAGGATTATAAAGAATATTTCTCATAATTCTTGGGATGATGAAAAATTATTGTTTAGTTTAAAAAAATGAATTTTAAGATAATGATAACAAAAATTTTTCAACATTTCAAAAGATTTTCAAAATTGTCAAAACAGAATCTTGAAGACTTCAAGGCAAGTATTTGAATTTTTCAGAACTTCAAGAAAAATTTCCAAAGAATTGGAAGAATTTTAAAAGATATTAAAAAGGTTCAAAAGTTTTAAAAATGATTTAAAAAGCTTTTTAAGAAGTTTCAGAGGTTTTAAACAAATAAAAAAATTTCTTGAGATTCCTGGGAAAATTTTTTATCACTATTCATTTTGAAAAATCAATGTTTAAAGAAAATTTGAAATAGTTTCAAAATATTATTATAATTTCCAAATATTTGTAGGAATTTCGAAAATATCTGAAAGAGTTAAGAGCAATTTTTTTTTAATTCTGAAAGATTGTTCCAAATTTTAGGAATATTTTGAATTAGTTTAAGAGGCATTTATTTTCTAAACTTCTAAAAGACCTAAATATCTTTCAAACTGACTCGAATTTTTCCTAAAATATTTCAAAATGTTGAATTTCCCTATTCAACAAAAAAAAATTATATATTTATTTAACCTTGAAAACAAATGAAGAAATGAACTTAAAAAAGAAATGTGTGGTAGAGATTGTTATTTTGTATTTTCAATTATTTATCTCCCAAAAATAATAATTTTGATTATTTTTTTTCCTTGCATGACTGAAAAATCTTCTTTAGGACAAAATTTGAACTATTTGGTTGCAAATTCGTCCTTTTGAATTGAAAATAAATCTGTTTTTGTTGAGTATTCCACTATTTTGTTGAGAAATTGTGTTTACCGCTTAAAAATGCAGCTGATTGAAAATTAATATTTTTTTGTTGAGGATTCAACTACTTCGTTAAAAATTAATTTTTGTTTTTTACCAAACATTCATAATTTTAGTCAACCATTTATCTCTTTGGTTGACAATATGAATATTTCGTTGAAAATTCGTCTTTTTTGGTATAAAATTCATCTATTTATTTATAATTTATATTTTTGTGTTGAAAAATTGAACTCTTTTGTAGAAAATTAATTTGTTTGTTGGGAATTCAGTTATTTTGTTAAAAATTGGTCTTTTTTGGCATGAATTCAACTATTTTTTATTTAAAATTGAAACCTATTTTGTTTGAAATATTATTTGTTTTATGTAAATAATATATTCAATAATTTAATAATAATAATAGTCACTGGAACAAAGGTCTTCAACACTTTGATATACAAAATTTAATGTTCTCCGTTCAAGAAATATAACGTAGAAAAGTATCTGTTAATTGCTAAAGTTTTCTTATTTTTTTATTAACACATATTTTAAGCATATTACAATTTCCAAGAGATCAGAAAAATGTGTTGAATTTATTTTAAATTTTTTATTCAAGTTTTCGATTTCAAAAAATTTTGGTTGTTGATCCACAAAATTAAACATCTCTTCCGAGATTTCTATAAATTATCTAACTAATATAATAATAATAACTAATATAACTAATAATATTTGATATATCTAATATAATAACATGATAATAACTAAATAATAACTAATTATCATATAATTTATATTCAATAATAATAATCAATGTATTTTTGAAGATTTCAAAAATAAAGAAGCTTTTTCGGAATTTTAAAAGGTTTCAAGATAATAAAAAAATTTCCTAACATTCCTGGGAAAATGTAAACAGATTTTTCAATTTCGAAATGAATTTTAAGGGAAAATTGACAAAGATATTAAAGTATTTTAAATCATTCTCTTAAATTTCGAAAAAGAATGGGAAAGATTTTCAATCAAAGTCTTTCAATTAGCAAGAATACAAATATTTCTAAAAAATATGAGTAAGTTTAAGACATTTCGAAATTTTAAAAAGATTCAAAATTAATTTAAAAGTTGAAAATATTGCAAAAGTTTTGAAAAATATAGATTTTTGAAAATTTGCAAACAAAAATTTGAAGCTCCTTAAGGATTTTTAAAGGAATTCACGATAATAGAAAGATTTTCTTAGAATTCATGGAAAAATTTGAACTGATTTTTTATTTTGAAAAATTTACTTTGAGAGAATATTTAAAAACATTTTAAAACATGACAACAGATTTTAAAAATTGCAAAAGATTTCTAAAATCGTCCTAAAAGAATCTGGAATATTTTAAGGCAATTTTTGTAATTTTTCAGAATGTTAAGAACATTTTTGGAAAATTTGTAATAATTTAAAAAGATATTTAGAAAGTTTAAAGGTTTCAGAAATAGTTGAAAAATAATTTGAAATTTGAAGATATTTCAAAAAATGTAGAAAAAAAATGTAAATAGTTGAAGATTTCGAAAAAAATCTAGACGTTTTTCAAGAAGTTTAAAAGGCTTCAAGAAAATAATCTTTCCATAATAATTTAAATAATTTAAATATAATAATAATTAATAATTAATAATAATTATAATTTAAATAATAATTAATAATAATAATTTAAACTGACTTTGTATTTAGAAAAATTAATTTCAAGGTAATATTTGTAATGGCGGATCCAATATAGTAAACCAAAATGCAAAAGTCACGTGATTTGAATGAAAGTCAGTACTAAGTGGTTTTTTGTCGCTGATGACGAATCTGGGGTCAAAATAAAAAAATAAAATAAAAATAGCTGATGATATAGTAGAACAGTCATCATCGACTTAAAAAACTCTTCTGTACCACCTTCTCAATTTTGACTGCGGATTCGTCATCAGCGACCTTAAAAACCTTTAGTAAATGAACTTTTATGATGAATACGGAATTATTTGCTTCTACCAGTTTTGGAACACAACGTCGATTTCGAACCTACCAGTTAACTGTTTGAATCATTTCTAGAATTGATATACAATTATATTTGAACTTGTCTACCGAAACGACACGACAAGTTCTCAATTTAACGTTCGGACGACGACTAAATTTGCTTGCAAAAGGTACGAAAAGCTCTCACTCAATATAGGAATATGACTCAGCGATAGAAGAATAAGGATAGAAGTTGAAATCGATAACACTTTAAAATTAGAATTCCATTAAAATATAAACATATGAAATTAAAGCCTAAAATGAAAAGTCGATGTTAGATAAGTGAAATTAAAATAAAACAATGTATTTAATAAATTATATCAGTCAATTCCGAACATTTATTTCAACGAAATAATTATTTTGTGAAATCAAACGTTTATTAACTTGGCGTGATTTGTTTCAATCAAATATTTATTTAGGTTAAAGAAATATGTTGTTAAATTCAATATCCATGTTTTTGATTTGAAGAAATATTTCTTTGGTATTTATGGTCGAGGGTTGAATACAGCTTTTCGCCTTAGAGTTTCCATGTTGCGGCAGCGTCGTGGTTATCGCTGTGGACTATATACTCGACAGACCCAAGTTCGATTCCTGCTGGAGGTGGATTTTTCATCGAATTTTTCTGTTTCAGGTTCATCAAGATTTTAAATTATGTGAATTGTTTAAATTAAATATTTATAGTAATAACAATGTTAATTATAATTAAGGCTCAAAGAATCCATTTGTTCATTTAGGAAAATATGTACAACAGCTGAAGTACGAACTACTACTTTACGACCTATTGGTTTACAACCAATAGGTCGTATTTTTGAATGAAACAATGTTAACTTAATCCTATTAACATTTGTCTGGCTTTTTTCAGTGAAGGAATTCCAATTTCTTTCAATCAATAATACCGTTCTTCCACTCGAATACTGTTTTACAGAATCTGCTAAATATTTCTTTGAAATAGTAGATCGTTAATTCGAACCAAAACTACTTCTATTCTAATCAACTGTCATTTCTTTGGTGCCAAGAAATATTTATTAAAGTTTTCAGTACGATTCTCTGAAACAAGAAATAAAAACTTTTAATTAAAACAAAAAAAAAATTATTTTATCCGGTCGTCATTACTTTCAATTGAGAAAATATTTCTTAGAATTTAAGTTATATTCGATTATATCGAATGACTGATTTTTAAATCCAAGTGTAGTAATAGGAGATAGTTGCGGTTTTTTCGAAAGTTTTAACTCTTTGTCCACTTTTCAATCGGAGCGAAGTAACAATTAATTCAAGTTAACAGTAATACTTTATTGAACAATTTTGTATCATTGTTAAGAATACTGTCTTTGCTTAACGTTACCAAGTTGCAGTTTTTAGCTATATTCTTAACTATTTGTCTATTTTTAACTTGGAATCACTTAATAATTAATGAGATTGAGCAACAATAATTGTTTTTAAAAATTATTATTATTGTTAATAACAATCTGCATCAATTGTAATACTCGACAGTTGCGTTCTTTTAGGCCGTGGCTACGTGTGCCGAAAGATTGGGTCCAAATAGCTGGATTTTTGCGGTACAAATAAGGGGGGCAGAAAAAGGAGCTATTTGTACCGAAATTTCGGTACGTATAGTTGGATTTTTTCGGTACGCGTAGACACTTCCTTGTTTTTTAATGTTCAACTTTTCGCCCACTTTTCACTTAGTGAGGTAATAATGAAGCCAAATTAACAATAATAGCTGTTCAAACCATTCATTATCGTAAATAACTATCTTCTCTTAGATAAGTGTTAGAGGAATGCGGTTTCTTCGAAAATGCTTCACTTTGCCTTGCCTTTCTAGCTATAAATAAATCATAAATACAATAAGTACAATTCGAAATTTTTCTTTCACGCTTTGCAAAAAGCTTCTGGCTGTAATTCAAAAGAAAACTTTTACAAGTCAAACTAAAAACTTCAGAAAAAAAGCAACTACCTGACATTACCATCAGAGAAGATAGTTCCAAACAGTAAATAATTGTTCAAGTATGCACGCTCATCAACTCGCATCAATTACGACCCCACCAAGTGACATGTGGGCAAAATGTTTACGAGTTCAGACAAAACCGCAACTTTTTAGCACCGATATAAGAGAAGATAGTTATAAACAATGCTGAATTGTTTAAACAACTTTGTTTGTTAACTTGATTCATTTATTACTTCATTAAGTTAAAAGTGGGTAAAAGGTTGAAAATTTCAGAAGAAAACGCAACTATCTCGTATTGACACAGAAGAAGATAGTAATAGACAATAATAATTTGTTTAAATAGTTATTTTTGCTCAATAAAATTAAATAATTACTCACTCCAAGCGAACAGTGGACAAATAGTTGAAAAAATCAGAAAAAATTGCAACTTTCTAGCATTATTGAAATGGAATATCAGGTAAAATAATAATACATTTTTTACACAATTAATTTTTTAACATCACTCAATCATTCAACTCACTGTTATTGAAAATTGGACAACAAGTGTAAAATTATCGATAAAACTTTATTTTTCTAGCATCATTGTAATAGAATATCATTAAAAATAATAATGATACTTTGTGTAGAAAATTATGTTTGTTAACATTAATCAAGTATCACCTCACTCTAATTATAAATTGGACAAAAAGTATAAATTTTTTGAAAAAATCAACACTTCCTATCTCCATTTTAAGAGGAAATTGCTGAAAACAGTAACAAACCCTATCAAACAAACTTATGGTGGTGATATTCGAAAAGTAATATTTTATTCTTATGACATGGCTATTTGTGAAGGCAAATGTTGAGTTTTAACTCGACTCAACCCATATCGATGATTCTGTGTGAAATTTACAAAAGCATCCTTGTTTCTTATTGGAAATACGCGTTAAACTTCATGGGCCTGGCGCCACCTCTAAATATCATTGTTTCCAAAAGACCATCGTGTACCCCGCAAACGGCCTAGTCTTCGAAAGCGAATTAACGCTAAAAGACGAAACGCGTTGATTATAAAATTTCTCACACCTCCGTGGATTCACGGTAATATTCCCGCGCCTTTTCGTAAGGATTACAAACCTAGACACGATCTAGGTGTGTTTTTCTCGAACCCACAAAGTGTGCGCGAAGATGCAGAAGTTTCTCTTGACTTGACTCACTCGCGCGCAGCCTCCCGCGATCCGAGTGAATCCCACCCGTATCCTCCCAGTCCGAACGCACTAGCCATCGATTCCTTCGATGATCTAGCGGAGTATCTCCACCGCAAAACTTCTCGCATAAAGGCGAGTGAGACGATTGGGTCCTCGCTTGATTTACCGCATAACGACGAATCGAAGCCTTCCCGAAGCATTGAAGCCTATGATACCGAGTTTCCGGGCTACAATTCCTCCCCTCTTAGAGACCTACAAACGACAAAAACTTCCGACACATTCGAAGCCGAGGAGGAGATTCTCAGCATATGTGCCTCCCCGCTCAGAGCGGTCTTCCGAGAATGAACCATTCCAGCGCGAAGTAGGCCTCGGTGCAGAGCGACTCTCGCCACTACTCGGAAGTAGACTTCCGTTGTTAGTTCCGTTAACTAGTTCCGTTGTCGTGAAACCAGAGAGAACTAACGTCAAGGTCGAAATAGCAAAATCAAAACGCAGAAGAGAGAGTAGATGGGGCCCGATACTATAGAGGTTCCACTCTTCTCCAGAGCATTGCGTTAAGGAGCCGAACTCGTGAAAGTTCTTCTCATCAATTCTATTACATTTTCAGATCAGAAGGGACCCGATATCTTGGGAGTCCCTCTTATTAGTTATATCTTATTTTTAGCTCAGAAGGGACCTGATTTCATGGAAGTCCGCTGTTTTTAGACTTAGCAACAAAACAACTATAAAGAACGGCCCTTTTGAGGGCCACCAAATAATCAAACGCAAAAACTTTCCTGAGTTCTTTCATACAAGTCGGGACCGGTATTGTTCATATAAAGAATGTAGATATGCATTCACATTTTTTCTTAATTTCGTCTAGGTCTCTCCCGTCTGAGGTTTTGGGAACAATACATAAGTAAATAAAATTGTGCGACATTTTGGGGAATTCATGATGAAGAAGAACATCTGCGACTGGATTAAAAATGTACAAAAATTACTGTAATACATTTTATTTTACGCCATGTGTTGAGAAAGTCAGGCATAACAACCAAAGATATAATATCTTTAATAACAACTTACATTGAAAGTAATACTAAAAATAAATAAATCGAAATAATTATCGGCGATCGATAAAATGAGAAATCTACTTTTTTACTTCAGTTGATTTTAATTTTAATATAGAGGTCACCCTATGACTTAGAAAGTGATGACTAAGAAAACTTCCTCCATAAAACTACAATGGAGGTTACGAGTTTTCATATGAAGTATCCTGTTTCGCTATAGCTTTTATAAATAAAAGTATAAGAGAATGTTGATCGAGACTAGCTAAATTTATTATACATGAAGTATTCAAAGTTCGATAACTTTTGATCCAGAAAATCAATCCTTTTAAAATTATTTTTACAGTAGGCCTCATCCTATAACTGACACACCGAAATATTTTCAAATTTTTGTTCGAAAATGTTTATATTTTCTCAGAGAAACAAAATAAAAAGTGAAATACGCTACTTATCAAAGTGATATTTAAAGTTAGAAAGGCGAGTAATTTGGGAAGTATATCAATACAAAAATAATTGTTTGAACAATTCATTATTATCGTTAATAATATTCTCCTTGCCTTTTGGTAGAAAGTTGCGGTTTTTTGCGCAATTTTTAACTATCTGTCTATTTTCCACCTGGAGTGATTTAATGATGATTTAATTTGAGCAAAAATAATTGCTTTAACAAATTATTGTTGTTCATAACTATCTTCATCTATATTAATGTCAGATAGTTGCGGTTATTTCCTAAAATTTTTAACTTTTTTGCATTCTTAACTTAGTGAGGTGATAACTAATGCAAGTTTATAAAAATAGTTGTTTAAACAATTCATTATTTTTGATAACTATCTTCTCTCAGATAAGTGCTAGAAAGTTGAGGTTTTTTCTGAAATGGTTATCTTTGCTTTGCCTTGTTAGTTGTGAAAAATACTATATAAACATTAGAGAGAAACAAATTTTAAATAATCTCTTACTTTTTCGTGAATATATTTTTCTTGGGGGGGGGGCTGATATTAAAATATGTTCAATATTGAATTTTTCTTTTACGCTCTGCAATAAACTTCTTGTTGTAATTTGAAACAAAACTTTTACAAGTCAATTGCAGACCTAGTCCTCCCACCTACTCCTAATTATTTCATTCTTTATCTTTGTCTCTTGTGTAAGATAGCTTTTTTGTTTAAATTATTTTTTTTAACATTGCGAAATGAATAAAAATAATTGACTTGAAAAAGTAAAATACTGTTTCAAACATTTTTCTTCTTGAGGTTCACTTATTATTTGTTCATGACTGAAAAGTTAAAGCAAAAATAAAGACTACAAAAAAAGAAACTTTCTAGCATTTCTCTAAGAGAAGATAGTTATATACAATAATAAATTGCTTAAATAAGCATGTTTTTTAACGTGCATTAATCATTATCTCACTAAATGAAAAGTAGGCAAGAAGTTCAAGAGTTGAAAAAAACCGCAACTTTTTAGCACTTATCTGAGAGAAGATAGTTATAAACAATTACAGATTGTTTGAACAATTATGTTTGTTAACATGCAATATTTATTACTTCACTGAGTGAAACTACAACTTTATTGCATTAATAAAGAAGACGATAGTTGTAAACAATAATAATATGTTTAAATGATTATTTTTGCTAAATTAAATAAATTATTAACTCACCCTATGTAAAAATTACGCAAATAGCTGTACATTTCAGAAAAAAACGCAACTTCCTAGCTTTATTCAAATAAAATATTATTATAATATCTATTACATACAACTTTCATTAAAAAAAAAAAAACCCAAAAAATCATAATTTGCGCTAAAAACTCGCAAAACACATTTTTTCGATTATGGGGTTTTTTTGGGACCCTATAAAACAGACTCAGGGGGGTGATCTTTAATAAGTAATATTTGATTTGTATTCTATGGCTATTTGTGAAGAGAAGTGTGGAGTTTCAACTCGATTCAGCTAATATTGACGATTCTGAATAAAATTTCATGAACAACTGCTTTGAACTGCACGATTGTTGAAATTGATTAAATAAGTCTTGCTCTTCAGCAAAAAGTTTCTGGAGTCTTCCAGGAAGGTATGCTGTACAATTATTTTCGATGTCTATGACAATTCTCACGCCAAATTTAGTAGCTGCTTTTCTGACATCTGTGATCTGCAGGCTTTTATTCACTTCCAGATCCTTCAACTTCTTGATGGGAAGAAAATCTCGCACACAGCTAGCCTCATTGAGTTTAGTAAAGTCCATTTTTTTATTCTTCAATAAGATTCTTCACTTCACAATATACGTTTTAAATTTATTTTAAAACTTTTTATTAATCTTCAGAAAGATTCACGTCATTTAGTTTTAAGTTTTTAAATTTTTTTGATATATCATGAACGTTAGAACAAACTTTTATTAACTGTTTTAATTCTTGAATGTTTTTTAAAAATAATTCAATTCGGATCTTCAGCTCTATATGCTTCTTAGTGCTCGGCATATATGCTGATGATCAACTAAAAAAGACTAAGGGTTCTGCGGGGTTTATATAGCTCCGATATCGTTATTGTTTATACATTCTTTAAGGTATTAATCATAATTTCTAAGAATTATACATGATGAAAACGGTTCTGTAATATATAATATGACACCTTTGTTTATGTTCAAAATTCCCGGTACAGTTATGATATCACATAAGCTCCATTGGTTAAAGGGATGATGAGAGCTTGAATATGAGACGAGACGCACATCACCGACGTCTGCGATTTGCGTGACGTGTACAAGCGAAACTTGTTTAAACTTGCATAAAAGCATGTAACATTGCGACGACATGTGACATGCATGACATATGACGGCTCACATCAAAGGATGATACTATAACTCACCTCTTCGGTATTTTCTGATGACGTAAGCAAAAGCATGACACATCATCCCTATCCATACGCAATCACACATACACACAAATACAAACACATTATCACAGTGACATGGACTAACACTAATCGGTCCAGAAGCGGCACTATACCACTACTTACCTCGATAATGAGAGTTTGTATCATATTTTGTCTGATTGTCCAGCATGTCGGCACTTGTTTGAGTCTAAGTTTTCTATAAACCCTGCAGATGTTCATATCTCCGTTTGATGTTTATCTATATTGTCTTCCATCAATCCTTTTCCTGATAGAAAATTTCTTAACTTAATTGTGAAGATAATCTGCGAGCGTTGGAGGTCATTAGATAGTTCATAATAATTTTTACCCAGCTTTTATGTGTGTATGTGTCCGGCTATACGAAATTTATGTTTTTAGATATCCGTGCGAAACTACCCTTGCATGTACCGAATGGTCTATTGACAAGTGTAAATAAATATTAAGAAAACTAAATATTTTGTTTTGGCTGGTTAATAAATAATGAAAGCTAGAGGCCTTTATCATCAGCCTTTACTATTTAATTTGTACAATTAAAGTTTGTGAAATTGAGACTTTACCATTTTTAATGTTTCATTTTAGGATAATGTTTATTTTGAAATAATTAAAATAAAATCTATTAAAATTAGAAGATTTCTATTTTAAAACGTGTTCATTATTGAACGATTGAATTAAGAGTTTTTAGACGGTAAAATTTTTTAAGCTTTAATTTGGAAGATTTGAATAGTTGAAAATTCAGAAGATTTTGATTTTGGCTACTTTTGTTTGTCGTTTAGTTTTAAAAACTTCAAATAAAGAAATCTTCAGCTTTAACAGTTTGAACTTTTGAATTTCAACCTGAGTTTCAATGCCCGGGAAAAATTTTTTTGAACTGGGAGAAAACCGGAAAATGACCAAGTATTTTGTTCGTTGAAGACAGTGGCCAACTCTCATTATTATGACCGTATTTATAAATTTGTACCTTGATTTAATTTAAATTTTCAAACCACAAAACTTTGATTGAGATTATTATTTGCCAATCAGTCGTTTATAAAGCCAAACTTGTCAATGTCAATATTGGGCTTTACAATTCATATCCTTATTATAGATTTAAAATATCATGATGTACTCGATACCGCCTAATTTATATTCTCTTATTTAAGATAATTGAAAAATTTCATTTAACTTCATCACAAACTTAAACTAAGGTAAGGTAAGGCCCAATACTAACAAGTTCGACTTTGTACGTGACTAATTAGAAAACAATATTATTCGAATTTTCGAATTTTTGATATCAAAATTAGTCTAAGAAAGGAATTCAAAAATATTATTATAAATTATGATGATCTTGTACAAAAATGATCTGAAAAATTATTTTCAATTTGGTTTCAAATTGTTTGTAGGATGCCAAACAACTTTAATAAAAAACAAAATCCTATCTGCAAAACTTTTAGTCAAAAGAGTTAAAAATCAGTTAAAATCGTTTCTTATTGAAAATTTGAGGTACATATATTTTATATGACTACAAATTTCTCATTTGCCAATTATTAATCCAAATTCTAGAAATTTAGAATACAAATTTGTTTCAACTGTTATTTGATGAAAAACATTAAAATAGAGCTAGGGTAATAAGTAATAACACAATACTGGGCTACCCTTTCTTTATAACTCTGGCTTGAGAATAATTTGTTTATTGTCGGACTATATATAGGTTGCCTAATATTAACCAGCAGATCGACATAGTATTGTATTCATGTCTCTCTGAGTCGTCAATCTGCATTCTATATGCATCGGTTTAGATTTTTAGAATTATAATTATAAATGAAAAACTTACAATGCCTCTTGTTAGTCGCATATTAGATTTTCAAGAATCTAAGGCCGACCGATCGAATCGAAAAAACCGATCTGACCGTGACAAGAATCGAATGTCGGTTTTTCGCCATTCGATCGACGCGCCGATCGAATTGAAAAAAACCGAGCCGACCCTGGCACGGATCTAATGTCGGTTTTTCGACATTCGACGGTCCACCCCAAATGGGATCGGAATCGAATCGAATTTTTTCGGTTTCTATTCCTTTGGAATAGAACTGATGGGCTTATGACAAAGCCACCGAAAGGGTCCTCGGGTTGCGGATAGGGGGTCTCTGTACCAAGAGTTTTTGCTGAATATGGTTACAATAATTAATAAGCAGTCGCGGACAATTGTCCAGGATGGTCCAGAAGAAATAACCCCTGAGCGGAGGCGTAGCAACCGTGCCGAAAGCTGAATGGCACCAGGGTGAGGTGTCTTAAACGGTGACTCTGGGATACCGGGCGGTTGTTAATGAGACTATTTGCAATATCTATCAAAAATCGACATTATTGAGATTTTTTTCTGAACCAAGGAAAATAACTTTTGGGATTCGGAGCTGACCGAGCCTACTGCGAAATACACTGACGAATTCAACAGAAGTGTTAATTTTTCAGTTATATATAAGTCTGAGAACTGTAGATTTTTTACATGTTGTGAATGAGACTGTTTGCAATATCTATACAAAAATCAACATTATTGAGATTGTTTTCTGAACCAAGGAAAATAACTTTTGGGATTCGGAGCTGACCGAGTCTACCGTGAAATACACTGACGAACTCAACAGAAGTGTTATTCTTTCAGTTATATATAAGTCTGAGAACTTTAGATTTTTTACATGTTGCTAATGTGAATATTTGCAATTTCTATACAAAAATCTACATTATTGAGATGTTTTTCTGAACGAAGAAAAATAACTTTTGGGATTCGGTGCTGACCGAATCTCCTATGAAATACACTGACGAACTCAAAAACATTGTTATTTTTCCACTTATATATAAGTCTGAGAACTTTAGATTTTTTACATGTTGTTAATGAGATTATTTGCAATAACTATCAAAAATCGACATTATTGAGATTTTTTTTCTGAACCAAGGAAAATGACTTTTGGGTTTCGGAGCTGACAAAGTCTACTGTGAAATACACAGACGAACTCAACAGAAGTGTTATTTTTTCAGTAATATATAAGTCTGAGAACTTTAGATTTTTTTCATATTATTAATGTGAATATTTGCAATATCTATACAAAAATCTACATTATTGAGATGTTTTTCTGAATCAAGAAAAACAACTTTTGGGATTCGGAGCTGACCGAGTCTACTATGAAATACACTGACAAACTCACACAGAATTGTTATTTTTCCAGGTATTTATAAGTCTGAGAACCTTAGGTTTTACATGTTCTTAATGAGCCTATTTGCAATATCTATCAAAAATCGACATTATTGCCATTTTTATCTGAAGCAAAAAAACATCTTTTAGGATGCCGAGCTGACCGAGTCTACTATGAAATAGACTAACGATCTCAACAGAATTGTTATTTTTCCACTTATATATAAGTCTGAGAACTTTAGATTTTTTACATGTTGTTAATAAGACTATTTTCAATATCTGTCAAAAATCGACATTATTGAGATTTTTCTCTGAACCAAGGAAAACAGCTTTTGGGATTCGGAGCTGATTGAATCTACTGTGAAATACACTGACGATCTCAACAGAAGTGTTATTTTTTCAGTTATATATAAGTCTGAGAACTTTAGGTTTTTTACATGTTGTTAGTGAGACTATTTGCAGTATCTATCAAAGATCGACATCATTGAGATTTTTTTCTGAACCTAGGAAAATAACTTTTGGGATTCGGAGCGGACCGAGTCTACTGTGAAATACACTGACCAAATCATAAAAATGGTTATTTTTCCATTTATATATAAGTCTGAGAACTTCAGATTTTTTGCATGTTGCAAATGAAACTATTTGCAATATCTACAAAAAATCGAGATTATTGAGATTTTTTGCTGAACCAAGAAAAATAACTTTTGGGATTCGGAGCTGACCGAATCCACTATGAAATACACTGACGAACTCATAAAAATTGTTATTTTTCCATTTGTATATAAGTCTGAGAACTTTAGATTTTTTGAATGTTGTAAATGAGACTATTTGCAATATCTATCAAAACTCGAAATTATTGAGATTTTTTCTGAACCAAGAAAAATAACTTTTGGGATTCGGAGCTGACCGAGTCTACTATGAAATACACTGACGAACTCGACAGAATTGTTATTTTTTAAGAATTATATAAGTCTGAGAACTTTATATTTTTCACATGTTCTTAATGAGACTATTTGCAATGTCCGTACAAAAACCGAAATTATGGCCATTTTTTGCTGAACCAAAAAAACGACTTTTAGGATGCCAAACTGACCGAGTCTACTATGAAATACACTGACGAACTCAACAGCATTGTTATTTTTCCAGTTATATATAAGTCTGAGAACTTGAGATTTTTTACATGTTGCTAATAAAACTATTTGCAATATCTATACAAAAATCGACATTATTGAGATTTTTTTCTGAATCAAGAAAAATAACTTTTGGGATTCGGAGCTGACCGAATCTACTATGAAATACACTGACGAACCAAAAAAAATGGTTATTTTTCCATTTATATATAAGTCTGAGAACTTTAGATTTTTTACATTTTGTAAATGAGACTATTTGCAATATCTATCAAAAATCGACATTCTTGAGGTTTTTTTCTGAACCAAGAAAGCAACTTTTGGGAATCGGAGCTGACCGAAGCTACTATGAAATACAATGACGAACTCACACAGAATTGATATTTTTCCAGGTATTGATAAGTCTGAGAGAAGATAGTTATAAACTATAATCGAATATTTAAATAAACATATTCGTTAACTTGCATGAATTGTTACCTCACTAAGTGAAAATTGCTTGTTTCGGAGCTGAATGAGTATACTATGAAATGCACTGACGAACTCATAAAAATTGTTATTTTTCCATTCATATATAAGCCTGAGAACTTTAGATTTTTTACATGTTGTAAATGAGACTATTTGCAATATCTACCAAAAATCGACAATATTGAGATTATTTTCTGAACCAAGAAAAACAACTTTTGGGAATCGGAGTTGACCGAATATACTGTGAAATACACTGATGAACTCACACAGAATTGTTATTTTTCCAGATATTTATAAGTCTGAGAGAAGATAGTTATAAACAATGATCAAATATTTAAATATACATATTCGTTAACTTGCATTAATTATTACCTCACTAAGTGAAATGTGCTTGTTTCGGAGCTGACTGAGTCTACTATGAAACGCACTGACGAACTAAACAGAAATGATATTTTTCCAGTTATATATAAGTCTGAGAACTTTAGATAATTTACATGTTGTTAATGAGAATATTTGGAATATCTATACAAAAATCTACATTATTGAGATGTTCTTCGGAACCAAGAAAAATAACTTTTGGGATTCGGAGCTGACCGAAGCTCCTATGAAATACACTGACGAACTCAAAAAAATTCTTATTTTTCCATTTATATAAAAGTCTGAGCACTTTAGATTTTTAACAGGTTGTTAATGAGACTATTTGCAATATCTATCAAAAATCGACATTATTGAGATTTTTTTCTGAACCAAGGAAAATAACCGGGACCATCCCTGGACAATTGTCCGCGACTGCTTATTAATTATTGTAACCATATTGAGCAGAAACCCTTGGTACAGAGACCCTCTATCCGCAACCCGAGGACGCGTTCGGTGGCTTTGTTATAGGCCCTTCGGCTCGATTCCTGAGAAATCAAAACCGAAAAAAAAAAAATATATATATATATATGAATATATATAATATTTTAAATAATATAATATCTTTTTTTCTAATCTCAATTTTTGCATCGAAAATATTAGTCGTTCTGACCCCGAATCGCAATTTTTAAGGTTGAAGTATATTGATAATTAATATGAAAAAAGTATTTTTTCTATCGCTGTCGCAATTGATACGATTTTTTTGACTCGATCCTGGCTTGCCATCGAACTCTTGAAAAAATAAATTTGGTTGTGCCAAAATTTACAGCCAATAGTTTCTCCGTGTATCGTGATGTTGAGTTTTTGATCTACTGATATGTCGTGGAAATAATGGGCTGAACATGGTTAAAAGAACATAGATAATGATATAATAACAATTTAGAAACCCGAAAAATGATAGCAATTGAGAAACGCCCGTAGGTGGTTGTGATGACCTGATCCTGCCCTATCCAAAATATAGCCTGAAAACTCGACGGACTCTATCAAAAAATGACAGTTCGCTAGGTGTATCTTCATATTGTAGTCCTTCAGACGTTGTAAGACGTCAAAAAGATTCTGATATGCGCCAGTTTTGTCCAGACCCTTAAGCACTTCATCCATTACATTTCGATAAATGGATGGGGCTGAACGAAACCCGAAAATCAATCGATGAAAACGAAAAAGACCAATGTGGGTGTTTAACGTTAAAAACGGCTCAGACCATTCCGTGATTTTCAAATGTAGGTAGGCATTAGTCAGATCGATTTTGCAAAAATAATTACAATTGACGAATATTTTAAACAGTTCTTCTATTATGGGTAACGAGTAGTAGTCTACATCACAACATTTGTTAACTGTTACTTTGAAATTTCCTTAATAAAGAATTCGACTATCTTTACGTCGATCAACTACAACTGGAGTTGCCCAAACACTGTGAGAAAGTTTCTCACATATACCCTGTCTTTCAAGACTTTTGACTTTTTCTCTAATCGAATCACGAAGCACGTAGACAAGATCGTAAGCTTGGTGAAAAATAGTCTGTGTACCCTCTTTCAGAAGAAAGACGCTTCAAAAAATTTGGTAAGATCCGAATTTGACTCTGAGAATGCATTAAAAAAGTTCATTTCAATTTCCGAACCGTGTTCCGAACTATCCACATTTACTACTGAGTTAATTCTTCCACACATAAAGAAGACCCTCTTAATTAACCGTTTTCTCCGAAGCGGATTAATTACATGAAGCCAATCCCAACCTGAAAGTGGTCTCAGTAGAGTAGAATTTGTAATGAAAATATTCAGACTCTTACATTTTTTGAGCCTATAGTTATGTCGATTACGGCTTTGCATAACACGCTTAAACCCATGTGCGAATTGACCGTCGGCCTACGGTCCGACCAACCGTCGGACGGTCGGTCCAACTTTGTACGCCACTGATCAGGCCAACCAGCTGAATGATATCGGTCAACCGCCTTTGACTTTTCAACGTCGGCCCGACATTTGGTCCCATATATGGGCCACCTATCAAGATGATGTCGGCTTAACCTTGGACAACAATGTAGGGCCGACTTTGATTTTTTAAGATTCGTACTACACAGGTGGAAATACAAAAAATAGGTATTCAAAAAATGAATAATAACTGATTGCGAGTATTTTGACTATAAATGTTAATGCTCAGGTGCGAAATTCGGTCGGATACCAGAGATTGACCATTGGCCCAAAGTCGGTCCTGCTTTGGTAACCGATCTACGGTAACCAGAGTTGGACCGACTAAGGAGTTTTCAAGCTGCCATGGTCCCACCAAAGTTGGCAAACGACGTCGACGGTGGGCGAGAAGCCGACTTTCGGCCCAATTCTGGCCCAACTTTCGGCGGACGATCAGATAAACTATGGCAGATTGGTCAGTACAACCGCAAGAATACGGTTGGTTCGACTCAGTATACAGCAGTCGGTTGAACACAAATCACCTTGATGCACCCGACGGTCGGTCAAACCTCGGTCCAAATACGGATCGAAATTGGGGTACAAATAGCTGGATTTTAGTGTAGACATATCCATATTCGCACCAAATTTTCGGTGCACGTAGACGCTTCCTTTTCTTTAAGAAAGAGAATTCTAAGCTCCATCTTTATGATAAATTGTAAATGCTTCAAAAAATTTACATTTGATGTAATTCTTCATCGTTTTAAAATAGTCTGAAAAACCTGAAAAGCAATTCGTTACACGGAAGTTTAAAAAAATTTGTTATTAAAAAAATTGTGGCCTAAAACGTAAAAATTTAGAAAAATGTTTGAAAAAAGTTTGAAAAAAATGGTTTGAAAAAAATCTTGAAAAGGAATTTTTGAACAAAAAATTTCGAACAAAAATTGTTGTAAGAAAAATTTTTGAAAAAAAAAATGGTTAAAAAAAATTAAAACAAAAATTTTGAAAAGTTGTGGAAAAAAAGTTTAAGGCTTTCAACCCGAGGCTATAAAACCCTATAAATTGTAATTGGTTTGAATTATTTATATAAAAATCATTTCATTCATATTACCATTAACAGTTCATTTATTTTACATCTACATGATGTCGCATAATAATGAAAAAAATTAATGAGAAAAAAGAATAAAAAATTTTTCTTTTCTCAACTGCTTTGAGCTGTGGCTTATGGGGATGGGTTTTTCATTGACTTTTGAATTGTTCTTGCGATCGGTGATCTCGGAGGTGCGAAACCATCCCTGGTTCGTAACCTTAAAGCTATACCCGCGTGCCAAAAATATGCCAGGGCACTTGCGAGATGGATGCAGAGAGGTGCCACCCTTGGGACGCTTCGTGTCCTCAAGACACACGAGGGTTTCGCCGGACTTTCGTTGTGATTATATCGTGTCCTGTGACCACCCATCTCACGGTTGTGAGACGTGAGCACTTGTGTGCAAGAATATATAATTGAAAACTAAAGGTTAACAACCACCGCAGGGTCCCACTGGGAGCAACTGTCATCTAAAAAATGGCATCGGCTCCCAGTTGAACAGCGGTAAATCCCATTCATGGCCACGTCTCACAACCGTGAGATGGGTGGTCACAGGACATGACGAAATCACAACGACAGGGCAAAAATAAACATGCACAGCGGCGCGGTTGAAGAATTGACACCAGAAGAAATAGCAGAATGTCCACTAGGCAAGGCGAGCACAGTCACGAAAAGATTTAGAGTATTTCGTGTGTGAACCACAATCCTTCACACCGTTATTGGATTTTCGCATTCTCAATGCCCTTTGCGCGTTTCTGTCAGATCTGTCGCTTTGTGCTCGATCAGGATTATGCATAAACCTTTTAGAATTAAAGTTCAAAACCTGGATATAACTATAACTTTGCAATTTGTAATTCCTTTTTCAGGGTAATCCCTGGACTGGGAAGCCGGGAAATGACTGGAATTTTTTTGAGGGCGGCAAAAACTGGGAATTGAGTGTAAATATCTTTTTGACGCAATTGTTTTTGCGTTATTCTAAAAAAATGTAATTAGCATATCTTCCATAACAGGGTTTCATTTTTAATCGAGAGTTTTTAATTCAAAGAATTTTAAAATGCAATTTTGAAAACTTAAGCACTAAAAAATTAAAAGAGTTTGAAGAAATTTTAAACTTTAAGAAATTGAATTACTTAATTTCAATTACCATCTCAAATTTTTCCGAACCCGGGGAAAACCCGCGAATTTATTTGCTTGATTAAAGCGGCCATCCTGCTTTTTTTAAAGCTCTATATTATATTGAACTCTATTATTTTAAATGTATGTGTTATTGATCTGTGTACCCTCGACCGGGACTGCTTATTTATAGATTGCAAAATAAAATACCAATTTTATTCTTCATCATTATTTCATTTTAGTTACTCTAAGAAATTTATGAGAACAATTTTTTATATAATTATAGAATTATCTTTTTAACTTTGTTCACATATGCGTCATATAAAAAATGACATCTTTGTAGATCATGATATGAATTTTGCATCGATCCGAACGAAGTTAAGGAGAATTTTTTTATAATTGCCAATTACTTTTAAAAATTGAAAATAATTAGACTCAAAGGTAACCTCGGCTTAATTGACCGAGTTGTTGATTAGCAGCAAATGGTAGTGGGAGGGGGTCTATAGTGAAATGCTGGTGTTAAATTCGTACTCACAAGGTTAAAATTGTTTTTACAGTCTGTCATATATTAAAATTCAAATGCGCCCAAATGCATTTTAACATTTTCCTCATGCCATAATTTTACGCTTTTTTTCGGCTATTTTTGGCCACCGATGCCAATTTTTAAGCTCTTTTATTTTTTTTGAAACCCCGAATTTTGGTCGAAGGTGCTGGCAGCCACCAAAATTTGAGTCATTTGAAACATCAACGACCGCAGAATTTTGGGCTTTTGTTGAGCTCTCCAAAAACTCAAAAATAAATTGCTAAGAAACCACCTCTATCACATAAAAGCTACCTTTAAAATAAACTTTGCACTCTGTATAACTATAAGCATATCAGAATTTTAGGTTATTCCTGGCCAATGAGTACACGAAAACGTATATAATATGTCTGAACTTTTGTTTCTAAACAACATGTATCCATAACACCACAGATATAATCAACAACCCGAAAAACAACCCCTAGATAGTACATTTAACGAGCCCCATCTCAGCTGCCTTCAACTAAAAAAAAATTAAAAATAATCACCCCATACACATCTTCTCAAGATATACTCTAATTCATATTTCCAACTCCAATATTCAATTTTTAAATAATATGAAACCTTACACGATTAGCATTATTTGAAAAACTGTTGACAACATAATTAAAAAATGTTTTTTTGATAAAAACCAAAAAATTGATGACTGACGAGTTCAGTGAGTCCACCTGGAACGTCACGTGTTAGTTTTCATATTATTTGAAAATTTATTAACGTTTAAAAGAATAAAAAGAAATTCTAGACCCAAATCCAATTTTATAAAATCTTGATTACAAATGAGTCGTTTTCGATGAGCTTAAAAATCAAACTAATAATAATAATGATATAATTTCAAATAAAAAACATAATTTTTAATTAAAAGATTTTAAAAACAAAAAATATTCATTCTTAGGGGAGCGGCGCCGAATGCGGCGCATATAAAGGAAAATGCACGATTAAAATTCAAATATAAAGTAAAAGATTGTAATAAAATGCCAGTTATCCTCCTCCTGCCTAGTCTGCTCTTCGTGCCAGAACCAGGACTCTTCACGCCAGGGCCAGGTCTCCTCTTGCCAGGCATCCTTCTTCTGTCATACTTGGATTTAAACTTGAAGACCTCAGATTTATTCGACTTGTTCCCAATAGCAATCAAAGCTGGATATTCGAACTTCGAAGATACGCCTTTCCTGCTGATAAACCAGTTCGACTGAGAGGAAGTAATTATGTCCTTAAGCCCATTCCAGCCGAAGAACAAATATTATTATTGACGTCCAATGGGGACGTCTTTGCAAAAATTTTTTAAAAAATCAGAAAAACACGCGGTGTTGCGTGGAATATATAAACCCTCTACCCAGCCTTATGTGCATAGGGGCGGAATACGGGTAAAAATAAACATACACAGCGGCGCGGTTGATGAACTGACCTAAGAAGAAATCGCAGAATGGAAATTTTTAGACACCGAGATTTTCACAAATTGTTAGGATAAAAATATATCCAATCACATTGAATACCACAATATTCATATGACATGATACAATGAAATTTAAAATAAGTTTTATTTCATTTTTTTTCTAATATTAAGTTCAATTGTTAACTTTTTTAGTTATGAAATCATTCAGTTTACAATGTGTAATTCTAAAACTGTTTGATAAGAAAATTTTCCATTCCAGGTCTTTATTTTTAAACGAGAATTTTTAATTCAAAGAATTTCAAAGTGCAGTTTGAAAGACTTAAACACTGGAAAATTAAAAGCGTTTGAAATTTAAAATTTTGAAAAAAAGCGTTTTAAGTTGACCAACTGTAAATATAAATTGATTCGTGATTTTTTTAATTGAACTTTAGTTTGTGTATTAAAAATTGAACAGTAATAAATTTAACGAAACGATTCTGAATATGCTCAATAATAAAACGTTTTCATTCAATGTAAAATCCTAATCAAACGTTATTTATTCTCCTATTAATTGACAGAAGCGAAGATTTCTGAAAACACATCGAGCCTCGCTTCCTGCTTTGGGAATCGAAACCACGCGAGCGTGGCTGCCAAGATTACAGTGTTGGAACGTAAGACAATCACTGCAAAATTTCTGATTTAAAAAGTTGTTGAGCTTCAATTATGAAAGTTTCATTTTTTAAGTTCTTAATTATATCTCTAACTTCATTGACACAGACTTTCTTAATTGGGTTTTCTAATTCATTATGTTCTATGTCGCAGTTCTGTTGCCCTATGCTTTCACCTCCTAATAATTCTTTGAAAGAGTCTTTTGAAGCGCCTACTATCCCGTCTGTATCATATAGCATTTCACCTTTGTTGTTTCTCATGCTGACAGCTTCTCCTAAATTGTTCTATCTAGGTCATTGTTTATCTTATTTCGAAATGCATTCGCACTTCTGGTTTCTACAAATTCTCTATTTTGATTCGCTTCTGTTCCTCTATTTAGTTCCTTTTCTCTTTCATCCTTAATCTAAGTTCATTTTTGAAACTAACAGAGGCATTTCCTATTTCCTGATCCCTGACTCCAAGCCGAAAACGCCAGAAAAACTTAATGGCTTCTAATTTATATCAGCGATGTAAAGCGCAGCGAGCAGACCTTGCTCGCTAACAATTCCCCTGGGATGAGCTTTGTTGTCATTTTCTCTTTGTGCCCGTGCCATAAAATAGTAGAGAAACGAAACAAATTCAATCCGGATGATACACGCCGTTTATTATATCCTTCCATTCGCTTTATAACAATATCCTGATCAACCTTTGATATTGACAGCTTATTCGCATCATGCAATAAACTAGATTTATAATCAAACTTCGTAAAACAAAATTTTATTGAGAATATTCAACGACAAATTTTTTGAAGCAGACATTTAGTTGTCTCGAAGAAAATATTTCTTTAACTTAGGATTCTATCTTATTGCGATCAAGATATTTTTAATTCAAGTTTTAATAGAAAATTTAACCTTCGGGACATTACTTCTGAATTCAAAGGCGTGCAAACCCTACCAAAACTGTGGTAAAAAATATTTCCATTATTGGTATTAAAAAAGTTCAAAATCGCCAAAGCAGATGGCATATTCTCAATAATCGCTAAACATTCATTTTCATATATGAAAAATAAAAATTGCACTTTTTAACCTCAAAGATAAAAAATTAAACATGTGCCTTTTTTCCAAAAAAGTTATTTTTTTATTTTGGTTCTTGAAGGTCAATTTTTTTTTTAAGCTTATGGTCAATGGAAAGTACATTAAGAAGTCAGAATAGACGATAGCCACGACGATCTAACAATTTGCATTCCCACTCCTTCGGTAAATATTTATTCTAATGATAAAATTCTTTACCTATGAACTTCTATCCAATAAGATAACACTCATTAATCAGTACTCACCATCTAATTGCTAGATTAAAATATTTCTGATTGGATCCCTCAACTTACCTGAAACAAAAAGAGGAAAGTTCTCGTTAGTTCATTAGCACATCAAAAGCAAGTAAACATTATTTTTCGGGGCACTTTGTAAATTACGAAAGAATCAATTTGGAAATTTGTATTCATGTACCTAAAATTGAACTATTCGAAATTAAGTTCAAAACTGAAGTTTTCAAATCATGAATTTTATGAGTTACATTTGAAAGCATGAATATTTTTCTTTGAAGAGTTATCTACTATTTCAAAATTTTTGAATTTCGAAACAGCTTTTATGTGCTAAACCTTCTTGGCTTATTCTTAGTAACAATGAAATTTCTACTTGAAACAGGAACAACCATTTGAAGAAAAATCGCTCCAAAGAATTTTCAGTAAATAAACGAAAGTTTTCCAGACATTTTATTTTTCTGAAAGAATTTATAGCATCGAGGCAATATTGGCAAAGAACGAACAACTAATGATGCGGAAGTAATACGATCAATTGGTGAGTAATGCCGTTCAGGAAACAAAGTCATCTTTTTTCAGCTTTAAGATCGGAATTTTGGACTAACTTATTTTTCATGAATAAATATATTTCTTCGAAGGAAGAATACAGATTTAGCATGAAAAATGCACAGAAAAAATGTATAGTTCAAACAGAAAAATACTCGCAAGTTAAATCAACAAAAATTAAATATATTCGTAAAAAGTCCATTTATTTTTGAATTAGCCAACTCTATCCCCAATTCATGGATTCTTATATTTTTGAATTAGCTATGTGCTATAGCAAAAAAAGTACCGTAAAGTAGGTATGAGACTTTTCTCATACTTTGATAAGAAAAAAATTATTTTTCGAGAAAATCTAGAAAATTATATATTTTTCCAGTAGACAATACAAATGTCGAGAAATGGCAATGGTGAAAGAAAGGAAAAAATTATTATTACGTTACAATTGTGACTAAAATTTAAATTCAACTTTTTTTTATTACCAAATTAGAAATTAAGATTTTGAACAAATCCTTTAAGCACAAGTTGTATTTCATTTTTAAAGAATTTTGTATGCAATAAGCCTATTTTTGGAAAAATGTTGGTCATCTAGTTCTGTTCTGCCACCCTTCAAATATGTTTATAAATAAAGCCATTACTGAAATATTATCCGTTCTTCACATTTGGTTCACATTCAAATTCGAGAAATAAGATATTTGAGATATTCAAGTAACTGGAGCTATAAATATGGGTTGAAGGCTTAGACACCATAGCATTAATATTATGGCGGATGAGAATACTTCAGCCCCAAGTCGCTCACTATGCGATCCGACAGCCGCATGATGGATAATCTACTTATTATGCCCGGGTTCTGAAGGTACTTCACGTGACGTTCGTTCCTTGCAGCGTAATCAGTAAAAGTGAGAAGGGTTATTTCTATTAGATAATTGGTATTTACATTTCCGTAGTAATTTATGGTGAAAAAGTTAGTCTCCGGCTAGATTTTCTCCGCCTTGATGGAAAAATTTGTGTAAAAAAGTACACACAACTAAGACCATTCTTACAGGAACCCACGAATAAATTCAATCCATTAAAACAAAAATTACGTGAAAGTACCATTTTTTGTCTATTATTCGGACGAATTTTACAGATTTTTGTACAATGTTGTATTTTATTGTAGATTTAATTTTCTACATAAATTTATAAAAAGCACAAGTACAAGAATCTACAGAAATTTACAGGATTTGCAATCAAAAAGTGGTTCCTTTTCGACCTAGGATGAAAAATATTAAAAATATTACAGGCAGATAATTTTAAATTAAGATGTGTGAATAATAGCTATTGCAGAAAAAGAAAAGTTTTGAGCTTTTTTTAAATAAATATTTTTACACTGGGAGCAACTGCCATTTAAAAATGACACCGGCTCCCAGTAGGACCGCGGTAAATCCCACTCATGGCCACGTCTAAATTGTTAGCATAAATCCAGACGGGGCTCCAAAATATGTAGTCATGCACTGTATTTCCTTTCTTTTCCTTTTCCTAGTGTCTCTCCTTTTCTTCCTAATGCATCGCGACCATGGGTACTACAGAGGGTTCGCAGTACAAGCCTTGCGTCTTTTTGAACAAGACTGTACGGCCAGAGCTCGACTCGGCCGAAACAATAGGTTTGCCGACGGCAGGTCAAGGGGTAAAGTACAGGTTACAGAAGACTCCTGAATTTTTTCAAATTTCTGATACCAATTTCAAACTGTCATAATTTTACAAGTCTTTTACAAAAGAATATTTCTACCTTTGTCTCAAAATTCTTTGATTTTTTCTCGCTGAGTAATAAACCTTCAAAGAAAGGTGTCAGAACTTTTTTTCCGGAATTTAGTTTTGTAACTATGAGGAGAAAAATGTAACTGTAGTAAAATCTACGTACCAGTTCCCTGGTTATAGGCAACAAGGTTATCATTATTTATGATCCAGCTTATGTGAACCTTATGATTGCTAATATTGAAATTTTGTATTCAGAGAAAGAGATCGGATGGGTCTGATCTCGGGCTTCGTGCTCGGCTTGTTCACAGTATAATACGTATTATACAGAACACACTCTCATTACAGTACTCCTCGGATTTTTAAATGCATTCATCAAAAAATGGTGTGAAGTAAATTTGTATATCTTTTTGGTATGAGCAATTTTGCTCTTTAATATGTTTCCGTATTTGGTATATTTTTGCTGGAAAATTGAATTGTGTATTTTTCCGAAGCTTTTCCGATGGATAAAACCAGAATTATATGAAAAAAATAGCTGGTTAACGAGCTCGACCTTTCTTTTTGGGCCATAAGAAAAAGTATCTAAGCTCAATCCAATCTAATCAGTATCTCGAAAGTTCTCGTGCCTACAGAACATTACAGACAGACATCTTCGTAAAAATCTTTTTTCTGGCTCAAGGGGTCTCAAAACATGGACATTTGATAAAAATCTACGAAGTCAAATTTTGCATGAAACTAGAACCTCATTAGGATGAGAATATAAAAAATGAAGTTAGGGGTGCGTGGATTTACACCACATGCGCCGCCTAGCCCCATTTTACGTTACCGTAATTAAATATTCCACTATAAATTTTATATACAAATCTCTGGTTGATTTATTTGAAATTTTGATCCATTCATTTATCAAAGCATTGAACAATGGAAAAACTGTTGACAACTATACTACGACATTGGAAATTACAACTACATTCACATCTTCCTACGTAGATGTCAATTCTTTTTCAAGTGCAACAATTTGATCCACATGTAGATAAAGATTTGACACCTTTGAATTCAGTCTGTCAAAATCAACCAAAGCTGATCAATAGGGTTGCTCAGAATCTTTCAAGGAATAAAATCAGTCCTTGATCATAAAAATTGCAACTTTTTCTAAAACGAAAATAAGAACAGAAGTAAGTAGATCAATCATTTTTGAAATTGTTTAGATAATTTCTGTTATTATAAATAGTTCAAGCTTCTGTCATTTGGCTCTTTTAAACAAAAATTTTAATGTTTAGTCTGAGGTGCTGAAATTTATTTAATTAATATTTTTGAAGATTATATCTTGTCTGATTCAATTTCTGTCTCACAAAATTATTTGTATACATTGATTAAACGATGAGAATTTTGACAGATTTTTATTTCACTTATGCTACTTGCAATGGCAACATTAATTCCATAGAACATAGTTGTTACAAAACATAAATTTTAGAAATTAATTTTGTGTATATTTAATTTATATATACAGTCAAACTCGGAATTAACGTCGATTTTGGGGCTGTCCTTTGACCTGACCTACTCTAACTTAATCGGATTTAGCTACGTTTTGTCACACCTTCGTGAACCCCGCACAAACCGCGCAGCTCCTGACAAGCCTACCCGCGGCGCGGCGTTAATTCTCGGAAGCGGTCAAAACACCCCGCGCAGCACCTGACAAGCCTACCCGCGGCGCGGCGTCAATTCTCGAATCCGTAAATTCGGGAACGTTGAATCCGAGTTCGACTGTATATATGAATATATATACATATCTCACTTTACTTACCAATATTGTCTTCTGATGAAGCCTTATTTCCTTAGGAAAAATTGGTTACGTCTTTTATTGTTGGTTCGTAACGTTGATTTCCTTTATCTATTATGCTGAAGTACGCTGATGGAAAAATTGGCTTCGGGTTCAGATAAAAAAGAGAACAGAATCAAGTGCTTATATTTGCTTGAACTAGATGTATAAAGAAGATGCTTTATAAAGCCTGTTTTGGCCGGTAAAGTATAGAAATTTTATATAGCCAGTACTTTTTACAGCAGCTGTTAGATGTGCAGTTCGAAGTGCCCATTAAAACTGTCTTATAATAGCATATTATCTGGCAAACGCATTAGGAGTCACTTACAAGAAACAGACAATAAGTTCCGTATATGTATATTATTACCGTTGTAGGTAACGTCTTCGTAAGCAGAAGTGCCGTAGGTAACGTCTTCGTATGCAGAAGTCCCGTAGGTAACGTCTTCGTAGGCAGTGGAGTGCCGTAAGTAACGTCTTCGTAGGCAGAAGTGCCGTTGGTAACGTCTGCGCAGGCGGCGTAAGCGACACACAGGGCTAATTGAGCCTCCTTACACCGTACGCTATTCGCAAGGTTAAACTGCTAAGTGGGAGCACAGCGAGGATAAGCGTAACTGAGGCGTAACCTTGGCGCATGAGAAGGAGAGCGACTGGACGCTTGCTCTCTACTCCCTCCCATGCTCCAGAGTTAGTCCTCAGCTACGCTGATCCCCACTTAAGCAGTTTAAGCCTGCAACTAGCGTACAGTGTATGGAGGCTCATTGATGCGTAACACATATTCAGAAGAGAGTTTAATAGGTGAAGAGAGGGGGTTGAACGGAGGAGTTCTGAAGGCTCTGCGGAAAGAAGGGAGTTGAGTCATCGAGTGGGAAGGTGGAGAAATGGGAAGAGAGTTATATGAGGAGTAATGAAGAAGGCTATTTATATATAAAAGTTGGAAGATTAAATTATTCTTCATTCAATCCTTGATGCAGAAGGAAGAGAGAAATATAAAGAGGTCCAGTCATCTGGTACTTTTATCCGGTAATTTTTAAAGAAGTCATTTTTTTCTCTTAAACACTTCATTTGGAGGTGCATAATAAGGGGTAGGTTTTGTGAACAGAATTTTGTCCCGAATATAGTTCGTTTCTCGAAGTCTTGGAGAACAATGTCAGGCCTCGAGTGTGCAACAGAGACTGCTGTCCAAAAATCGTTCGATGCGCAGTAGAGTTGTATGGCACCTACGGCTGCGCAGTAGTTTTTTTGGCCTTCCTATAATACGGCAGGACATTTAAACCAAGACTTTTTTCTCCATACTTATAACAAAAATTAGAACCAGAAAACTTTTGAAATTTTTTTAAAATTTGGTTTTTTGTTGTTGTGAATATGGAAAATATTCATAGTGCGTATATCCCTAGGTGTTCCTGGAGGACCAAAAAATCTTCTGCGCACCCGCACGTGTCATGGAATACCACCGAACATCAAATTAAGTTAAATAAACCTTCTAAAGTATCCTGAACATTGCCGTGCAATATTCTCTCAAAGGCGGACATTTTCTTGGTTGAACAAGCCTTCCTTAACATTTCAGTGCAATATTCTAAACCTTGCATTGCCAATTTCAGGAAATCTTCACCGAATTTTGTGTGCTATCAGGGAAGCTGACAGTTATCTGTACTTCGAAGCGAAACGTCGAACCCGACAAAAGTGGCATACACACATGGACTTTAGAGAAATACATTTTTTTCAGATCGGATAATATCTTGTGATAGAATGTTCACCTGAAAGTTTCGAAATTTCGACAAAAAACACAAACATATTTTTGCATTAAAAGATGTATGTAACTTAGCATGGAAACTGCACCGTAAAAATCAGAGATCTCCCTTTGATGATATTTTTTTCGTGTCCTGTTTTTGAATATAATTACTTTAGGCTGTTATCCTCAATGTGAAACAAATGAATCCAGGTTCCTACCAGTGGTATCATTTTAGTACCACTCGGGACTGTTTTTGATGAGTCTTATTGTAATACATGAAACTAGTCCTAAAATAATACTTCATTTTTACAGTGTGAAATTCAAGCCTCATAATTCTAGTAATATGCCCTTAAGGGCCAGAAATACCTCCTCTGGAGCTGAAAAAGCAAGCAAATTGAGTTTAATTAGGCGGTTCTCTAGACCTTTCTGTCTCCATGTTTTCCCTCGCCTAGTGGCTCGTAGCGGTAGTGGAGAATTGAGCGGTCTTGTGCAATACTGCGATAATTGCATTTTAAAATTCACTTATCATTCATCCGTTCTGAATTGCGTTGCAGCATAACTCCCCCCCCCCAAACGTTTACCCACCATACGACAGCAGTGTCTTTCCTGTCTCGCTCTGTGTTAATCAGCCTGGCAGTTAGACACGAGCCGGAAAACCTGTAACTTGCGTTCCTGTCGCTTTTTATCAAGCCTTCCACAGTCAACAGTCGATAGAATGTCACTTTTGAAATTCATTCTTCTATTCCAACATTAGCAGACAACACACTCATTCAACTAATGACACGCTGTCATGATGAATGGCTCAGCATGTAAAAATTTTAAACAGTAAAGCAATAGTTTGAAAAACAAAGGATGATTAATTGACATATTTGACAGAGCAAACCATAAAAAGCTTTTCACATAGTCTCCTGTGAGTGAGCTGCATTTCCTGCATGTACTTGTCCCAAGGACAAAAAGGTTTCTGTTCTTGAGCAAGAGTTTCTCTTTGATCGGAAAGGTCCAAAAATTATTTGAATCAGGTCAGTTCTCAATAACTTTGCCTTCCTGCGATAAGCTGCTCTCTCGAAAGTCACACTCCAGACATCACACCCTTGCACCAGGTATGCGAACAACATCTTCTTCGAGAAAATTATGCTACCCACGTCAAAACCTTGCATCAGTTGTGGGTTCCTCGAGGACACGAGATTGAACCAATGCCTCAGGTGTAAAAACAACATCTTCTCCGGGTAAGTCTGGGGTTCACAGTACTTTAGGGTCCCTGGAGTAAGTTTCTCGAAGACACGAGATTGAATCAATGCCCCAGGTGTAAAAAACACTTCTTGTCCGGGGAAGTCTGGTTCTTACAGTACTTTAGGGTCCCTGGAATGAGTTCCTAGAAAACCCGAGATTGGATCAATGCTCCAGGTGCAAAAAACACATCTTCTTCGGGGGAGTCCGATGTCTGCAGTACTTTAGGGTGCCTGGAGTGGGTTTCTCGAGGACACGAGGTGGAACCAATGCCCCAGGTGTAAGAAACACATCTTCTTCAGGAAAGACTGGTTTTTACAGTACTTTAGGTACCTGACGTAAGTTCCTCAAGTACACGAGATTGAGCCAGTTTTTCCCGAAGAAGATGCATTGTTCACACCTGGAGCATTGGATCAATCTCTTGTACTCGAGAAACTTACTCTAGGCACCCTGAAGCACTGTAAAAATTAGACTTACCCGAAGAAGATGTGTTTTTACACCTGGAGCATTGGCTGGATCTCGTGAACACGAGGAACCCACTCCAAGCACCATAAAGTACTGTAAAACCCAGACTTCCCTGGAGAAGATGCATTTTTACACCTGGGGCATTGGTTCAATATCTTTTTCTCGAGAAGATCACTCCAGACACCTTAAAGTACTGTAAAAATCAGACTTCCCCGAAGAAGATGTGGTTTTTACACCTGAGGCATTGGTTCAATCTCGTGTCCTGGAGGAACCCATAATTAGTGCAAGGTTTTGACGTGGGTAGCAAATTTTCTCGAAGAAGATGTTGTTCGCATACCTGATGCAAGGGTGTAATTTCCGGAGTGTGATTTTCGAGAGTGCAGCTCATCACCGGAAGTCAAACTGAGTCCAAAATTAGTTTGTAGAATATCCATATGGAATTTGTATGTGGAATTTCCATATGGAATTTCCGTAGAACGCTTTCCGTAGAATTTTTTCACGTAGGTTAGAAAAGGACAGGTCGACTTTCTCGATTTTCCTTCTCTTTCTATTCTCTATTCCACTTCCGATGGCTGTAGCTAGCGCTCCAGTACTATATGTCGATGTAGTGAACAACGACGGACAATATTTTCTAATAATATTTGCCGAATTTCTAATTATATATATACTCTCTTTTCAAACTTTTCTGTCCTACCTTATCCTCTTTCTTAAATAAATTTTTGTCCTACTTTGCCTTCATTTTTCAAAGCTTTTTGACCCACTTTTCGAAAATCAATTATGGTCACCCTATTAATATACAATGTACAGTTGTACACTGTATATTAAATTTCAAGGTAATGGTGTTTGAGGGGAAAAGTGAGAAAACAATGTGCAACATTGTCCTGAATGGTGAGAGATTGGAGCAAGTAAATTTTTATTTTGTTTTCAGGAATTACAATAGGAGCATTTTTTGGTATTTGTCCAAATTTTATCGTAAGATTCTTGGTTTATTTTCCAGAATTTATACATTGACTGAGTGTTGGACGTTAAATGGGATTTTGAATTCGATTTCAATCTAATTTAAGACTCCTAAATTTCATTTAGGGAATGTTCTCGAAAATTCTTTCTAGAAAAATATGTAGGAAATCATGATATTCACGGTGGAAAAAAACGTTTATGTGATATAAATTCAAGAGAAAATGAAGAAAAAATGTAACCTTGAAAGCTATTTACGAAAAAATTATAATAATAATATGCTTCATAATAACGAATAATTTACTCGATCTATTAATATTCCAGAAGGTACTCAATTCTAATCATGATACCTAGGCACGTTGAGGATATAACGTTTTGTAACATGAAAATGTAATGCATCATTAAAATAAACTTGAAGTGGTTTACACAAAAAGTCGTTTTTCAGAAAATTGCGCGGAATAATTCTTTGGTGACATCATCATGAATATTCCAGAAAAACTTAGCATGAGCATAAACCACTACAGCTGTAGAATGTTCTCAATGTTGGCGAGATAGGTTTCATGGTCTCTAATAGTAATACCTCTTTGTTTCAAAGTTCTGGAAGATTCTAGACTACAGAATAATGTCTTTTCAAGAATGATTTTGCGCACTAAATAAAGACAGGAATTTTTAGTTGAATATGTTATCTATAAGGAAGCAATAAATCCAATTTATATAGCCAAAACAGGATGCCATGCATATAGCATTCTATTCCATATTTATTGTAACATAGTATCACATATGATATCTTAGTAAAGTTAAAAACAGATACATTGTTATATGAAATCTACAAGCCATTCTTAAATATCAAATTAAGATGCCTGCGGAAATAATATTCACAGAATAATAATTCTCTGGTGATATCAAAAAGAACGTGCATGAAATTGTGATTCATCTCGTTCCTCGAGTGGAGTTAAAAACATATACATTGTTGTAATCAAATCCTTAGTCCATTCTTAAATTTCAAATTAAGATGCCAGCGGAAATGATAATCACTGAAAAATAATTCTCGGGTGGTGACAAAAAAAAGAACGAACAAAACATTCAAGAAAAAACTTAGAATGTTTCATCAAATCCATTTATGAAAAATCACGGTGCTGTAGAATCATCTCAATGTTAGTAAGGTAGGCAACTATAATTAGAAACACTCTGATGAAGTACGGATATTCAAGATGACGTCATACATATCCAGACTCGGTCTTGTAAAAGTGGCTTAGAACCCGTCTTGTAAAAGTGGCTTAGAACCCGTCTTGTAAAAGTGGCTCAGAACCCGTTTTGTAAAAGTGGCTCAGAAACGGTGGCTCAGAACGCGTCCTGTAAAAGTGGCTCAGAACCCGCCTAGCATTTCTGCTGACCACCTCATAACACCTTAGGAGGAATGTCCATCAATCACAGCCGAAGAAGTGAAAAAAGCACTTAGAGGCACGAAGAACTTTTCCGCTGCAGAACCAGATGGTATCAAGAACTTTTGGTGGAAGAAGTTTACCTTTATACACCATTATTTCGCCCGCATATTCACCTCATATTTAAAGTTGGAAACGCCCATTCCGCAGTGGCGGGTATTAGGCCAATAACTTGTTTGAACACACTGTATAATATCTTTACAGGATGTCGAGAGAACCTGCTATTTGACAGGTGCGTCTGTGAAGACGCTGCAGCCCATCATCTGTCTGTTGGAAATGATGTCCTTTTGGAAAACTAGATTTACTATATCCTCTGGAAATTATCGTGTGACAACGAGCAACGTCACTCATGTATTTTATATGGATGACCTGAAGATTTATGATTCTGGTAAAAGCAAACTTCAAACTGCTATAAATATCGTCAAGAAGTAAACAGGAGAGACTGGGATGGACTTTGGATTGGATAAATGTGCCAAAATTCATCTGAAGACAGGAAAGATTGTTGGCGTTCCCAAGTAGAGTTTACATCGTTGCAAATGGAAAAGATCCTCTCCTAAAAATGGTAAGGAATCACGAGATGATTGGCAAAGGAGCGTTCCTTTACAAAGCCGTTGAGCAGGCGGATGAGACCCTTGGCCTGAATTTTAACATCAGTAGTGAGGAAAGTGCATTAATCCATATCGATGCTTCACTACTGAAAGCCGAAGTGAAGAAAGCAGAAGTTTAAAAATTCCACCAACAGCTAGTCGATAAGAAAATGCACGAAAATTTTCACAGGAATGTAGGAAAACAGTCCTTGTCGAAGGAGCAAATTTTTACTTTTTTCAGATCATGTGGGCTTAATTCAGGTACAGAAGGTTTTATTTTCGCGTGCAAGGGCGGTGTCATTTCCACCTGAGTATACTGTCACCGAATTTTATGTCCAGAAGTTTCCAGCTATAGGTGCAGAGCGTGCCATGCAGAGGCAGAGTACCTAGAATACATACTATCTGGGTGTCCCACCCATGTGGGAACAACGTATATCTACAGACATAACGCGGCCCTAAGAGTTCTTTATTTCTATCTTTGTCGCCCTTACTATGTTGGCTGCGACCCCGCCCTGCCGAACGCTCCAAGGGAGATAGTCAATTGTGCAAAACGAGAAGTGCCAAATTTTCTGGAATTACGATTTTCGGATAGCAGTCTCTGTTGCACGCTTGAGGCCTGACATTGTTCTCGAAGTCTTCGAGAAAGGAACCATATTCGTGATCAAATTCTCGGCTCCGGACGACTAAAACATCACTGCCAAGGAGAAGGAAAAGGAGGAAAGGTAGCAAGACCTTAAAAGAGAGTTGAAACGACTGTACCCAAAACATTCGGTTAGAGTAATTGTCCTTGTGATCGCTGCTCTCGGAGGTGCGAAACTATCACTGGTTCATAACCTTAAAGCCATTCCCGCGTGCCAAAAATATGCCAAGGCATTCGCGAGATGGTTGCAGAAAGCTGTCATCCTTGGGTCGCTTCGTTTCCTCAAGACACACAAGGGTTTCGCCGGCTTGTCGTCGTAATTTCATCATGTAACCATTCTCACGGTCGTGAGACGTGGCCATAAGTGTGATTTAACGCGGGTCTACTGGGAGCTGATGTCATTTTTAGATGGCAGTTGCTCCCATTGGGACCCTGGGGTTGTTTGTTTAACCTTTTTTTGAATTGTGAATATATATATATATATATATATATATATATATACATAGGCATCGTAGAGAATCTATATAAGAACAACATAACCTGAAACTTCAGTTTCAGTTCAGCCCTGAAGAAGTGAATTGCAATGTTCACGACACGTCGGCAAGTTTCGTAGTTTTGCATACGATTGAAACCCGAAAAAGCTTTAAATTTATCAAAAATGTAATAGTTAAATTTTCATTCAAGAGAATTATTTTTGAATAAAAAAACGAATTCTCTACATACAGTTGAATTTCGAGTTTAAAAAATTACTTTTTAATTTAAAAATAAGAATTTCTAACTAAAATTATGAATCTTTAAAAACAAAAGAACTTTTAAGAAAGTAGTTCAACTTTCAACTAAGGAGCCTAATTTGCAACTTAAAAAAATGTATTTTCAACGAAACATGTAATCAATTTCTGATGTTAAATTTGATCAATTTTACAGGTCAAATAATTTTTGGAGAAAAGAGAAAAAATCTGCATCGGCCCGGATTCGAACCGGGAATCGCCACAGGTTATTAAAATGCCAGGATGCACATAATAAAATGAGCTCAAAAAAGGGGAATTGATTTTTTCACGAAAAAGAGGAAAAAGGGGAACAGATTAAACATTAATTTTTCATGTAGAAAAGAAGAAAGAAATGTTTTTTAAGGAAATGTTATATTTTTATTCATCTCTATATAGTTATAATGTACTATTCACTCAATTTTCTAAATCTACACGAAGCATATTAATTATTGTTTTATTCCACACTCCACTGAAATGGCCACATTTTTTCCATGAAAGTAGGGGTGAAAGTAGCATATATTTCCCGTAAACCACGTTTGCGGGGCGAAAGTACAATTTTCGGGGAGAAAGTAAAAGAGGGACCCAAAAATCCGCCCCTTTTTTTGCGCTCAACGTAGTTTTTGAAGGAAAGAACATAAATTGACTCAACTAAGCTCAAAATAATCGTCAATGCATGCTGTAACTGGGTTTGTCATTATTTTACCCTTTCAACTCCTTTTAACACTGAAAAATTGAAAAACACCCCTAATTGGGAGTGAAAAGTACTTCATGCATAAAAATGTGATTGAAATAGCTTTTAACTATGTTTTTTATGTAGATACGATCGCGTTGGTATATTAACGTAAACTCTCTACGTCCATTCTTCTTATATAGCACCATTTCAACCCCTGAAAACCCGAAAACTACCCCTATCAGGGGGTGAAATATACACCGGTACTATAAAAGTATGTAGAATAGTTTTCAATAGTTTTTCATCAAACAGTGACGCTTCGACTCTTGAAAATCGAAAAACGACCCCTATGAGGGGGTGGAAAACACGTCATAAACAAGAATGTGCATAAAATATTTTTAAATTATTTTTTTACCCCATAGATAGAATCAATTAGTGTGAATGTATAATAATTACGTTAATTCTACTTACTTAGCACCATTTCAACCCATAAAACACGAAAAACTACCGCTATCAGGAGGTAGAAAGTTACAGCATGCATTGATGATTATTTTGAGCTTTGTTGTGTCAATTTATGTTCTTTCCTTCAAAAACTACGTTGGGTGCAAAAAAAGGGGCGGATTTTCGGCTCATTTTGGTGTCCCTCTTTGCAAATGCGTTTTACGGGAAATATATGCTACTTTCGCCCCTATTTTCAGGGCCAAAAGGTGGCCACGGTCGAAAGTGCAATAAAATACTATATGCAACACGGGACGAAAGTAGATTTTTCCCTCGGGTAATTACTGCCTGCGGGAAAAATCTGCTCCTTTCGCCCCTTGTTACATAATGTACACAATATTGGGAAACAGAAATCTCTTTTAAAAATGTCTAGTGATTTGACGTTTTGCGTCTTACGCCAAGTTTGACGCTGCCATGGAACACCAGCCTGTTATTATCACTGATATATATTATCAGTGTATTATTTATATATCAGTGGGTATTATACATTGAAACACGCACTAGGCACATGTGCGCTCGCATGCGAAGAGAATTTTTCCACGTAATTCAAATATTGTATTTTTAACGAAACACGTGAAGATTTTCGAGAATAAGGTCAAAAAGGGAAACTTCTCCAACAAAAAAGGAGAAACGCAGACAAAAAGGGGAAGACTGTGCACCCTGAAATGCTGATTTGCATCATCCTGTGGAATAGCAGAAACAAGAAACGATTCATTCGTGAATAGTGGCGAGTCCCGGTTTGAATCCAGGCCGAGGCAAATTTTTTCTCGTTTCTCCAAAAATTATTTGACCAGTACAAGGAACAAAATTCAACATCAGAAATTTACTGATTAACCTGGTAACCTAACATTAATTTTCGAAATATGTAATAGTTGACATTTCATACAAAAAGTTTTAATTTAAAATAAACAACAGTTGGATTTTACCAACAAAAACGTACTTTCAACAAAACTAGAGCCTCATACGCGCGCTCCGCGCGCCACCAATGTATTTTCATGTAATTATTTTATTTTGAAATGAAGTTTAATAAAATACGATGAAATTAATTTTTACTTCAATAATTTAATTGATTTGTACACGGCTTCGCATAAATACCCTCTCACCGTGCAGAATAAATAATTGTGCAAATCTAAACATTGTCATGCAACTTTGGATAAAATCCTATAAAATGTCGGAGCGTACAAATTTTCATAGAAATACACAGTAAATGATATCGACTCGAGATGAGTCCAGATGTCAAGCCATTTCGAGCGCGCATAGCACTCGGATGGATGACCATCTGCGACGTAAACGACCGAGTTACTGTGTATTCGCTGCGTTTGAACCTCGGTTTTAACTAATGTCGAGCAGAATATTTGTTACGGGAGGGTTAATTTCTTTGACAAATTTCCAAACTCTTAATTTCTTCATGGAAATATTTTAAATAATTAATAAATCTTGGAAATTTGAAGAGCATAATATACAGAGGTCATCGGAAAGATATTCTCAGTTAATTCTGTAAAAAATTCACCCTATTCGTTAAAAAATATCCAAATTCTGATTTTTTAAATGAAAGCTGTTTAAATAATTAATAAAATGAGGTTTTCGTGGTGTAATTGGGGTTCAAATATCACTATGTGTGGATTCGAAAAGGGCCAATTTTTTGAGTATATGACATTTTTCTCTCTAGATACCTGAGGAGATTAGCTCCAGTTAAGCCAAAAATCTATGCGCAGTAATCCTTGGTAGGTCGTCGGCATGTGCAGTTGGTCATGGTGGCTCGTAGGCATGCGCAGTGGATCATAGACAGACAGACACCTTCGTAAAAACCGTTTTTTCTGACTCAGGGGGCCTCAAAACGTCGACATTTGATTGAATTCGTGAAAGTCATTTTTCACATAAAACCAATACCTTCTCATTGAGATGAGAATATATAAAGTCCTCGGGTATTGATGGCGTACGGAATGTAGTCTTAAAATATATCACACCAAAAATAATGAATGATTATTGCATTGATAAATTTAAATTAAAAATTTAAAGCTTTTTCGGGCTTCAATCGTGTGCAAAACTAAGAATCTTGCCGACGTGTCGTTTCAGGTGAGCCCTGAAGAAGTGAGCTGCAAAGTTCATGAAACGTCGGTAAGATTCGTAGTTTTGCACACGATTGAAACCCGAGAAAGCTTTAAATTTAAATTTATCATAATGAATCATCGTGAAAGAATTTAATCGATCATTGCATTATATTCAATAATATGCTAAACAATAGCTTCTTTCCCCCACAATGGAAAAAGTAAAAAATCACTCCAATACCGAAAAAAGAAGATGAAAGCATCAACCCTGCAGATTTCAAACCCATAAGCTTATTACCAAACATAAGCAATCTCGCTAAATATGAATTAGTTAAATTCAACTAATTATTAGTCAAAGTTGACTAATTTGAAAAGCAAGAACTCAGTAACTGATAATGAGTCAAAATTTACTAATTGAAATGATTACTTCCATTTAACTAATTCAATTAGTTTACGGAGAGGTGCGCATGTCTGTAACGTAGTCACCCATTGGTTGCTTATTTCCCGCCTTATTTCAAATACACCGAAAAAAGAGGCTAAGCAAAATACGATGACTACAAAACAAATTTAGTTAAATTAACAAAAATGCTAGTAAAGTTAACTCGAATTTAGATAATTTGACTAGATTCATAGTCAATGTAACTGAATTTAATCTATAGTCTTCGTATTTCCCTGTTTTTTACTAAGAAAAATAAAAAATTTAAACTTATTGAAAATGTTTGAAAGTAATGAAATGTAAAATAGAAGATAACATACGTTTATTTCTAAAACTGTGGATTATACAATAGAAATCAATATCACTGATTTTGTAAATCTTCAGTGGCAGATGGGTTGACACTTTTTAATGTCGTTTCTAAAGATCGGACGGAATTTTTAACCGCCTTTTTGGTTTTGTAGAGGTAACGCTCTATAAAATTATAAAAAAATGTTACAGAGGAAGCAAAATTAACTTTCAGCACATAGTGCAATTTATAAAGTAAATCGAATGCCGTTATTGGGCTTGCGCGATTCGAGATTTGAATATAACATCCGTCAGCTTGGATGAAAAGCCTATCCTTGATGTCACCTTTGATTAGTATTATATACGGCTGGACGTTCGTTGAAGCCTCTTCACGAACACCTGATACGTAATCATCAATGCTCGTACCAAGTTAAAACAATAATATGTAGTTTACAAGTTTGTATAGTGTCTATCAGATTTGAAAATTTATCAAAGGAAACGTTTTTGAATTTTTTAAAGATGAAACAATCATTATTGTTTCCACCGCTGAAGTAAATAAATAAATTTCCTTTCTTCTTGTCTTAGCTTTCGTCCACTGTCCTTTTACCCGTCGAGAAATTATTGTTGGGTAATATGGCAGGTAGAAGGGCTATAAAGCTCTAAAATTTTCTGAAATTGTAAAAGCATGATAGTAGAATTATTTTTAAAAGCTTTTAGTTTCAAATTCCTTTGAAAGGTAAGCAAAAACTTTTGGAACATAAATAGCAAGAAAATCGCCCACAAATGTGTCGCTAATATCCGTTCCTGACATCATCATCTCGTACTCCAGCTGGATCTGTTTCAATGTTAAATTTTGAAATTTATCAATTTAGAATTGTCAGCTCATATATTTTTAGAGTGAAAGATGATTATATTTGCTGTCACAAATACATAAAAAACTGAAGCATTTTTGAAAAACCCTAAAAGTCGTTGAAATTTTGTTTTTAAAAAATATTTTTTCAAAATTACGATACTGAATATCTCCTTAGTTTATTGAATTTTTTCAAAAATTATTTTAGGGTTTTTCTTTCAACACCTACGAGAGCGGATACCAGAATTTCCACCAAAATTACTAACAATAGATGAAATAATGGAAAAATCAATGTCATTTCATTTTTTTGAACAGCTGACTTTAAAAAATCTTTTCTATATTTCTGGGCTTTGTACTGGTAAAAATACAATAAACACAGATTTGATAAATGTGCGAAATTATAAATGTACACAATAAATTTGTGAAAAATTAAGTTTTGTGTTTTTTAAATTATCTTTCTTCAGCTGATTCATAAAGAAATGTATATCGTTCGGGGGCTCTTTACAGATAAATGTACATAGATAGATAAATATAAAATAGATAAATATACACCATGGAAAAAATTATAAGTTTATATAAACAAAAATCAAAAAGGTAGACTGTTCTTTGGTTATTTAAAAGCATCAAATACCTGAAAACATTCTTTCGTCATTCCTGTAGATTTAAATTTTTTTTTTCAAAATCAGGTGTGCATTAAACATACAGTATAGCCTGGAGAACCTTAATTAAGTAGCTGCAAACGTTTGGAGCAACTCTTAATACCTGTAAAAGCATACAACAAAATTTACATAGACGAACATATGAAAACAAGAATTTATTGAAGTACATTTCGCGTTCATCAATCGACACCAAATTAATTATACTTTTTCAGGTTCTTATTTCAACTTATTTTCCAAATATTTCCAATTACGACTTCCATAATTTTGTTTATTTGACCCACCCTATTGCACATTTCAAAAACTTTCCTGTGAAAAACTACTTCACGTAACATGCTAAAACTTACCATGCGTAATGTTTGTATCATTTTCCATCCGAATCCATCTGATGCTTGCCCAACATTAATTTTCTTCGTACTGAAATCACTTTGAGAAAATGCACATAATTATGGTCCACTACTCATAAGGATTGTTCTGCAATTAAGTACGGACATGACCTTGATATTTACCGGATATGACAGGCAGCGCCCGAGGCGGCCAAAGCCTAAAATCCCTGAGGGATAGAAATTTGAAATTTACATAAGATAGCATGTGTGAATTATTTTCAAATATAATAAATGGATAAATGATTGCTTCAAAAATGTATGAAACATTTTTCAAAACGAAGCAAAATAATAGAGGAAACTTTCCTGCAAAAAGATTTCGTGAAAAATTTGTCTTTTCATTTTCAATAATATCTGGCCAAGTTAGAACGATTTAAGTTTTAAAACATAATTAAATCAGGGAGCAACTTTTTCTCAATTTTTTGTTTTTATTATTGAAAATAAATGTTTGCCAACAAAAATTCTAATAGAAAAAAGTTTCACATTCTTATTTTCTACAATTGTAAATTTCCAAAAAATTTATTTTTTGATTTTGAAAATTTTATTTTTTTGAAACCATCGGACAATACTTTTACGCATTTTCGAGCGTCGGGCTGGTTCTTGCACCCGGCGGCTCAATTGATGATATTTAAAGGTCTTGCAGGAGCCTTGCATTTTCTCATTTATCTTATATGGGGAAATTGGGGAAAAGCTTCTAATTGAGATAACTTTCTCAAATTTTAATAAAGTATAACTAATCTAAAGTGGCCATGTGTAAAATTTAAAATGTCGCCGATCACAACTTTCGTCAAAAATGGGATATTTTTGTATTTCCCGAGAAAATTACTTGGAACTTGGTTAATAAATCTTTTTTATTAAAAAGTAAATAGTCATGCGTACAACAAAAAATTTGTTTAAATTACAAAATGGCGGCTAACATAATTTCGAAAAAAAACTTATCTTTGTAATTTTTAAACAAAATTTGTCGAAATTCGTTAGTGAAGCAATTGTATTAGTAGAAATGAACTAGTAATGCATGAATATTACAATTCGAAAAAATAAGGAAATGGCTGCATAGAGCGCGATATTTCAACAAGTATCAAGAAAAATGCCGAAAAATGTTACTTTTTTCAAGAATTGTATGAGCAACATTATTTATTAATTTTTTTCTTGTAATTATGTATATATCATATATATAATATCACAACTTTTTTTTTTTTTGTAATAGACTTTATTCTATCGCGAAATATAAAAATTTTGAAGAATTTAATCGACAGTCATTTTTTTTATTTCTCAGAATTGTAATATTTATGCATCATTAGTTTATTTCTACTGTTACAAATGCTTTATTAACCAATTTTGACAAAATTTCGTTAAAAATGACAAGAAATGCGATTTTTTCGAATTAACGTCAGCCGCTATTTTCTAATTTTACCAAATTTTGTTTTGTAAACATCACTACTCACGTTTTAATAAAAAAAGGTATTTTACCTAAGTTTCAAGTAACTTTCTCGAGTAATGCAAAAATGTCCCATTTTTGCAAAAATTGTGATTGCCGCCATTTTGAATTTTTCACATGACCACTTTTTTTGCCTCTCAAATACTCCCAATATTTTAAATATTTGAAAATAAGGGCCACCCTAATATATATGCCTAATAAGAAGAAATAATTATTGGGAAGAAACAAGCCCTGTAAGAAATTTATGTGTCTTCCTTAAAAATCGTATTCTATCATTTTTATTTTTGAATATTTCTTAAAAAATAAGACAATGTGTCCTTAGATACATAAAATATAGTGTATCGAAGAGATGGTTGATGCTATTTCGTTAATCCAAAGAAATCAATTTTTCACACTGCAAAAGGAAGGGTTAACCACTAACAATTTTGACGTGTCTGAATTGAAGAATTTAAAGGATTAAACAAAAATACAAAAGAATTCAAGAAAATGAAAGAATTGAAAGTAATAAATGGTGTATTAAATTTTTTTAAAGGAACTGACAAGAATTAAAGATTCCTTGCAATAATATGAAAACTGTAATTTTTTGTAAAAATTTGTGATTTGCTATAAAATTTTATAAAAGTGTTGGTCCAAATTCTAGAAAAAACTTACAGTTTGTAGTATAATTTTTTGGTACTTTTCTGCGATTTTCAACCATTTTTTTAACGATGGAAAAAAATTTACTATAAACTGCAATTTTTCGATTTCTTGAGCACTTTTATAAAATGTTACAAAAAATCAGAATTGTTATTTCATTATAATTTATTTTCTTTTATTGTGAAAATGAATTTCTACCAGTTATAAAGAACATCACAGCTTGAGCAAGTTTTAAATATTTTATGTACTTTTTTTAGAAACGTAATTTATTCGATTTGCAAGATATTTTACCATACTGAAGAATCACTAGGAAGCCAAATGAAGAATGTATACAAAGAAGTACCTTAAACTTTTGAAAATTGCTTAAACTGCGAATTTTTTAATGAAATTTGTTTATAAAAATGGTAAATATAATTTAATTTGGTTTTTAACGTTTTCAATTTACTTTTACTTGTATTATAGTCAAAAAATAAACAAGTATTCAAAATCATTTAATAACTGTTATGGGGTCGTTAAAAAAAATACCTGACGCCTGTACTGGTAAAAGTTGTCAGAAAAAAGGGTCACGCAATTTTTTAACTGCCCATATTTATGTATAATAATAAAAATGAAAAATTCAAGGAATTCAGGAGAATTAAGAAAAATATACCTGACTTTAGTAGAACACGGTGAGTTTCAACCATCCTCGCTTCGACCGAAATTTCTCTAAAATTAGATGCACTTTATTGGATATTATTTTGCGATGCCATACATGTGCCCATTTTGCATTAAAAACTCTGCCCGCCGCGCGGGCACATCCTCGTCGCGCGCTATGCTATGCTCAAAGCTCTGTAGACTTTGAGGTACACATCCTCATCGTGACACTCACGCTATACGCGCTCAATTTCTAATACTTTCTCAATCATAAATTATGAGAATATAATTAATTATAATAAAGTATCTCTTTTTGGGTGAACAACTTTTGTCTATCATTTTTTTCCACAAATTTTTCATTTTTATTTTCAATGTTATTTTTTACGAATAAAAACAAGACTACGCGTCCTATCAAACAGTGAATTATAACAAATTTGTAGATGAGTTTCGGGTGCACAATTTTTGTTTACTAATTTTTTGTTCGTATCTTGTGTCGTTTTTTCAACAAAAATTATTTTTTTATTTTTAATGATATTTTTCACGATTAAAACAAAAACTACGCGTCCTATCAAAAATTGATTAATAACAAATTTGTATCTTTGTTTTGTGTGAACAACTTTCCTCTATTAATTTTTTTTTTTGTAGCTTGTGTCGTTTATCCAAAAATTTAATTTTTTATCTTTGACCCTCCGTTTACAAACAGGGGATTTTAAGGCACAAACGATTTTTCAAACTGGAATGTCTCGTCTTTGGAAAAATATGGAAGTTCGGTTCGCCCTTCTAAAAAATCTAGATAGTAATAGGGTCAGGTCCTGTGAGTGGCGCTGCAGTTCGTCAGTTAACCTTTGAGCGTAGTACTTTCAAATTCCATATTAGCTTTTGTGGTAGACATTTTTCTTGTTCGGTTACATAACCTCAAAAACAGCTAATAAACGCGTTTTTTGCACTTTTAGGTTAGGATGTCTTGAAAACCTGACGTATAGGAGCAATTTTGAGCTCGGATTCGAATTCAGCTCATCAAAATCCTTCGGAAATGTTAGGTCTGGTCTCTGGCTTTGAAATTTGTCGGCCTGTGTTATAGAGGAAACCAAAGCGAATTCATAGACCTATATTCCAAATAATTTATCTTTATTAATTTGAGAAATATTCTCTATTAAAGCTTTAACGCCATTCGGGGTGCACTAAGTATACTCTGATTTATCTTTTTTCGTTGCAGGTGTTATTTAATACCTAGCTCAATATTTCTATATTGTCCGTGTTCCTACGTTTAACACACATTTTTTGAATAAAAGTTTTAATCTTAAATGCTCGATCATTCCTTTCTTCTTAGATGCAGTCTTGAGAGCAGTTATTTACATACCGAAAAGTATGAAAGAAATTTTGCTTTCAAATTTAAAAACTAATTTTTGACTGATTAAAAAAGGCCACTTTTTTAATACTTTATTTTTTATTGTTGAGGCTACTTTTTTCTTTGGAAAGATACTTTTTTTATCCTTTTCTTAATTCCATAGACCACTTCGAAGCCTGTAATTATCAGCCAAAATATAAAAAATACAATATTACCGATAATCTACACGTGGCATTATAAAGTATGTAAAGCAATAAAAAAGTCACTTTTGAAAATGGTTTAGCTTACGACCTTATGCGACTAGATAGACGATATGTAAACGTATAAAAAAGTTACTCAAGGTTTTTTTTTTATTTGAGTTAGTTAATTCGATAGTTGAAAAACACAGTTTAGTATTTATTGCCCTAAAAGAAAAAAGCCTAATTATTTCAGTTTGAAATTTGAATGAAGGAAAGTCGAAACTGTTTATTTTACTTTTTCAAATGTTCATTTTTTTGCAGATTACCATGGCGATTATTGCAGCTCTTGCGATAACGCTAAGTTTCCTAAGTCCCGTTTTTGGAGTTGTTAGATATCAACCGGAAGCTGTGCATATTGCTTTCGGAGGTTTGATTTTTTTTTATAAATTGAATTTAAATTTATTTTTCAACACCGATCATCTTAATGTGTTTCCTTTATAACAGCCTATATTTGATATCTTAGAATGAAAAATATTCTCATAAAAATCCGCTAACTAGAAACATTTTATACAGAAAATATCCATGACATTGTCGTCACCTGGAGCACGAGGGAAGACACAAAAGAGTCAATAGTTGAATACGGAATAGATGGCTTGATTCTAACCGCTAGTGGAAATTCGACGCTTTTCGTCGATGGAGGTGCGAAGAAAAGTAAACAATACTTTCACCGAGTTTATCTGAAGGATTTAACTCCTAGCAGTAAATACAGTAAGTAAATGAACAATTTCTCTATTAAATTAAAGAAAAAATATCCTCGAAACTAAATTATTGTTTAAATTGTCAGCATATCATTGCGGAAGCAACTTTGGATGGTCGGATATATTTTTCTTCACGACAGTACCGGATAACTCGTCTTCGTGGGCTCCTCAAATAGTTCTCTTCGGCGATATGGGAAACGAAAATGCTCAAAGTTTAGGAAGACTACAGGAAGAAACCCAAAGAGGACTTTATGATGCTGTGATTCACGTCGGGGATTTTGCCTACGATATGCATTCGAGTGACGCCAAAGTTGGCGACCAATTTATGCAGCAGATTGAAGGAATTGCCGCTTATTTGCCTTACATGACCGTCCCCGGAAACCACGAGGAGAAATACAATTTTAGTAATTATAGGTAATAGAAAAATTGTCCTTTCTTCTATTAATTTTTATTATTGCTGTTATTAAATATTCAAGTATTTTGATGAATTATTTCAGGTCTCGATTCTCAATGCCTGGAGAATCAGAAGGCTTGTGGTATAGTTTCAACATGGGTCCTGTTCATTTTATCGGAATAGAAACTGAAGCTTACTACTTTATGAACTACGGAATTAAACAATTGGTTAAACAGTTCCAATGGCTCGAAAAAGATTTGGAGGAAGCTAACAGACCAGAAATCAGGTAGATCTTTAATTTCAAATTAAGTCAACCTTTTTTTTTATTTTAAATTTGACTTGAAATTTTATTACAAATTTTAATTTTGTAGAGCAGTTAGGCCATGGATAGTAACCTTTGGCCACAGGCCAATGTACTGCAGTAATGAAAATGCCGATGACTGTACGAATCATCAATCCCTTGTGAGAGTTGGTCTGCCTTTCTTTAATTGGTTTGGCCTCGAGAAATTATTTTTCCAACACAAAGTCGATCTTGAAATTTGGGCCCATGAACACAGTTACGAACGAATGTGGCCAATGTACGACTTCCAGGTAATTTACTCAAATATAAAACTAAAACTCGTGTTAAACTATTATTATATCTTTAAATATTTTCGTACTTAAAAAGTATATATAATTAAAAAATAAGGTTAAACAACCACCGCAGGGTCCCACTGGGAGCAACTGTCATTTAAAAATGACACCGGCTCCCAGTAGGACCGCGGTAAATTACACTCATGGCCACGTCTCACAACCGTGAAATGGGTGGTCACAGTACATGACGAAATCATAACGACAGGCCGACGAAATCCTCGTGTGTTTTGAGGACATGAAGCGACCCAAGGATGAAAGCTTTCTGCATCCATCTCGCAAGTGCCTTGGCTTATTTTTGGCACGCGGGTATAGCTTTATGGTTGCGAACCAGTGCTAGTTTCGCACCTCCGAGGGCACCTATCACAAGGACAATTACTTGTACCGAATATTTTGGGTACAGTCATTGCAGCGCCCTTTTAAGGTCTTGATGCTTCTCCTTTTCTTTCTCCTTGGCAGTGATGTTGTATTCGTATGGAGGCGAGAATTCGATCACGAATATAGTTCGTTTCTCGAAGTCTTGAAGAGCAGTGTCAGGCCTCGGGTGTGCAACGGAGACTGCTGTCCGAAAATTGTAGTTACTGAAAATTTGGCACTTCTCGTTTTGGAAAATTGATTCTATCTCCCTTGGAGCATTCGGCAAGGCAGGGTCGCGGCCAACACCGTAAGAGCGACAAAGATGATAATAAAGCACTCTTAGGGCCGCATTGTGTCTGTAGATATACGTCGTTCCTGCGTGGGTGGGACACCCCGATAGTATTCAATTTAACAATTTAAAGATATATAATCCTTTTATATTCTTTAAAAATATTTTTTGAACTCCCTGTATTTGTCTTCATTTGAAAAGTCCAAACTATACGTGATAGTTTTACTCCTTTGTACACTTAGGAAACAATTATTAAAAATATGTAACAAATGTTTAATTCACAATATAAGAATTATTTATTATAAAATTAAAATCACCAAAGTTATGAAAGTTGAAAAAAAGGATTGAAAGGATTTTGAATATCTCCTACGTTTTTTGAATGTTTCAAAATTTATTCTAGGGTTTTTCTTTCAACACCTAAGACAACGGATACTCGAATTTTTATCAACATTATTTACAATAGACGAAATTCTGCAGAAGCTTTGACATAGACTCTGGTGTAACAAAATTGGAAATTTTAATGAATGAAGGTTGTTATTTGTGAATAATATAACAAATGTATTGATCAATTTATCGATAATTCAATGTTTATAACCTGTCATTCTCACATTCAGAACATAAAAATATAATTAAAGAAATGCATAATTGAGATTTAAATAGAGATTTAAAACTGGAGAAAGATAAGATGAGGATATCAAATACGAAGAAAGAAAAAATGCCAAACGAGAGCTATAAAATTAAAAAAACAAAAAAAAAAACAAGCTCATGAATAAAACAGGAACTAAGGATTGCAGATCAAACTTGAATCTGCTTAAGTAAACATATTAAATGAAGCTAAATTTATCATTTAATTAATACTTCCTATTTTTAGAGATACATACTACTTTAATAGTTTTATTTGAAAATGGTGTATTATGTTATGCAGAAATTCAAAAAAACTCTCTTTCTACTGTTTTACTTATTCCAAAAAGAACGTGAATAACCTTAAATTTACACATTTTTTAATAAATATAAATTGCCGGTGGCAACAAGCAAACAGATGTACGCAAGTAATAATATATACTTTTGATCGTCTAAGGAAGTACTATACAAAATTTCATATGTGTCGTTTACGATTTATTCTTAAATACTTATTATATATTAAAATCTTAAGGTTTTAGGTATAGGTAAAAACTTATTGCTCCTTTTGAAATCAAAAATTCAATATAAATATAAAATATATGAAGCACAATAAACAATAGTTTTATAAACACAAAAACCAGAGAAAGCGGAACTACAAAATATGTAGGAAAACGTGAAAGTTGTCACTTTTTTTCTTGATATGGGTCAAACTTATCGTTAAATCATGAAAAATAATTACGCTTGAGTGCACCACAAAAATAAAAAGAGAAAAAGCTAAAGGACAAAATTTCGACGTATTACAATTGAGGTTAGTCGCGCATCATTAGAAAATGCATTCAATAAAAAGGAATAGAAATTGTACTTACCGATAACATTGATCATCGCACTTTCAACAATGATCGCATTGCCCTTTTTATTTTATGAGAAAAAGAGGTACGGTCATTCAAAACCAAATCCACCAAATTAAGGAATGTCAACAACAAAAAGACTGTCAAATCACCAACTCAATCAACTCAGCTGATGGATGTGAATCATGATGGCGACGTAAACAGTGTGTCACTGCGTTGGTGTGTCACTCAGCTCTCTAGCCAAAGTCTGATAAGATCAGAGATATAAGTTATCAACAGAGCCAATATGGTACGAAATTCAAATATTTTCAACAAATGATTCTTAATACTTATACATTTATATTTCTGAATAAGGAAAGTAGTTGATGTAGATTTTGGATCATTCCATTTTTTCAAAATTTCAGACAAGCAAAATTAGTATTTCGCATGTCAGCAACGCTTATATGCTAAGAATTTTGTAATACCAGAGATGACTACCCAACTTTCTTGCATTTTTGGATGTGACAAGTCGATGTGTATGCACTTTTGGTAAACAAATTTTTATCGATATGGGTAAAAAAATGTATCTCCGTACAGGTGAAACATTTTTGTGGGGTCCGATTTCTACCTTACCGACGTTTCCTTCTGATCAGACGAATTCTACACAGAATGAGATTTCGAGTTCAATGTATGGGGAAATAAAGAAAAGAAGCTAAAAAATGGTTATGTACTAACACATTTTTACAGATTCAAATACAAATTTCCAAAAATGATTTTTTTGTTTGTAATTTTAAAAATTCATTAGTACATAAACGTTCACAGTAGTCCCGTTTAATTATTTTCCCAAACTTTCAGCAGCTTCCAGTTTGATATCTCATCTTGTATAGAATTGGCAAAGATTTTGGTACGGTCCAAAAATAAACGTCGGTAGGGTAGAAATCTGTGGAGTCAAATGCCCTTGACATTTTTAAGGATATACTTACCATATGAGCCATATACGTTATCCGGGTAAGGTACACTGCCGTCTTACCAACCTAATACATATATTTTTTCATTTTTCAAAAAAGAAGATTGCACAGATGTATATTTTCGTGTTCTTTACGATTTCCCAAAGTTTCGGCAAAAAATGTATTATTATGAAGAAAAAGTCGAAGGAACTGATATGGCTTACGTGTTAAGTATAAGCAATTCAGTCCAAATTTTGGGAAATTGAAGTATAGCTAAACATTATGAGGTCGATAAGACTGAAATTAACTTTTTTTTTAATTATTCAAACCAAAGAAAAGTTTTTCATCAATGTTAGAAATTAGAATGGTCAAATGACTAAAGTGAGCCTGAAACATATTAGGTTGGTAAAATAGGCACTAATATTTTATATTATTTTTTCAAAAGAGAAGAGTGCACAAACGTGCCAACTTTACAGCTTTTTTGAATTGGATAGTTCAAACATGAAAAAACTTTTACTGATAATGAGATGCAAGAATAATTTCCGGCAAGAACAATTGAAGTTAGCATGATTTTACAAGAAAGACAAAAAACGTTCTTAAAAATCGAATTTGTAATTTTGAAAAAAAAAATGAGCAAGCCTTTTTGAGATAAATCAGTTTTGTATTTTGAACCCTGAAAATGTTGTTTGAAAAATATTATCATAGGTACTGATAACATTTAGAGAGAATTTTTTTTCCTCGAGGCGAACGTTTTTTCAACTTTGGACGCAGTCATAAAAAATGCAATTTTCAATTTAAAAAAAAGTGAGAATTCTCTTTGTGCTTTGTTTTTTGTTTTTTTTTTTTTTTTGCTTAGAAGCCGAGGGGCTATTCACTGAGTGAAAATGAGTGCAGATTTCGAAGAATACGCGATCTTGAGTCTGAGTTGAGATGAGTCTATAATTATTTATACTTTTATATAACTGAAAATACAATTAACAAATCGCGATTGTTCGAGAATTGGACATTTACGATAAAGCGTCACTTGACCCATCCAACAACACGATATGAGACAAAGGACAGATTTCTGGAAACTGACACAAGATCGCGACACTTCTTAAGAGAAATATTAACCAGAATAGTTTTAACCAGAAAAAATCAATCAGGTTTGCTAGTCTAGTAAAACGAGAAGCTGTTGCAGAAGGGGAGACAGACAGTGCAAAAATTCAATTTTTTCTACTTGTGCGTAAAAGTCGTCTGTCTTCGTGGGGCAGAGGTTAAGGTGCCGAGTTGAGATTCCGCTCTTTCCAGGCGTCTTGCGATCGAACCCTGGTCTTGGTATCGAAGAAATAAAGTTTTTCTCCAATACGGAGATCAAAGAGATTCTCCACATACAATAATGTGAAGCAGACCTTTTTTTATATCTTACTTCAGCTCTTGTTTTCGACCTGAGCCAACGAATATCTGGCCATGAAATAAACCCAAAAAATTATTTTCAAGGTCAAAATTCTAATTTTTGTTTTGTTTTTCAGAAAATTTTCAACAAGGAAACATCACCGGATGCTTTTATTCGCCCTCTAGCGTACCCTTCTTTCTACTTTTCGTTGTGAATAGAAAGGTGCACAGTTAGAAGGGGGTTTATTGGAAAGGGGGTAAGAATGTCTTTCGACTCACCCCTACCCTTTTTTCAGTATCGCCGCTTGAAGAAACACATTACCCCTACAATGCCCATTTCTATCAGTTGAGTAGGTCAATAGTGGGCTGCTGGAAAATACATAGGGGTGTGTTCCTAGTAAACCCATACCATTTCTAAAAAACTGCACTTTAAAGAAAACGTTGCCCCCTTTGTATCCTTTGAATAGGTAAACAGGGGGATACTGGAAATGGTTTAGGGGTGCATTGTTCTCAACCCATGTCCATCTTTTAGTTCCCCAATTTAACCAAGAGACTACCCTCTATAATGTCTTTCATTCTACATTTTGGGTTGGTATAAAGGCGGGTACTGAAATGGGGATAGAGATTGTGGTTCTACTCAACCCTGTCTTTTTATCCAGAATCGCCCCTTTAGAAAACACGCTTACCTCTAAAATTTCTCTTTATAGATTTTTCTGAAAAAAAAACATAATTTTGTTAAGTTGTGGCAATCAAAATCATATTTACGGGTACTTTCATGGTCATATTCGTAATCAGTGCATCACAACACTTCGATCTATGCTTTTGCGAAAATCACGTGCGACAAAATTTATAAGGAGAAAAATGGAGGTTCAAAGTTAGAGTCATAATTTAGAGTCAGTCAGCTCCTCTAGATGGTCGAAAAAGACTTCCATAATTTTTTCAAAATAGTCAGAGACAGTAGCGTAGCCAAATGTGGGGTTTCGGGAGTTTGACCCCCCCCCCCCTCTTGACGATGGAAAAGGCATATTTACTTAACCGACCACTTACGGTACTATATATGTATTATTATACTGCGAGTGTGATATGAAGTAAACAATTTTACAATAAATTTTGTAATAGGAATAATATCATAATTATGATATATAACATGAAATATATATAATATAATAAAATAGAATAATTCGTTTCAAACCCTAAATTATTCTTTAATCGTTCTGAAATGAAAGAGCGCGCTTTTAGGGGCCTTCCATATACGCAGGTGTAGGAGAACATGCCAACAGGTCCTAAAAGAAACTACGCAACTCGCAGCGGCATATAGAACATACGTATCTAGCGCACTCTATTTATATATACTTAGTATACAGTGCGACAGATAAGTATTTTCTATCTGTCGCCGCGAGTTGCGTGGTCTCTTTTAGGACCCATCGATGCGTTCACGTGGATTTTGGCTAGAAACCCCGGCATGAAACTACTGCACTACTGCTCTCGCTGCTAAACACTCAGAGAAATATCCTCTCATGACATTTTTCTTGATGTAAATGAAATTTCTTCTTAATTTTAAGGATGAGAGGATTTTCATTTGTAACAACAGGACGATGCTTTTCTATCAAGACAACTTTTTCTCTGAGTGCAACGTCGTCGATCCCGATGCGCTGATCGAGTCATTATTTTTCATGTTTAATACATGTTTTCACCTGGCAAACAATTAATAATGGGTAAATTCACGAAACGACAGATGTTCGAGAATATTTCCTCAATATTCTGTATTCAGCGACCATTGAAAACTCCTTGTATAAAGTTTCATAAAATTCCGAAAAAGTTTCTTCATTACAGCCGCCATATTAGATCCGGCATTGTCAGTTTTGCTTTTCTGACATTATACTCGAAATCAGCAACCTCCGAAACCACTTTCTACCGAGTTTCATACAAATTTGGAAAAAATTTTGATAATATGAATGCAATATTGGATCCGTTATTTCAAATTTGTAATTTTTGCCGTCAAATTCGAAATCAGCGACCCCAAAAACTCCCCTATATCAAATTTCAGACAAATATATGAAAATTTGTGAATTTTGGCCGCCATATTGGATCCGTCATTTTTAATTTATAACTTTTGTAGTCAAATTCGAAATCAACTTTTTTAAGAACCCCTTATACCAAGTTTCAGACGAATATGTAAAAAAAACCGTCATATTGGATCTGATATTTTGTATTTGTAATTTTCTACCGTCAAATTCCAAATGACCAAACCTAAAAACTCCCTTATACCAAGTTTCACGCAAAAATGTAAAAATTTTGCAATGGTGTTCGCCATATTTGATCTGCCATTTTGAATTTGTAATTTTTGACGTCAAATTCGAAATCAATGACCCCAAAAACCCCCTTATGCCAAATTTCAGACTTCGACATAAAATCAAATTTTGGCCACATTTTGTGGTTACTGGCAACTGCGCGTGCGGATAGTCTACTTTCTTGTTGTTATAGTTTTTGACCAGTGAAATATATATGTTGAATAGTTTTTTGTCTACATGGTCGATAATAAATATTTTGTGAATATTGATTATTATTAATTTTTAAAGTTGTGAAAAAATCTCTCTAGCTCCGCTGAGATTCGAACGCCAGATCTTTCAGATTTCCGGTCTGATGCTCCAACCAATTAAGCTACGGAGAGGCGAGAAAATTTCCTTCACAACTTCTACAAACTGAATGTCGACGTCATTCAATGTACTTGCAAGATTTCAAACATGAGAGTTTTTATTATTTGATGTTATAGTTTTTGGTTAATGAATGTAAAAAATTATTATTTTAGAACTACTAGGCACTTTACTACGTGTAAAATAGTTATATGTGATACAAGTGCATAAAACACTCTATACTTAAAATAACACTAGCTTTTCTGGGCAGAATTCTCTAATTTCTTTTTTTAATGATATTTTAATTGTTGAGTTACCTCTTCTGTGTAATCTTATTTCCCACATATGCCCGTCATCTTCTACTCCAATCTTTTTTTGGCCTTGCATCACTCTATCCCCAGACATATATGTGACTGACGGTATTTTATATGCAGCTGTAAAAAATGTAATTACTGGTTATTCTGAGGATACCAAATTTTTTTCCTCAGAACTACTAAATTCTAAGAAGTTTTCAGTCTACTAATATTTAACCAAGATATCAAATTTTTATAATTATTCCAAATCCAAGAAATTATTTCTTAGTTTAAAAAAATTATCTACAGTAAGAATGATATCATAGAATCTATACAAAGAACTGAATTTAAACTGCATGATTAAGCAGATTCTAATGAAAAATTGACTTACTTACTAGTTTCAAATAAGAATTCTTAAAACTTGCAAAATTTTAATTCAAGAGTTTATAAATTGAAGATATGCCATACGCATGTTGAACAATTATAAATCTGAATTTTTGATGTTGGAATTGTCCACTTTTAAAGGACATTTGGCATCGTTCAATTTTGGATCTTTCCTATTTAAAATTATTTCAATTAGATTTTATTAAAAATAATTCAATCCTGGGAGCTTCTGATTTCACAGTGTGCAAGTTTGAGCATTCAAAATAGAAAGTATTCAATACATATTATTTCTAGTTTGTGAATGATCAATTAAAAAAAAATTTCTTTAAATGTTTTCAGTTCAGAATGACTATTTCTGACATTTGAAAGGTAGCATGACATAACGGCATAGCTTACATTTTAACGATTTTACAGAAGAGATTAAAAACGTTTTTGAAAATCGAATTTTGAATTTATAAAAAAAATTCTTTCGGGATCAGTGCCGAACTGAACCCTGGAATTTATTTAATTTCAAAAATGTAAGAGTTCAATTTTCAGCAATTCAATTAATGAATGGATGATAAAAGTTTGATGAAAGAATACTATTAGTTTAAAAAAAACATAAAGCGGGAGTTCTTTTTGTGTTCGAGGGACACGTTTCTTCAAATTTGCACGGTGAAAAAAGAAACTCAGTTTTCGATTTAAATAAAAAGTGAGTTCAGCTTAATGCAGCTGCGTCAAATAAAAAATCCACTCGTCAGGTTCTGTATCAGAATATTTTTAATCTTTTGAGCCAAGAATCCGATTTTCTGAAATTTGTGGGTTAGGCCCTCATGGATTGTTACCCTTCATTTCTTAGGCCGGAGAGCTTCAAATTAAAAATCAAAACTTGAAAGCAATGAACACAATTCAAAGTAGTGCTCCTTTCTATAATGACATTAATAATTTCTGAACTTTCTTTCAGATCATATGGATTGTACTAAAATCTCTTAAAGTTTTTCAAGTTTTGAAAACATAACTTTTTTTATCAAAGATTGTCTAACTTTTCCAACCTTTAAATAAAAGTTATTTAGTGTTGAAAACTCTTTTTGACTGTTCCTGTCTATTATAACATAAAAAAAAATTAATACCATTTACAAATAATCGCACCAGGCCTTCTTCAACTCACTCAAGAATGGATGGCCTTATATTTTAGGCTTTGAATTCTAATTAATTCATTTAAAAAAATAATTTTGATTCATTTTTGGTGAAAATTGCTGCGATTTGTTATAAAAGTTTTACCAAGTGACGAAAAGTAGCATAAATCTATTATTGCTATTCTATAAAAGAATGATGTGGTTTGTGCTCAAATTACTGCATTCGTGATATACGTCTATTTTATATTTTTAAGTCTGTAATTGCATGTTAGATTTTGTTTTTTTTTCAACTTTTTTCAAATCATTGCTATATATAGATTTTTGAGATTTGTGTACACAAATTGCTTATAACAATGCAAATGATTAACTTATAGATTTTCTATTCCAGATACACTACTGACGGATACTATCGAAACAATCATTGGATGCCCTGTTAAAAATTAGTCTTTCCTTTAAAAGCGATAAGGTTGTCTAAAATGTTAGGAAAAAAATATTTTTCTAAACAATTGGAAATATTATTAAATTTGTTATTGAATGAATATCAGTTGACGTAATTTTTTTCTTGTGACTATTGAACTATCACGCGAAAAAGATACAATAAAGTCCCAAGTTCTGAGGAATTTTTTACCTCAACTTTAACTTTTGGTAGGAGCTTGAAAAATAAATCCCTAATTTGAAATGTTACAAAAGTAATATTTAGGACGCAATATCTTCATTAGGCTGTTAAACATGCAAAATCTTCACGGGTTCATGAAATAATCATTTTTTGTGCGAGCATGCAAAAATCCAAGGCATTGCTTTTGTAAAATATTAAGTTAATAAATTAATTTTCCTATCTCCGGCCAGTAGTTGAATATGATCTACAAAATTCCTGAAAAATCGGAATTGTATTTTCTGTTTGCTCACTTCATAATTTGATACACCCTCCATTTTGGACGGCGCCACCACCTTTTAAAATCAAGGCTAATTTTCAATAAGTCATCGGGTTAAGTGGTCCAATACTATTCGCTAGTAGTTCAACTGTCAAATATCGAATCGCAGCAATTACGGTCAACAAAGTTTGTTTCTTGTGTATACTAATCTCAGGTTAAGTTTAAGTTCATTTAGCTCTAAGATTTAGTGCTAAGATTTATTGCTAGAACTTGGACCTGTGGAGGTCTGGCGTCGATTCCAAATCCTCTCGAGAATCTCCCGCTCATTTCCATTCAGTCTTCCGAACCATGAACGTCCATCATCTGCTTGACGGAGTATGTAAAGAGTGTTTCTGCGAATAACTATGTCACCCACATTATGTCTAAATGGGTTTAGTTCTTGTACTTCTAGGGGTCCAACCCTTGGTTCTGTAAGAAATAATATGTCGATTTTTAATATAGGACTGGAAAACAAGCTGGCATTTTGATCAGGAATCACGAGATGGTTCGCAAAGGAGCGTTCCTTTACAAAGCCGCGGAGCAGGCAGCTGAGACCCTTAGCGTGAATTTTAACGTCAGAAGTAAGAAAGTGCATTACTCCATCTAGATGCTTCACTTCTGAAAGCCGAGGTAAAGAAAGCAGAATTTGAAAAATTCCATGAGAACACGCGGACCTGCTATATTCTCCCCTTTGCCTAGAGAAGAGAAAAGTAGCGAGCGCCATTTCGCTCCCAATCACTGGAAAATACTCTTCACTTTTTTTAGATTGAAAAAATAAATTTAGAGGTTGTGAGCATCAGATTTACGTAACAATGGAGAGTTTCGTAATTATCAATTGTTTAGAAATATAGATATTATTTTTAGAGAAATATCATATAAATGGACATCTGTAGCTCTATGATTTCTTAGGAACCGAAAGATATGAGCATAATTGAAGGGCGGATCAAAGAATGGGACGTGCGCGTGAACGCTTGAAAGTGCCCCTGAACGTTATGCAATCTCCCAACAATCCCCGCTTGTACCGTTCGCTCGTGTTAACATTAAAACAAGGTACAAATCGTTGATTCTGAGAGAACTTCCAGATAAGATATCACGAGCTAAGTAAAACGAAATGATGCGCGCCGAGGAAACAGTCGCCGCCAGTGGGCTGATTCGGGAATTTATTATTCAAAATCACCTGCAGCCTACAATTCTTGACCGATTTTCAAATTTTTTGTTTAGAAATAATCAGCAATAGTTGCATACGATGTTATATAAATTGGATTTTTCAATTTTTATCATTTTGTATTTTTTATATAAATAAACAATGAGCGAAAATAAGACATTTCTTAATTACTATTTTTTATCTTTGAATAAATAACTTAATTTATCCCATTCTCGATGAAAATGAATGTCGAAGTATCTGAAAAATACGAATAATTAACAGGATATCGAATCTAATTGTTATAAACAAATTATTTCAACCAAATGTCAATATCGTGGAAATTTTGCTTGCAAAGTATATCTGTGAGTTGAAATTGTTTGATTTCATCGACAGGATCATATTCGACCATGAAAATTTGTTGTCTGGTATAATTTGTTATTTTATCAACAAATTATATAAACAAATGAATATTTTAGTCATTTATTGGCAGAAAGTTATCGTTTTTTTACTAAGTATCTTCAAATTATATTATTGGTAATATTTGATGATAAATATTAGTCATTCGATGTTATTTGTTTATTTTATAAGCAAAGTTTATACAAACAAATGCATAGTTAGGTCATTTATAGGCAGAAAGTAACCGGTTTTCTCTCTAATTGTCTTCAAATTACATAAGTATTGATGTTTAGTGACGAAGAATTGTCAATCGATATTATTTATTTATTTTATTAACAAATGTTAAAAATAAATGCATAGTTTGACCATTTATAGATAGAAACTAACCGTTTTTCTTTCTGATCGTCTTCAAATTATATAAGTGGTTGTGTTCAGTCATGAATAATTGTTATTCGATATTATTTGTTTATTTTATAAACAAATTTTATAAAAAAAGGCATAGTTTGTCCATTTATAGACAGAAAGTAATCGTTTTTCTTTCTGGTCGTCTTCAAATTGTATAAGTGATGATGTTTAGTGGTGAAGTCTTCTCGTTCGATATTACTTTTTTACTTTATAAATAAATTTTTTTATAGATAAATTCATAGTTTGGCTATTTATAGATATAAAGTACACGTTTTTCTTTCTCATCGCTTTAAAATTATATTAGTAGTGATGTTTAGTGATGAGGATTTGTCATTCGATATTACTTGTTCATTTTATAAGCAAACGCATAGTTTAGCCATTTGTAGACAGATATGAATCTTTTTCTTTTATTGCTTTCAAATGGTATCACTGGAAATTTGAGAGCACTTTCGTGTCTTGAATTCTCTGAACCGCTTGAAATCCTCATTACATGCTTCTGTAACATCTTTTGAATACTGTCCGATTGGAAGTAAAAAATTCTATTAATTCTATACATGGTCAAACTAAGCATTTGTTTATAAAGTAAACAAATAATGTCGAATGACAAGTCTGCATCACTATACATCACCACTCATATAATTTAAAGACGATCAGAAAGAAAAACGTTTACTTTCTGCCCATAAATTGCCAAACTATGTATTTGCTTATAAAATTTCTTTGATAAAATAAATAAAAAATATCGAATAACCAATCTTTATCATTAAATATTACCACTAATATAATTTGAAGGTACTAAGAAAAAAAACGATTACTTTCTGCCAATAAATGCCTAAACTATGCACTTCTTTATATAATTTGTTTATAAAATAAACAAATTATACCCGGCAACAAATTTTCATGGTCAAATGTGATTCTGTCGATATAATCAAACAATTTTAACTTACGAATATACTTTTCAAGCAAAATTTTCACGATATTGACATTTTGTTGAAATAATTTGTTTATAACAATTAGATTTAATATCCTGATAATTATTCATATTCTTCAGATACTTCGACATTCATTTTCATCGAGAATGGGATTAATTAAGTTATTCATTTAATGATAAAAAATAATAATTGAGAAATGTCTCATTTTCGCTCATTGTTTATTTGTATAAAAAATATAAAATAATGAAAATTAAAAAATCAAATCCATAGACCGTCTTATGCAACTATTGCTGATCACTTCTGAACAAAAAATTTGAAAATCGGTCAAGAATTGTAGACTGTAGGTAATTTTGAATAGTAAATTTCCGATTCAGCCCACTGGCAGCGACTGTTTCCTTGGCCGCATCATTTCGTGTTACTAAGCTCGCGATATCTTGTGATATACAAAACGAAATAATATGCTGTTCACGCACATTTATTCGTTAATCCTTACGGAACAACTTTTTCACTGGAAGTTCTCTGAGAATCAACGATTTGTACCTTTTTTTAAAAAGTAAACACGAGCGAACGGTACATCCGGGGATTGTCGGGAGATTGCATAACGTTCAGGGGCACTTTCAAGCGTTCACGCGCACGTCCCATTCTTCGATTCGGCCCTTCAATTGTACCCCTATAGACATTTTTTTCTAAAGATTTCCAAAATTGTTGGTACTTCCCCATATAATAGTAGAACAATATATAATGCAGGTGAAAAATTTAAATAATTTAAAATATTTAAGAAAAGAAACATTTTTTTCAGCAAGTTCTTTTAATGGTCTCCCCGTCACTAAAATTTGATAAAACAGCAGCATACATTATTATACCATTAAGCCGTTTCCCTTTCGGGGTAGGCGTGAAATGCTCGGTGGTAAAGTGGTCATGTGTGCATGGGTATATAGGTGAAGGGTAGATAGGTATATAGGTTTAAGGTATAGATATTTTAGATTGATCTAGAATTCTCGTGTTAGGATAAATTGACTAGATGAAGATCCATTGCAGTTTTCTAGGAAATTTTGATTCAATAATTATTTCTAGAGTTATTTCACTTTTTATTTCCAAAATTTTATTTTTTAGCAGTTCAATTGTTTTCTAGCCTACAATATGCAATCAATTCGCCTGAAAATTTCAAGAGAAATTAAATAGATGAAGCTTCAGTTCCATTTTTCAGAAAATTTGGATTTATTTATTATTTATAGAGTTATTTCACTTCTTATGCCCAAAATTCAATTTTTTAGCAGTTCGATTAACCTATAGCCTAAGACATTAAATCAATTCGCCTAAAAAATGTAGGATAAATTAACTAGATAAAGCTTCAGTTCCATTTTTCAGGGAATTTGGATTCGGTTATTATTTATAGAGTTATTTAACTTTTTATGTGAAATTCTCAGGATAATTTAGGTTGATGAAGGGCTAGTCCCATTTTTCGGGAAATTTTGAGTTATTCATTTTTTTTAGAGTTATTTCATTTCTTATGCCCAACATTTTTTTCAACATTCGATTTCTAGCAGTTCAGTCGACCTCTAGCCTAAAATATTCTGATGATTTATTTAAAAATTTTAGGATAAATTGACTAGATGAAGATCCATTGCAGTTTTCTAGGAAATTTTGATTCAATAATTATTTCTAGAGTTATCTCACTTTTTATTTCCAAAATTTTATTTTTTAGCAGTTCAATTGACCTGTAGCCTACAATATGCAATCAATTCGCCTGCAAATTTCAAGAGAAATTGAATAGATGAAGCTTTAGTTTCATTTTTCAGAAAATTTGGATTTATTTATTATTTATAGAGTTTTTTTTACTTCTTATGCCCAAAATTCAATTTTTTAGCAGTTCAATTAACTTATAGCCTGAAAATTTTAATCGATTCGCCTAAAAATTTTACGATAAATTACCTAGATAAAGCTTCAGTTCCATTTTTCAGGAAATTCGGATTCATTTATTATTTGTAGAGTTATTTCACCTTTTATGCCCAAAATTCAATTTTTCAGCATTTCAATTGACCTGTAGCCTAAAACATTCAATGGATTTACATAATATAAATTTCAGGATAAATTGATGGGATAAGGATTCAGTAATTTCATTCAGGAAATTGGATTCATAAAGGACTTCGAAAGTCATTGCACTTTTTATGCCCAAAATTTGATTTTTTAGCAGGTCAGTCTGCCTGTAGACTACAATGTTCAACCTTCTAATCTCAACATTTCCGAATAAATTGACTTAATAAAATTTCAGTGATATTTTTTTAGTGAATTTTGAGTTATTATTTATTTCTAGAGTTATTTTACTTTTTATGGAAAAAATTCTAGTTTTTAGCAGCACAGATGACGTGTAGCCTGACAAATATAGCCGATTTATCTTGAAATTTGAGGATAGATTGAATAGCTTAAGCTCTATTTATACTTTTCAGGAAATTTAGATTTAATTATTATTTATAGAGTTATTTCACTTTTTATGCCAAAAATGTGATTTTCTAACAGGTCAGCCTACCAGTCGACTACAATATTCAACCGTTTAATCTCAAAATCTTAGGATAAATTACATAGATTTAGCTTCAACGCCATTTTCCAGAAAATTTTGATTTATTGATTGTTCCTAGAGTTATTTTACTTTTTATGTCCAAAATTCAATTTTTCAGCAGTTCAATTGACTTGTATCCTACACTATTCAATAAATTCGCTTAAAATATTTAGAATAAATTTATTAGATGAAGCTACCGTAATTTTATGCAGAAAATTTAGCAGTTCAGTTGACCTGTTGCTTAAACATTTAATCTATTCGCCTATACATTGAAGGATAAATTAACTTCATGACGATCCAGTGCTAATTTTTAGGAAATTTTGATTTATTAATTATTTATAGAGTTATTTCACTTTTCATGTCCAAAACTCAATTTTTTAGCAGTTGAGACAACTTTTATCCTACAATATTCAACAGATTCGGCTAAAATTGTCAGGATAAATTGACTAAATGATGCTTCAGTACTATTTATGAGGAAATTTCAATTCAATTATTATTTCTAGTGTTATTTGGCTTTTTATGCCCAAAATTCTATTTTCCAGCAATTTAGTAAACCTGTAACCCACAATATTCAACTGATTCGTCTAAAATTTTTAGGATAAATTGACTAGATGAAGATCGATTGCAGTTTTCTAGGAAATTTTTATTCAATAATTATTTCTCAAGTTATTTCACTTTTTATGCCCAAAATTCGATTTTTTTAGCATATCGGTTGACCTATAGCCTAACATGTTCAATCGATTCGCCTGAAATTGTCAGGATGAATTGACTAGATAATTCTCCAGTACTATTCATGAGAAAAATTGAATTCAATTATTTAATTCTAGTGTTATTTCACTTTTTATGCCCAGAATTCTATTTTTTAGCAATTGAGTCAACCTGTAACCCACAGTATTTAACCGATTCGTCTCAAAATTTTAGAATAAATTGGCTAGATGAAGATCCATTGAACACTTCATGGAAATTTTGATTCAATAATTATTTCTAGAGTTATTCCACTTTTTGTGCTCGAAAATCGATTTATTTAGAAGTTTATTGACCTATAGCCTAACATATTCATTCGATTTCTGTAAAAATTTAAGGGCGAACTGACTAGAGGAAGTCTCAGTTCCCCTTTTCAGGAAATTTTGATTAATTAATTATTTCTGGAGTTCTTATAATTTTGATGCCCAAAATTCGAGTTTTAGTAATTCATTCGATCTAGAGCTTACATTATTTAACCGATTTGTACACATTTTTTCAAATACTTACGTTAAATTACTATTACTCACGAAATTTTCAATCATTATTTTTTTAAAAATTTTTACGTTTAATTGACGAAATTCGAGTTTTTTAGTAATTCAGACAACTTGTACAATATTTCCAGCATAACACTGTTAGATAAAAATCTAAATAAATCCAACATTCAAAAACTGTTTCTAATTTTATTTTAAATTATAATATCAATAATAATAATTATTATATGCATTATATTGTGTTGAATATTTGATATTTTTACTACTTTCAAACGGGTATTTTATTTAATATAAGTTTTTGTTCAAAAAGAAGTGAAATCTCGTCAAAAACATATAAGAGTCAAAAAATTATGTCATGGAAAAAGTTATCAGTACAATGAACATAGTTTCTGGAATATCAAAGTTTATCAGGTAATTCTGAAAGATACTCCTCAACCTGGTGATGATCCAACACCACCACATCCTCCAGAGGTAGATGGCCTAATACAACCAGAGCCAGAAGCAGCGGTTCAACAACCAAGAAACATGGTAGCTCTGAGAAAGCATCCAGAGGCGACTTCTGTCATCTCCAACACTCAAGGCCGCTGTGTAAGCATAGCAGCAGTAAAAGACCACCTGCAAACTACACCATGCTCGTAATTTTGTATCCAAAACATCATCGCAAATGATTTCATACATCGTATTAATCAACTATCTACATTCTAATCGCATCAGTCACTTGACTCAGTCCGTGGCTATGATGGAAAATCGGGTTCTTCTTAACCCGAGAACAAATTTGAGAAAAAAAAAATAATAATAAATAATATTATACTATCATATTACATTATTATGATTAAGAAATTAATTATAAAGTACTCCTAATTTGAATGTTAGTGCAGAATATTATTCATCCCAATAACTTAAAACAAACACGGGGGCCCTCTTGGGGCCCTTCCCTTTATTAAGGTTGTAGGCGGGCCACCCCGTACTAGAACCCTACTATAAAATCTGGTAGGGACCCCATGGTCGAAGCCTTACGTTCCAGATGGGGCCCCGACTAGTTTTCTTCACAATAGCCCGATTGAAGATACGGAAAACTAGTCAAGGCCTCACTAGAGCCCTTTCGAAATTTCTGCACGGGAAGGTATTTTAATAAGTTTTCCAGGATTCAAAAAAATATTATAAAATTTCATACAATTTCACGGGATTGTATAATATTTTATTGTACATTAAAAAATTCATTCACAAGAAGTGAGGGATTTCGCAGGTTTTCACAGATTTGTAGAGACTTTCAAATATGTTTTGCAATTAATTAGAATTCATTTGAACTTCACCATGAATTATTCCTCATTAATTCAGAATTCTTTTATTATCTCTTTTGAATTTCGTTCGTTCACCTGAATTCTTTTAAATTAGGTCAATAATTCTATTCAGTTCAATGAATATTCTTCTAAGTTCTCAGTTTGTGTTTAATTCGTCTTGAAGTGTTTTAAACTCATTTTAAATTCTTCAACATTCAATCGAATTCTTTTGAATTCCCTTATATTTTTTCAAAATCATTTCAAACTTACTAAAATCAATTAATTTTTTTGGAGTGTTAAATTTTTTTCAAATTATTTCTATTTGAAAATTTTCAACTTCGATTTTTTGAAGTTTTCAAGAAACGGCGGCAAGATTCGTAGTTTTGCACATGATTGAAACCCAAAAATGCTTTAAATTTTTAATTTAAATTTATCATAATGAATCATTGTAAAAGCGTTCAATCTATTATCAGTCCCACTATTCATGCACATATTTACTGTAAGTCACTTTTTGGATAAGAAATGAATCTTGCAGCAAAAAACGTTGAATTTAAAATTATTGGTACGCAGACACGGGATCTTCTCTGGAAATCTGCTATCCGATAGCTTCGCATTCAAAATACAATACTTTTGAATAATTTTCAACTCGACGTTTTTTGTAGGGCAATTTCTCTGCTTTTTCCGGTTTAAATAGGTCACTTTTTTCAAATAAATCAGACTGTGGCCACCCATAAATAATAAATTACAAATTCAGGCCTCGGGCTCAACACACTATTGACACTATTTGACACTTTTTTCAAGCGATGAGGTTATTTTCCTACTATTTTAGAAAAAATACACTAAAGACACTATTTTCATACAAAAGCACGAATTTATCAACCAAGATAGATTTTTTAAACAATGAAAAAATGTTTTAAAAAATGTTGAATTTGCAAGCGAGAAACATTAACTTTCCACAAAACTGTTGAATGTTCAGCTAAATATTTAAATTTTCACTCAAAAAGATGAGTTTTTTAACAAGAAGATTAATTTCCTATCAGAGAAGAAGAATTTTGAATAAAATATGCATATACGTTTTCAACGAAATATTTTAATTTTCCACTAAAAAGAATAATGTTCTACCAAAAAGACGAATTTTTGTCGAATGACATAAATGTCCATGCAAGTACTTTGAACAATGGATGTGATGTTAGTTGAAATTTGATTTCATTAATTTTTAGTTTATATTTTTTTGCTTCGAATGTTTTTGCATAAATAATTGAATATAAAACCAAAAAGATCAATTTTCAACCACAAATAAAGCAGTTAAATGTTAAACTTTAATATTTTCACACATGGAAGATATTATCTACATTTTAAAACTACAATTAAACAATGATAAACAGGAAGAATTTACTAGAAAAATTAAACTATCAGATGAAAACAATGCTTCATAAGAATAGATATAAAAAGCGATGTAAGGGACCTTCCATAAACCACGTGGTTTTTATATGGGGGGTGGGGTGTTCGACGAAAGGCCACTTTGGTCTGCATGGGGGGTAGAGGGGGTGCGAGTCCGAGCCACGTTATTTTACACTGAGGTGTCCAAAAAAAAAAACAGCGCATGGCCAGAAACCAGACAAATGTTCACTGAAAACAATAATAAGTTGAAAAATATTAAAACGTAAAATAAATAAATTTAAACTCAAGTAGGTGATTTTTAAATCATAAAGATTAATTCTTTACGAACAAAAAATAAATTTTCAACAAAATAGATGAATTGTCAATTACGGGACTTCCATAAACCACGTAGAACTCTGGGAGTGGTCCGACGAGAACGCCACAGTGGACTCCATGGAGTGAGGGAGGGGTCGAAAAGTGACCAAAATTAGGCCTCGTGGTTTATGGAAGCCCCCTAAGTCCGGCGACGTAAGCCACACACTTTGTGCAACTTTTTTGTAATATTACTTATCTAACATATATATATAATTAAAAAACTAAAGGTTGACAACCACCGCAGGGTCCTAGTGGGAGCAACTGTCATCTAAAAAAAAATTACACCGGCTCCCAGTAGGACCGCGGTAAATCCCACTCATGGCCACGTCTCACAAGCGTGAGATGGGTGGTCATAGGACACGACGAAATCACAACGACAGGCCAAGGAAACCCTCGTGTGTTTTGAGGACACGAAGCGACGCAAGGATGACAGCATTCTGTATCCATTTTGCAAGTGCCGTGGCATATTTTTGGCACGCGGGAACGGCTTTAAGGTTACGAACCAGTGATAGTTTCGGACCTTCGAGAGCAGCCGTTGCAGCTCCCTTTTAAGGTCTTGATACCTTTCCTCCTTTTCTTTCTCCTTGGCAGTGATGTTGTATTCAGAAGGACTATTTCATTTGTGGTTAAAAATGCATATTTTTAATTCAAAATTTATCTTTTCTATCGGAAAATTCAACTTTTTTTGCAACAAATTCTTTTTTGAAAATTCAACTTTTTGACTGGATTAAATTTTTGTTTTGGTTAAAAATTCAACTATCTTGTTAAAAAGTCATCTTTTTTGCCAAAAATTCAACAACTTGTTTGAAAGTGGAACTCCTTTTTAAAAATTTATCTGTTTGGTTGAAGATTCATCTCTTTGGTTGAAAATTCAACTATTTTGTTAAAAAGTCATCTTTTTTGGTCAAAAATTCAACAAATTGGTTAAAAGTGGAACTACTTGGTTAAAAATGTATCTGTTTGGTTGAAGATTCATCTGTGTTTTTTGGTAGAAAGTTAATCTTCTTAGTTAAAAATTCATCTTTTTAATTGAAAATTCATTTCGTTGGTTCAAAATTTAACTATTTCGGTGAAAATTCGTATTTTTTTATTGCACTCAAAATCTTTTTTGGTTAAAATATCATCAATTACATTTTTCAATGAGAATTCATCTTTTTCATTGAAAATTCAACTACCTGGTTGAAAGTTGAATTAATTTGTTAAAAATTTATCTGTTTGGTTGAAGATTCATCATTTTAGTTGAAAATTAATCCTTAGAGTGAAAAATTTAACCAGTTTTTTAACTGAAAATATAACTATTTCATTTGTGGTTAAAAATGCATATTTTTAATTCAAAATTTATCTTTTCTATCGGAAAATTCAACTTTTTTTTCAACAAATTCTTTTTTGAAAATTCAACTTTTTGACTGGATTTAACTATTTTGTTAAAAAGTCATTTTTTTGGGTCAAAAATTCAACAACTTGGTTACAAATTTATGTTTTTGGTTGAAGATTCATCTCTTTGGTTGAAAATTGAACTATTTCGTTGAAAATTCGTTTCTTTCATAGTTAAAAATTCAACCTTTTTGGTTTAAACAAATTTCTGTTTTAGTTGAAAATTCATGTATTCTGTTGAACATCTGTGTTTTTTCGTAGAAACTAAATCTTCTTAGTTAAAAATTCATATTTTTAATTGAAAATTCATTTCTTTAGTTCAAAATTTAACTATTTTGGTGAAAATTCATATTTTTTATTGCATTCAACTGTTTTTGATTTAAAATAAAATCTTTTTTGGTTAAAATATCATCAATTACATTGTTCGTTAAGAATTCATCATTTTCATTGAAAATTCAACTACCTGGTTGAAAGTTGAATTACTTTGTTAAAAATATTTTTTTTGTGAAGATTCATAATTTCAGTTGAAATTAAATCTTTAGAGTGGAAAATTTTACCAGTTGTTTTAACTGAAAATATAACTATTCCATTTGTGGTTAAAAATTGATATTTTTGGTTGAGAATTCATCTTTTTGGCTTGAAAATTAAACAATTTGGTATAAAATAAAACTATATAGTTGAAAATTTATTTGTTTTATATAAAATACGTATTTTTTGTTTGAAAATTCATCTTTTCGTAGATACTATCTTTTTCGTAAAAAATGCAACTGTTTCAAATATTTTAGTAGAAAATTCCACTATTTGGTTAAAAATTAAACTATTTATTTTAAAATTAATTACTTGGTAGAAAATTAACTTTTTTGTTGAAAAATCATGGTGTCGGGTGGAAAATTCAATTTTTTTTTGTAGAAAATGCGTATATTTTATTGAAAATTCGTCTTAAAAACTATGTTTGGTAACAAATTTGTGTGTGTGGGGGGGGGCTCCAATGGAAGTAACGTTACGAACTTAGATAACGTTTAGTACATTCTTTGATGATGAAAATCACTTTTATACATTTTAAATACGAACTAATTATTATTTTATTGTTATTTTCTAATTTTCTCGACTCTAAGGCGTCAAATTTACTGAAAAAATGGGAATTTTTACATTTTTCACTAGTTTTTAAATAATACGATTAATAAATTAATGAATTTCGTTATTTCGGACAAAAAAATGTAACCAAAAGTAACATTTTCATAAAATAAGTAACTTTTTAGTAACCTGACCTGCTTTTTAAATTTACTTTCGGAAAATTGGGAATTATTGATACAATTTCCCGCCAATTAGAGTAGAACCTAACCTAACTTTTCGCACGAGTTCTTAAAATGTTTTGATTAAATTTTTTATCCGACTTTGGAGTTTTTTTTCAATTTTTTTTATGTTATTATTAAAAAATGCGCCATATAGAGTACAATTGCCAATATTTAAATGCGTTTTCTGGCAATGAGTGTGAAATATAAAATAGTTCAATGAGGACATGTTCCATCAAGTAAATTACCTTTCTTCAGATTAAAACTTTTAGAAGTCACTGTCAGCCTGATCCTTATCTTTGTTTTCTGTTTGAGTCTCCTGGGAGTCACTGGGCTCAACGGATTTGTTTATTCTTTCCAAAAACGAGACCAACAATCGCTTATTCAAAACATCTGTTAGTGTCAGTTCGCGAACAACAGGTTCATTCTGCTCGTTCTCCTGTGCCTCTTGCGCGTCTCTCGGCTCCTCGTTTTGCAATTTATTCAACTCACTCTTTTCGGGATTCATTGGTGTTCCAGGCATTTTTTTAATCTTAAGTTCCGCTGATTGCAATGAGTATAAACAAATTCAACAAAGTGCACTTGTAAGAACAAGGAAGAAGACAGAAGCGTTGGACATAACCTCAAAGCTCTAACTGGCAGACAACTGCGCATGAGTTATCAATTATCATGGTAAAAGGTAAGATTCAAATTTCAAACAAAAAGATTTATTATTATCTTTAATTAAGGGTTTTCAGGGTGACGATTTGACCGGGAAATGGCCGGGATTTTTTTTGGTCGAGAAAACCCCGGGAAATGACCGGAAATTTACTTCTGATCGCAGAAAAATTCAAGTTTCGGTTATTTTAATCATTTTGCAATTTTTTCCTCTGTGAGATTTTTTTCGCTGACTTAAGTTTGATCATCGAATTGATGATATTTCAAACCAGGGGGTCATGAGATTTGAAGACGGCCGAGTGACGACGCTGGCTGTACTTTTAGGCCGACAATTATTCAAATGCATGGGGAAAATATAAATTTAATTTATTTTAATTGTTAAAATACGTTTTTTGCATATATTTATGTCGAAAAAATATTTTGTAGGATATTAAATATCCAATAAATTAATAAGTACTAATGAAAAGTGAAGAAAACATTATTTTGATGATTAAATACGAATACATTCAACTGTTTGGTTGAAAATTAACTTTTTTAGTGAAAATTCATATTTTCCTGTTTCGTAGACAATTCATATTTTCGGCTCGAAAATTCAGCAATCTGGTAGAAAATCCTTTTTGCTAAAAAATTAATTTTTTGGTTAACAGTTTAACTGTTTGACTGAAAATTATTATTTTTCACTTGAAAATTTTAGTGTTTTGTTGGAAATTCATTATTATTGGTTAAATTCAACTGTCTTTGATTTTAAATTGAAATCTTTCTTGTTTAAAGTATCAAGTTTTACATTTTCAGTTGAAAATTCATGTTTTTGGGTTGAGAATGAATTTTTTAAACTAAAAATTTAGCTATTTGGTTGAAAATTTAACTTTTTGGTTGAAAATAAACTTTTTTGTTGAAAAGTCATATATTTCCAGTTTAAAATGCAACGGTTCTGTAGAAAATTCGTATTTTCGGCTCGAAAATTTAATAATTTGGTAAAAAATTCAACTATTTTGTTACAAATTCGTTTCATTTTTGGTTGAATACTAAGTTCTTCAAAATAAAAATTTAATTATTTATGTCTTTGCAATGTCCTTTATATTTGTATTCCTACGTCGGAAAAAAACAACTTTTTGACTGTCTTTGAATTGCAAAATTTTCAATTTTCAACTTTTATACATTGTACAGTTCAAAGATTTAAACAATATAAATCCGTACTATCATTTTCAGGGCTATAAATTGAAGAATGAATTAACAAATTTAGAAATTTTCAAAATTATATCATTTTAGGCAACTTGAAGCCAGAAGCATTAATTTGCACATAAAAATTCGTGTTGAAATCTTTCTGGAAACGATGCAGGGACAACAGCATCGTCTTCAAATTCTTACAATTGAAAAACCATTTGGGAAAATCCAAATCAATTTTGCATATAAAACAAGTTTGCTTCTCTTGAAAGAAAGAATACAACATACAAAATTTGTCTTGCACACTACTTTGAAAAAAACTATCAAAACATCCAACTTTTTCTATTAAACACCCTCAGATTTGACATTTGGTCTACATTAGACCGCATATCATTTGAACAATCCCAACGGATTAATGATCTTTCCACTCAAAAACAAAAAATAAGATTTGATAAATTTCTTCCAGTAAGGCACACACCACTAAGAACACAGTGAAAAATATCTCTAACCATCCTCTCAGCAATGAAATGATTTCAACCTTATGTAGAGGACATAATTTTGCAGTAGTTCCCTCCAAAATTTTGAAAGAAGAAATCATCAGTAATTTGGAAACGGCAATTTATACCCTTTCACTCGAAAAAGCTAATTTTATACGACGTAGGACGGCCAACATCTTACGCCAAGCCCAACTTCCCTCCTTAAACTTGACAAAAGAAGAAAAAACAGCAATAGAAGAAGTCAATGGGAATGAAGACATCATAATATTACCGGCAGACAAAGGCAACACAACAGTGATAATGAATAAAGAAGACTATAACAACAAAATCATGGACCTTCTAACTGACAATACATATCAAAAACTTGAAGAAGACCCTACAAAAAAATAGTCAGCAAAACAAAAACACTTCTAAAAGACTCTTAACTTGGCAGCCAAACAATATCTAAATTAATACCTACTAATCCTATTCCTCCAAAACTCTATGGACTCCCAAAAATCCACAAAAACAACATTCCACTCAGACCAATCGTCAGCGCAATGCACTCACCAACTCACAACCTAGCATGCTTTCTCACCAAATAATTGAAATCTTTCACGGAAAATTCTATCACGCATGTCCAAAACTCTTTGGCTTTATCAAGAAGATACAACAGATTCACATTCAATCCCAAGACGTCCTAGGAAGTTTTGAAGTAGTTTCTCTCTTTACGAAAGTACCAATCTTTGATACAATCGATATTATCAAATCCTTTGTAAACTTCCCCTCCAATCTCATGCCTTTGATAGAACACTGTCTCAATAATACTTACTTCTCTTTCAATAACCAATTTTACGAACAAACCTCAGAAGCAGCAAAGGAATCTCCAATCTCACCTGTAAAAGCCAACATCTTTATGGACTATCAAGAAACTAAAATGTTTAAGCAATCCAAGCTTGAACCTGAATTTTGGGTGCCGTTACGTTGACAACACCTTTGTTACCTGGACACATGGACTGGATGAACTAGAAAAGTTTTTCGATTTCATCAGTCGATTTCACCCTAATATCCAGTTCACGATGGAAATTGAATATAACTAAAAATTGCCTTTCTCGGACAAACAAGTTTATAAAAGATCTGATAACACATTAGGACATGAAGTTTACAAAAAACTCACCCATACAAACAGATACCTACATGCCTCCTCCTACCAGCATCCATCTCAAAAGCAATCGGTTATCAACTTCCTTGTATACAGAGCTGTATTCATAGCAGATGAAGATAACTTACAAAAGAAATTACAAACCATTAAACAGATCTTAATACAAAACGATTATGCAAACAAACAAATTGATAAAGCCATAAGAAAATACACTCAAAACAACAAGTCAACACAACCTACTAAAGAAAGAGAGAAAAAAATGACCACCACCCTACCCTACCTTCAAGGTATCACAGAACAAATAAAAAGAATTCTCAACAAACACAGCATCCAAAACATATTTAAGCTACCTGCGAAAAGAGGACAACTTCTGAACAACCCTCAAGATGAAGTTGCAACTTTCATTGATCCGGAAGTATATAGAATACCTTGTTCTAGTGGCAAAGTCTATATTGGAGAAACCGGAAGAGTGGTGAGCCAACGTGTAAAGGAACATGAGAGTAAAGTCAAGTTAAAACATTTCACACAATCAGCACTAGCTGAGCATCATATCGAAACAGGGCATAACATTTTATTTCGCAAAACAATCGTAATCGCAAAAACATGTAATATTTTTCCAAGAAAACAGAAAAACAATCGAAATCCTAAAACACTCTAATAAAATCAATAGGGACAATGGATATAATACTAATCCGATTTGACTTAAAAATTGGTTTTGAGCACGGCCTCTTAGGTTGTTGATATAAAAAGCCATTCAGATGATGAATTTAAGGGTACAGAGGAGCATTTGATTAAATTTCATATATTTATAAAAAAGTTGCAATATATTGCTACTTTTTCTATACGAAAAATAAATGTATCTAGAATTTAGAGAACATTCTAGCATCAACGTGTGATTTGAAAAAGTTGGCGTTCAGAGTAAGCAGATACGGATGTTTCTTTTGTTGCCATACTTCTGTGCCTTATAGGCCCACTGGAGCATGGCCATAATCTCATATTCTAGAACTGCGGCGTGGGACCACATTAGAATTGTGAAGTCCATTGTACTCATTGTAAGATATAAACCGGCTCCTGCCTTCTTCTTGTTTCTGGAGCCATCTGTAAACCAGTTGCCCACATCACTTAGCAGGTGTGCTTCGCCGTCAACCCAATCCTCCTTCGTGGATAGGCCAACACAATACTTATTGTCGAAGAGAGAGGCGAGTATGTGTTTCGTCCCTGAGCCTGCTCAGGGTCAGCCTACTCGCGATTTTGGTTGGGATCTGCACTACCGTCGAGATCCTTCTGCCTTTTACCATATTTAATCTCCAGGACGCGTTTGCAGCCACGAGCTTGATGGTGAGATGGAGGGGCTTCGATCCTGTTGGTCCCTCCAATGCCATTGTTAGTGTCGACTTCAAGGCACCAGTGACGCCTCTCAGAATCAGTCCATTTATTCTCTCTAGTCGAGAATTCACAGTGGACAGTTCGACCACGGTGTAGATCCCAATTTCAGTGTGCTCGTGGTTCCCCACTTAAATCGTCTGGTGAATACAACCGCGTCTGTCTCACTCGGAGTGACCGATAATCCAGTCTTCTTGCACCAAGAATCCACTATCCTCTGGGTTCGCTGCATCACTTCGAAGAGCACATCCAGGTGCTGAACGCGCACGATAACCAATATGTCGCCCGCGTAGCCTATAACGTGGTAGCCCTGACTCGTGAGCAGGTGGAGCAGTTCATCCACTACCAAGCACCACAGCAGAAGTGATAAAACGCCTCTCTGTGGACATCCCTAGACAACGGTTTCACATAAAGTGGCATAACCCTTCTTCCTTCTTAGGTTCTTGTTGGCCAACATGTGGCAGGTCCATTCCACGATTGCTATAGGCACACCATGTGCAATCATGGCTGCCCTGATCACCTCTCTGGAGGTGTAGTTGAAGGCTCCTTCGATATCCATAAAAGTTTCAATCGCGAGACCTTCTGCTTCAGTTGTCCTTTGATAAGGTTGACTGCTCCGCTTAGGACTGTCTCGTTCGAGTGGCCAGCCTTATAGGCGCGTTGCTCCTTGTGAAGTGACCTACTTGACAAGACCTTGTCGAGGATATATCTATCCACAAGTCTTTCCACTGCTTTTAGTAGGAAATATATAAGGCTGATGGGACGGAAATCCTTGGATGAAGTACAACCGTTCCTGCCTGCTTTCGGAATGAAGACTACTCTCATACATCACCATTCCGTTGGAACATATCCGAGCGACAGACTAGCCCTAGCAAGTCTCACGAGGGATCCTAAGGTGATTTCTCCCGCCCTCTGTAAGAGGACCGGGTATATGCCATTCGGATCAGGTGACTTGTCAGAACTGAAAGACTTCAGGGCCCACCTGGCCCTGGAGGGAGTAACAATCTCGTTGGCTAGCCGGCCATTTCGGACCCAGCTGGGCCACAGGCGGCTTTGGTCGCCTCTGAGGTGTCGCCCTCTTTCCACCAGACCTTATGAAGCCCGAAAAATGTGCATTGATGAGGTGAGCCAAGGTCTCCTCGTCCGACGCTGAGTATCCCCCGTAAGGCAATTTTAGGGTACCGAGAATAGCATCCGGGTTTCGCGAAAGCAGCTTGTCCAGTCTAGCTGGCTCTGCTCCTTTCTCGATGTCTGTGCAAAAGTTGTTCCAGCTTTCTTGCTTCCCCTTACGTATTGCACCCCTGTATTCACCCCTCATCGTCGTAAATGAGGTCCACAGTTTATCTGTTTGGCTAGCACTGGCACGCCTAAACCTCTCTCTGGTTTACATGTGAAGCTCTTCTAGTTTCCCGTTCCACCGGTGTGTCTGCCCAACCTTTCGGACAGCGCATCAAAATAGATACGTATAGTGAATTTACAAAAATCAGATGTATGCGCTTTTTGGAAGTTTACCTTAAAATAATAAAATTTTCAATTAAATACTGGAATTTTTAACAAAAAAAATCATATTGTCAACAAAAAAAGTTAAATTTTGAATGAAAGAGATAAATCTTGAAGAAATATGGATCTTTAACAATATATAGTGGTTACACACGCTATGTTTCATTTCATATTTTTCATATCCGACTAAATCAAATTCAACTAAATCATTAAAACATGTTTTAAAAAACAAGTTCAAATTTCAACCAAGCAGTTGAATTTTCCAGTAAGAAAGATCAATTTTTAACCAGAAAGTTAGATTTTTAAACAGATAGATAAATTTTCAACCAACAGGATGAATTTATCATCAAGAAGGTTAACGTTCTACCAAAAAAATGAATTTTCAACAGAGCACATCAATTCCCAAAGAAAATTGTTGAACTTTAAAACCAAAAGGACGAATTATATACAAAGCGGTTGAATTTTTAACCCGAAAATATGATTTTTTTAAAGTTAATTTTCTACCAAAAGGTTATATTTTCATAAAAATAGATCAATTTCTGACAAAATGTTCCATTTGAACCAGAAATATTAAATTTTAACAAAATGTTAATTTTCAATAAAATCCATAAATTTTGTAACAAGTTGTTGAATCCTCAATCAAACAAAAATTATTCAGAACCAAAATATTTGCATCCTTAACCAAAAAAGGTGAATGTTCAACCTAGAAGATTAATTTTCGACCAAAAAAGACGAATTCTTAGAAAAATACATTTAATTTTCAAATAGGAAAGATAAATTTTCCATAAAAAATATCAATTTTGAACTAAAAAGGGAATAGTTACATTATTAGTTGAAAAAGTTAATTCTCAACTGAACAAAAAAGAATTTTCAACAAAGTAGTTATATTTTCAACTAAAAAGAATAATTTTCATCTAACTTGGTGAATCTTACAAAAAATGAATTTTCGAAAAAAGAGTTCAACCCAAAAGATGATCTTTTAGCCCGGAAGATTAATTTGTTAACAATGGAATAGATTAATTTTCTACCAGAAACGTGAATCTTCAACCAAAAAAATGAATTTTTGACAAAGTAGTTCAAGCTTCAAACAATTAGCAAGAAGATAGGAAGTGAGGAGTGGAGGGAGTTTTTTGAAGAATCATTTCAGGGCTCAGATTCAAGGCAGAGGGATGGTGCGAGTGGAAGAACGCGGGAGGCAGAGATGGAGGAGTTGGATGATGAGGAGATAGAGAAACAGATAAGGAAGTTAAGAAATCAAGTATACTGCCGTTCAGTGCTTGCACAAATTTGTAATGACCCTGTAATATCCTGTTCCTTAGAGGGCTATTTACCCCTAGGGACTTTCTTGAATAAATACAAATACAAAGCTACAATTATACGACGACCAATAATTTTTATCGGGAAAAGGATAAAAATTATCCGACATAAGATAATTGTAGTAGTGAAAGCATTCATTTTCAAGAATGAGAAAGAAGATTTTTTTACAAAATGGATCAATTTTAACCGCAAAATAGAAATGATAAATTTTCTAAAAAAAATTGAATAGATAAATTTTCCGTTAAAATTGTTAATTTGCAAACAAAAATTAGACTCCTTCAACAAATATAACAAGGAGCAATGAGGATTGCTGGGTCTAATTACCGACTGTCACCTTCCACTTCAACAATAAATCCCAAGTAATCTTTCCGCCTAAGAAATACATTTTTTCCGAATTTATTTTAGGTATAAATATTCTTTGAAGTATAACTCAAAATAATGCATTACAGGTTTATTTAGATAATCTATTTTTTTCAATGTGAAAATTTAAATTAACAAATATTGTAGCATTGTTTCTAGTTTACAAGGCCATCAATATCATATTGATATCGAAGCAAAATAAAATTCATGTATTTTGTTGAAAATAAATTTTTTCGGTAAAAAATTGTTCTTATTGGTCGAAAATTCATCTTTTTAATGAAAAAATCAACTGAATGGTTGAAAATTTGTCTATTTTATAGAAAATGCAACTCTTTTGCTAGAAATTCAATCTTTTTTGTTTTAAAATGCAACTGTTTGTTTCAAAATTAATCATCTCTTTTCGTTAAGGATTCAACTATATTGTTCAACATTCGTCTTTTGGTCGATATATTAACTATTACATTTTTCGTCGAGAATTCATCTTTTTTGTTAACAATTCAACTACTTCGTGATTAGTTGAACTGCTTCGTCAAAAACTAGTTTATTTGGTTGCAGATTCATTATGTATTTTAAAAAGATTTCTCAATTTTCCAACATTCCTTCATTTTTATAATACATTGACCAAAAAATATAGAATTTTTCTGATTTCAAGTAAAGGTATAATAGTTATTGATTTAAAATTAAATTCTTCTTATTGATCAGTTCGACTAAGTGCCACCTTGAATTCAGGGAATTAGGCAAGAGAAAGGTCGACGCAGGTAGATTCATCTCCTGCCGGCATTAGGACTATTGCCAGGGCATTAGACCTAATGTTGTATTCGGCCTGATGCCTGCGATATATATAATGCCTGGCACGAGATAGGTAAAGTATATAATCTTCATTTTGAATATAACACTAGTTTAGAGGAATTTTGCCCCCCACATCTTATTGTGACTTTTTAAATGTATTTTGGCCCACTAAACACGAAAATCGCACACAAAAATTTGTCTATGGAAGCATTTTCGAAACATTGATGTTCGAAAGTTTTTTTTTTCAATTTTCAGAGTTGTTTCGACGTTTTTGCGTGTATCTCGAGTTTTGAATGACTGATTATCCTAAAAGAGCACTCAAATTAAAGGCAACTGAATCCTCTACAACTTTCTATGTTAAGGTTTTCAGATCGGCTGAGTAGTTGAGACGCTGTCGATTTTAATAAGTTGGACAAGTTGTATTTTTTATTGAAAAACGAAGTCAACAATTCACATATCGTCCTGGGAAGAACAGAAATCGCAAATATTAGCCACCCTATTAAAACCGCTAGCATCTGAACCACCGGGCCGATCTGGAAACTTTATAATAGAAAGTTATAAAGTTATACACGATTCAGTTGCCTTCAATTTGAATACCTGTTCAGGGAAATCGAACGATTAGAACTCTAGATATACTCGAAAACTTTGTGACTTATCGAATATCAATAATTAATTCAGAGAAAATTCAAAACAATGCCATCGTCAGCATGAATTTGACATAAAACTGATATTTCGAATTTTTTGGGACATTTTCTGATCACAATTTAAGGGGGTTGATGGCGTCAAAATTCAAAGTTATTCAGTAAAAATTATTTCTCAACCATTGCTTGAGAAATGCCGATGTGAAAAAATAAGCAATTTATTTTTCCAGAAATTGAACAAATCGACAAGGATCAATAACCAAAAATCGAAAGTCGAATTTTTGGAACACCTTAGTGCAAGAACTATCTGGAAAGAATTTCAAGTGGGTGAGAGAAAAAAATTATTATGCTATAAGCTCGCACTGCAAAGCTTTGAGAACTACAAATTTCGTTAAATGGTTCCGGTCAACTGAAATAAATTTGTATGGACTAGCAGGATGAGAATAAAAATCTATCAAGTCTACCTGACTAATACAAATTTCCATATCTTGAGGAGTAAAGTTTATGTATGTATTACACAATTTTTTTAGCATTCGGTCACGTCCTCTACATACTTCTTATCGCAATGCCAGTAATCCTTCGGTCCCATTTTTCTTCAGTATTTGACACAATTCACTTCCTTCACTATTGGTACAGTTCATCCGTCAAAAATGCACTGTTCATCGCCGCCGAATTTTTAGTTTACTCAGTTTACTGCGAAATCGCTGTTTTGAAACTTCTTTACGACATTCATATGAAGCCATGGTGAACCTGGCTAATTATCAACATTGGTCATACTCTATATGAGCCGTTTGCTCAAAGAATAGCTTGAGTCGATTTAGGTCGTTTTTCTGATTCCCTTTCAGTACGTACACACTACCCCAACAAGTATGTCTATAAAGTTTCGTAACATTTGATGCAATTTTGATCGTTTTGTGAGTAGATAAAATTGCGTGCCTAGCCTATTACCGTCCGCTGAGTCTCCCGCCCGCGCCACCCAACTCCCGCGCTACAGTCGTCAACCACTAAAGTTGTTGGATATACCGCGTTGAATATACCGTTTACATTCTGTTACATATTTTTTCAATAAGACGCCACAGTTATAAGCAATATGACAGAAATTTTGGTTGCTATGGAGCAATTTTGAAAAGAAAAGAGATTGTTGAAACGCCAAACGAATACCTTGACATCATGAGATTGGCCAGAATTAACCCAAGCCCTTTCAAAGCTGAAATGGCTGCATCTTGTTTAGACGATTGGGAATCTGCACTTGATCCACTATTTTTAAAGTTTCCTAAATCAAAAACTTCTACTTTTTCAATTCAAAAGTACGTTAAACTAGAATTTAAACCAACAAAAGTTGTTATTGCTTATAGAAAGTACAAAATGATACATTTTCAATCAAGAAGATTAAATTTCTACCAAGACGAATTTTCAACAAAATACATGAATTTTCAAAAAAAAGTTTTATTTTCAACAACAACAAAATTAATTTTCTACACAAAATGATGAATTTTGAACAAAATTATTTAATTTTAAAGCCAAAAAGACGAACTATCTACAAAAACATTGAATTTTCAACCCAAAAATATGTTTCGACCAAAACGTTTAATTTTTAACCAAATAGTTTAATTTTCAACCAAATTGTTGAATTTTCAAGCCAAAAATATGAATTTTCTACAAAACAGCAGGATTTTTAACATAAAAGTTCATTTAAAATGAAATAGTTGAAATTTCAACTATAATTATAAATCCTTAATAAAAAATTAGTTTGTTTACCAAGTAGATTAACTTTTAGTCAAACAGTCGACTTTTCAACCAAAACAAATGAATTCTTAACGAAGCATGTAACAGTTCATATTTCAACCAAACAATTGCATTTTTAAACAAAAATGATACATTTTCAATCAAGAAGATTAAATTTCTACCAAGACGAATTTTCAACAAAATACATGAATTTTCAACCAAAAAGTTGAAGTTTCAACATTGAAAAAAAAAAATTTTAACCAGAGTTAAATTTTTAACTGAAAAGGATATTTTTTTAAACCAAAAATGGAGTAATTTAATTGTCACTTTAAAAAATTTATTTTTAACCAAAACAAAAAGAATTTTCATCAAAATAGTTCATTTTTCAACCATAAAGATAAACCTTCATCTTAAAAAATTCATTTTTAACAAAGTACTTGAAATTTTGATACAAAAAGTTGACATTTTTAACAATATAGTTGCATTTTCAACAAAATAATTAAATTGTCAAGCAAACAATAGAATTTTTAACCAAATGAGATGAATTCCGAACCGAAAATTTTCTTATTGTGTTTAAGTTCTAAATTTTATCTAAGTTCGTAACATTATTTTTTCTTATAACCAGCCTAGTTTTTAGCCCCCCCCCCCCCAAATGGTAACGTAGTTTATGGAAAGTACAGCCAGGCCACTTTTTCTTTCAGGAATACACCACTGATTATAGGGCCGATTTTTTTTCACTGAAACAAGCACATTTTACATTAATAATAAGATATTATTTATTTAATAATGACTTACACTTGTTGAAAGTCTTCGAGGGAAGAGGCTGGATGAAATACATCTAAAAGGCCAATTATCTGCAGCGGAGAAAATTGAGACTTGAAATACTTAAGATACAAATTTTACCAGAGAAAACAAAAACGGCCTCAGCACATTTTTAGAAGTGGTGTGTGAAGCAGTACGAATAAAAACTGAGTTTTTGAAAACGGGTGTAGAACGTTTATGTTTTCCTTATTTTTTAATTTTATATTTTGTTTATTGATCTTATTAAAAACTCACATTTTCGTGATTCATGTGTTTTAGCATTCGTAACTCCCTGTATGTTCGTTTAGCATGAACTGCAGATTGAAAAGGACGTGCTAATTTCTTTATGGCTACTTTTTGACCAGTTGTAACGTCTACTGCAGAACTGTAAACAGGTAAATAAAAATAATTTGTTAATAATTCATATTTTATGACTGGTTATGGTTAAAAGTTAAAATAAGCCGAAATCACTGTGACAGAAATTGCTTTCAGCTTAAATTTACTGTTGCTAATGAAGCTCAAATTATGACTGAATTTTGAAGTACTTGAGTTTGAAACTATTGCTCATTTCTCCATTTGTTCTTTATTTAATCTCTTGTTGTTTTAAATATATGCAATTTATTTAATTGTTTTTCTTAGCAATCAACAGAATCTGGATTTTCAAGTTTCAAGTCATTCAAATTTCATTTAGAAAATTTTGATTTTGATACGAATTTTCAATCCAAGAATTAACAATGAAAACGTGCAAGTTTCGAACTTTGTGAATCAGGAAAAGTCGAAATTTGAGTCATCGAGTATTGAAGCTTCTAAAATTAAATTGGTCGAATTGGATAGTATCCAAAGTTCAAAAAGACCTTGAACTTGAAAAAGATCAAGCTATAAACAGTATACCATTTAAATTTTTATACATATTTATGTAAATTGAAATACACCAAATTTAGAGGCCTAAAAATTGAAAAACCTTTCATGAAAAACCTTGAACTTGTTATTTTATTTTCACGTTTAAAAAGATTAAATATAAAAATTGTAAAGTAGTTGTTGGTGGAGTGGTTTTGTCTTTACGATGAATTAATTTAGTTGATAAGGGAGCGTTAACATATTACGTAACGTTATTTTCGACCTAAATTACCTAAATTAAAAAAAGTTTTTTTTAAACATAAAGTGCTGTATATAACTAAATAAAACAATATTTTGATGTAACACTAAATGCTTTTTAAATATTTCATTTAGTCACACAAATATTGAAATTATTATCAGTTTGTTTTTAAACTTATATGAACATAAATTTTATAAGAGTCTTTGAGAAAATTAGAAAAGATTGTTGAATATTTCAGTGTTGTTAAAAAAGAATCTAGAATATTTAAACAAAACAAAATTATTTTACAGGATTTTACAAAATATTAGGAAAAATTCGAGCTTTTTTAAAAGATATTTAGGACTTCTAGACGTTTAGAAGAAATAAAAAAGTATTTGATACATTTTCGGAAATGCTTCCAAGTTTTAAAATATATTAAATCTATTCAAAACCTCTTAAACTCCTGAAAATATTTTTAGCTGACGCGAATTTTTCTTAACATTTTGAAAAATCATTCAAAATGTTAAAAAACTGCCTTAAAATCTTCCACATTTTCCTATGAATTTTAAGAAAATTTGGTTATTGACTTGAAACCTTTCAAACATTTTTTAAAGCTTCTAAAGTTTTGGTTTTAAATCTTGAAAAAAAATCTGCATTTTTTTTAATGTTTTGAAATCTTTTTCAATTTTTCCTTAAAGTTCATTTTTCAAAACAAAAAATCATAAAAAATGTTCACATGAATCTTAAGAAAATCATTCTTTTAATCCTTTCACAATTTTTAAACCTTCTAATATTTTTAAATTATTCAAATTTTTCGTGATTTTTTTTTATTCTGCAAAATTAAAAAAATTGCCTTAAAATCTTTCAGTTTCTTCTTCGAAAATTTTAGAAATCCTTTGAAATGTTTTGAAATATTTTTAAATATTCTCTTAAAATTAATTTTTCAAAATAAAAAAATCATTTTAATTTTTCCTAGGAATTTGTGTTCGTTTGAAATCATTGAAAATTTAACTTGTCCATTTTTGGTTAAAAATTCGTCTCTTTTAGTTTAAAAATAAACCATTTGGATGAAAATTCGTGTATTTTATTGAAAATTCATCTCTTTTGGTTGAAAATTAATCTTGATGCTTACCAATTAATCTTTTTGGTTGAAAAATCATTTTTCGGTGGAAAATTCAACTGATTTGTAAAAGTTAGTTTTTCTTTTCTTGAAAATTGATCTTTTTAGTTGAAAATTCTACTATGTGTTTGAAAATTGACTTTTTTTTAGAAAATTATTTTTGTTGTTCGTAAATCAATTTATTTTCGTTAAAAGTTCATTTCTTTGGTTAAAAATTCAACTAAATTGTTGAAAATATATATTTTGTTTTAAATGAATTTTTTTGTTGAAAATTCATCTTTTTGGTTGAAAATTCATTATGTTTGGTTGAAAATTCAAGTATTTTGTTCAAACCTCCTTTTTTGGTTCGAAATTATTTTTTTACTGAAAGTTGAACTATTCGATTTTTCGTTACAACTTTTTATTTCTTTAGTTGCAAATTCATTTCTTTCGATAAAAATTTAATTATTTTACTGAAGATTTGTTAGTCTTTTTGTTGTTGTTAAAAATGAATTTTTGAACTTAAAAATTGTGTATTTCATTTAAAGTTCGTATTTTTTGTTTAAATTCAACTGTTTTTTATTTAATATTAAAATATTTCAAAAAATTTTGGTTGGAATATCAAATATTCCATTTTTGTATGAAAATTTATATTTTTAGTTGAAAATTTAACAATTTGGTTGAAAATTTGTCTTTCTAGTGGAAACTCAATCCTTCTTGTTTGAAAACGCGTATTTTGAATTTCTTTCAGTAGACAATAATTTTATGTTTGTAAAATTTAGAACCACGCAAGAAAAAGTGACCAGTATTTAAAACATTAAATTTTATCTCTTAAACTGAATATCTTACTCCTTTACTTTATTTTACAAATAAACTATGAACTTTTGTTAATAATTTTTATAGTAAAAGCTGTTTTTTATTTATTAAATTTAAATATTCGCTGAACTGAACGCTCTCGTGAAAAATTCAAGGAGATTTCCAGGTTTTCAATGTTCCGCAAAAATTCGAGGAGAGTTCCAGGTTTTCAAGGTCACTGGGCACCCTGCGCATGCAATATGGCATTTATTTAGTTTTCAGAGGGGATGGAGGAGCATAATCAAAAACTATGGTCATCAACAAGGCTATGGGGGGGGGGGATCGAAAAGAGCCCAAAATTGGTAACGTAATTCATGGACAACCCCGAAGATGGTTTCATCAGAGAAGCAATATTGTTGATGCATCGAAGGTACATCCTATTAATAACTCAGTTCCAATCAATCTGCCATTTCGGGTACCTCAGGTGGTCCATTCTCGGCTCCAGGAAGATCATTAAATTGAGGTAGCCTTGATAAAGGCTATTTGACTCCTATATTGATTCTCACGGTGGATCGATTCGAGAACGAGGCATCAAAGATTGTCTCTGAATATCTGAGTGAGCTACACACAGGTGGGTATTAACACCCAATCAGGCTTTCATCCAGTCGGCCATTCTAAGAAATTTCTTTCAAGAGCACTCTATAATCTGGATAACATGCAATCAAGAAAAGAACCTTGTAATCTTTGATGTCATTATGCAGCAATGAAACCTACACTCTTCCTTTCAAAAAAAAATTACAAAGGCTGACTTCTTATCCCAAATCATTAATTGTGTATCAAATCATTTCTGTATACAGTATAGACCATCAGAATTATTCTCATGCAGATGAAGGAGTCTTGTAAAAAAATTTTTTTGGTAGCATCATACTTAGGAAGAGATTTGTCTTGAATTAAAGAAACACTTTTTTTCAAAGAAAATTACAAAGGGAGTTCTTATACCAAATCATTAATTTCACATCAAATTATTTCTATACACCTTCAATATCATTCTCATTCAGATGAGCAAGTCTTCTGGGATTTTTTTTAGATTAGCAATACATTCTGCAAAATATTTTACCGAGATTAAAGCAACTATTTCGTTAAGATATTTTTTTCCATTTAGCGAAAAATAACTTCAAAATGGAGAAAATCATTTTAAATTTAAGAAAAATGTTCACTGGAACATACAACCATTTCTTGGAATCGAAAATAGGAAAAATAAGTTCTTCAATACAAATTATGAACTTTGAATAACTATTTATATTTCAAGTTTATTTATTTAGATATTTTTCATTTTTGAGCATTTAAATATAATTTTCATAAGATTCTTCATAAAAGTCAAATGGATTTTTGAAGATTTCAGGAATATCAAATCAAAATTTCAACAAAAAATTTAGTATTCATCCAAATAGTTGAATTTTCATACAAAAAACAAATTAGTTCTCGAAGAAAAATGTGATACACAAAATAGTTAATTGTATTAACCGGAAAAGATGAATTTTTAACAAAAATGTTAATTTTCAATCAAATAGTTTAACTTTCAAGCAAATAGATGCTTTTTCACCAACAAATATGAATTTCAAAAAAAATATATAGATACATTGTCATACCAATTCACAGATCTGCAAAAAATGGATTGCCATTGTTGTTGGCCAACTAAGGGTCATTTCCGATGTAATTTTCTGCGTGGAATCCAAATTCAAGGTCAGAATTATTCCAGCACATCAGGTTTTTGAGATATCCTAACCTAAAAGTGGAAAAAATGCGATTTCCTGATATATTTGAGCTTATGTTACATCGCGAAAAACTTTTTTTACAAAATTGAGTCATGCCATCTAAAAGTACAACTCTCAAGCTTTAGAAATCTTTTTTAAAATTTGAGATACCATTTTTCCTCGCAGAGATATCTTTCAATGAAGTTTAGCCAATCAGAAGGCTTTCCCATACATAACGCTTGCGCAGTTGATAAATTCGCGGCCCGTTATGATCGCTGCCACGCAGGTTTGTGCAGTGACGTTACCGGATCGACACTTTTTCAACTGCGCAAGCTTTGCGTATGGAAGGGGAAAGCCTCCTTATTGGCTGAACTTCATTGAAGGATATCTCTGCGAGGAAAAATGGTATCTCTAATTTTAAAAAAGCTTTTTGAAGCTTGAGAGTTTTACTTTTATATGGAACGAGTCGATTTTAGAAAAAAAAAGTTTTTCAGGATATAGCATAAGGTCAAATATACCTAAAAACCGCATTTTTCGCACTTTTAGGTTTAGTATCATTCCTGTTATGAGAAAATTCGAATTATCCAGTATGTACTGGTATCCACTATGTACCAGTAGGGTGGCCCTTATTCTTTGATATCATATTTTTTTGGTTCTAAGCCGCTAGTTTTGTTAGAATTTCCCCAAAAATAATATCCTGGTTATAATAATAATAATGGATATGATTTTTAATATTATACAATTTTAAGAGTCTCTTATGGGGCCCCAAAGAATCTTCCATAAGAGCTAATTGGGAGCTGCACGTAATATTAAAGTTAATAATCACATTAGGTATATTTTTTACAAAAATGGTTATGAATTCATATGTTTTTGATTCCAACTCATTTTTTAACTAATTTTTAATTGTTTAAACAATTTTAATATCTTTAAACAGTTGATCTCTTGTAAAAAACACAAAAAAGGTATATATTGCTGATTTTATGAGTCTTATAATGAATGTGAACACTGTTACTATTCGTTTGAATAATTTCTAAAATGTTTAAACAATATCAATATATTTAAATATATATCTGATTAAAAATAAATAGAAAAATGTATTTCTTCAGCAATTTGTCAACTTGTTTGGATATTTTTATGTTTCTCTTTGTTTATTATTGTTCATCTCAGTTTTTGAACATGTATTTATTTTCAAAACAACTTAACATTTAAAAAAATATATTTTCTCTGATAATGTGTGAATCATGATGTTTTTTTAGGTCATGACTTCGTTTAGCAGTGTTAAGACTGCAAATACTTCAATTCTTATTAATTAATTTTCTTCAATTTTCTTTACTTTTTAATTGTTGAAAATTAAGGGAAATTGAATTTTCTTCAATTTCCAATTGTTGAAAATTTAATTCTTAATGTTCTTAATTTTTCAATCATTGAGAACTCAATTTTCAATTTTCTTCCCTTTTCAACTGTTGAAAATTCATTTTTTAATTTTTTTAGATTTTCAACAGTTTAAAATTCAATTTTCTTCAATTTTAAATTCAATTGTTAAAAAATGAATTTTCAGCAGTTTAAAATTCGACTGTTAAAAATGTAATTTTCTTTAATATTCTTAACTCAAAATTCATCTGTAGAAAATTGAGTTTTCAATTTCTTAATTTTTCAACTGTTGAAAATTGAATTTTCAATTTTCTACCCTTTCCAACTGTTGAAAATTCAATTTTTGATTTTCTTACACTTTCAACAGTTTGAAATTCAAGTGTTGAAAATTGAATTTTCTCCAATTTTCTTTGATTTATAACTGTTAAAAATTAAGGAAAATTGAATTTCCTTTCATTTCCAACTGTTAAAAATTCAATTCTTAATCTTGTTCAATTTTCAACTATTGAGAGTCCAATTTTTCAATTTTCTTCCCTTTTCAACTGTTGAAAATTCAATTGTTAATTTTCGTAGATTTTCAACAGCTTACAATTCTAGTGTTGAAAGTAAAATTTTCTTCAATATTCTTCAATTCTTGACTGTCGCAAATTAGGGAAAATAGAATTTTCTTCAATTTCCAACTGTTAAAAATTGTATGTTCATCAGTTTAAAATTTAACCGTCTAAAATATAATTTTCTCTTTTCTTTAATTTTCATATGTTACAAATTTATTTTTCTTTAATATTCACAACTCAAAATTCATCTGTAGAAAATTGATTTTTCAATTTCCTAATTTTTCAACAGTGGAAAATTAAATTTTCAATTTTCTTCCTTTTTCAACTGTTGAAAATTCAATGTTTAATTTTCTTAGATTTTCAACAGTTCAAAATTCAACTGTTGTAAATTGAATTTTCTTCAATTTTAAATTCAACTGTTAAATTTGAATTTTCAACCGTTTAAAATTTCAACTGTTAAAAATGTAATTTTCTACTTTCTTTAGTTTTCATATGTTAAAAATTTTATTTTATTTGTTATTCTGAACTCAAAATTCATCTGTGGAAAATTGATTTGTCGATTTCCTAATTTTTCAACAGTTGAAAATTGAATCTTCAATTTTCTTCCATTTTCAACTGTTGAAAATTCAATTTTTTATTTTCTTAGACTTTCAACACTTTAAAATTCAACTGTTGAAAATTGAATTTTCTCCAATTTTCTTTAATTGTTAACTGTTGAAAATTAAATAATACTGAAATTTCTTTAATCGCCAACTGTTGAAAATTCGATTCTTAATTTTCTTTAATTCTCAACTATTGAGAACTCAATTTTCAATTTGAACATTTAATTTTCTATTTTCTTTTATTTTCGTATGTTAAAAATTTGCAATTTTCTTCCCTTTTAAACTGTTAAACATTCAATTTTAAATTTTCTTAGATTTGTAACAGATTAAAATTCAACTGTTGAAAATTTAATTTTTAATTTTCTTATATTTTCAACAGTTTCAAATTCAACTGTTGAAAATTGAATTTTCTTTAATTTTAAATTCAACTGTTAAAAATTGAATGTTCAGCAGCTTAAAATTCAAATGTTAAAAATTAAATTTTTTCTTTTCTTTAATTTTCATATGTTAAAAATTTAATCTTCTTCAATATTCTGAACTCAAAATGCATCTGTAGAAAATTGATTTTTCAATTTTTCTTCCCTTTTCAACTGTTGAAAATTCAATTTTTAATTTTCTTAGATTTTCAACAGTTTAAAAATCAATTGTTGAAAATTGAATTTTCTCCAATTTTCTCTAATTGTTAACCGTTGAAAATTAGGGCAAATTAAATTTTCCTTAATTTCTAACTGTTGAAAATTCAATCCTCAATTTTCTTCATTTTTCAACTGTTGAAAATTCAATTTTAAATTTTCTTAGATTTGTAACAGTTTGAAATTCAACTGTTGAAAATTTAATTTTCAATTTTCTTATATTTTCAACAGTTTCAAATTCAACTGTTGAAAATTGAATTTTCATTAATTTTAAATTCAACTGTTAAAAATTGAATGTTCAACAGCTTAAATTTCAAATGTTAAAAATTTAATTTTTTCTTTTCTTTAATGTTCATATGTTAAAAATTAAATCTTCTTTAATATTCTGAACTCAAAATGCATCTGTAGAAAATTGATTTTTCAATTTTTCTTCCCATTTCAACTGTAGAAAATTCAATTTTTAATTTTCTTAGATTTTCAACACTTTAAAAATCAACTGTTGAAAATTGAATTTTCTTCAATTTTCTTCAATTGTTAACCGTTGAAAATTAGGGCAAATTAAATTTTCCTTAATTTCTAACTGTTGAAAATTCAATCCTCAATTTTGATTTGTGCGGGGAATAAGCCGAATGTATCCAAGTTGTCCAAGTGCGTATCCAAGTACTTTAGGAGAAGGAGGCCTAACAGGGGGCGACCTGTCCCTGGCACAAAGAGGATGCTTCTCAGGAGCCGGAAGTATACGACGAAAAGTAGCTGAGCGACAGTGAACCGGGCGGGGAGTGTCAAGGCAATCTCTCCTTGACTGCGAACTTAACTCTGCGAAAAGGAATAGAGGATTAATTTTTCTTGTTGAACAAACTTTAAAAAGAGCTTGATATTTTATTCTTATTTTTGTTATAACATACTTTGAAATCGTAAGAAAGGATTCTGTAAAGTAAAGTTTCGCCATAAAAATGTCAGGTTCAATTCGTCCGATTTTTAATGCACGTTAGTCACTTTCAGATAATTTCATTACTATTTTGGTTAAGAAATTATCATGATGGCTGAGAAATGTATTTAAATCAAAGTCTCATTCGCAAATAACTTCTTCTTTTCTCAAAAATACAACTATTTTGTGAAAAAAAATTAATTATTTCGTTCAAAATTGTTCTCCCTTGATTGAAAATTCAACTCTTCGTTCGTAAGACCAAAACTTTGGTGAAAAATCTACAAATAAGTTTCTCTCTGTTCTGCTGTCAACTATCCTCCTCGAATAAATTTGTCTTTGTAGGTTGAACATTCAACTATTTGGTTGAAAATTCTATTGTATTGCTTGAAAAGGAATTTCTTTCTTGTAAGCTTAGTATTATATTATGCACCGAGCCGCTTTTCAAGTTCGTTGGTATATAATGGCTATTATATCTATGACGTCGTGATGCCGTCAGAGACGAGGAATACCGAGCCTGGGTCGCTTTTGCCTCGTTCAATTTACGGTTCCACCTCGTTTTCTCGGGCCCATCCCTCGGTTTGTCTCGTCACATTCTTCCTCATCTCGTCTCATCCTTTCTCGATTTCCCCTCAGTTTTCCGAGGAATGCGAGCGATGTGTGCTAGTAGATGGGATAGCTTGCGGGAGCGTTATTTTGCCGCTCTGACGCGCTAATGCAAATGAGTGTTCTTTAATGAATAGTTAAATTCGAAATATGATTACATATTTTAATTTTTTGTGCATTACTGATTAATTGGACATTAAACACGACTATGTTACGATTGTTTCAAACATTTAACTTCACTCTGTTTGTATTTCATTTTGTTCTTATTAAAAACTTATTTCGCCGATTATAACAATAGAATGTATAAAAGAGGAAAGTAAAAAGATTGGTATATTTTTAAGTCATTTCGAATTCAAAGAATTCGGCACTAATTTAATTTTTCATCTTTCAAAGTTTAATTGTAAAATATTGTGATGTCTAATGTCTACGTTTGGCAAATAGAATATATTTGTCGGGACATTTAAAAAATCGTAAGTGAGTACCTACTTGAATCAAATTGTTCATTACATATTTTTAAAAGTTTATGCAATTTGAATTAATAGTAAGTAATAAATAAGTCAGTAATAAGACTCATATAAACTCATATGATCAGCACACCGAAAAGTTTCCTTTGGGGTCTCTTATGATGTGTATATCTTCGGGTTTGGCTGATACGAAATAAAATATGAATGTCCTTTAATCGCAGAGTTGTATAAAAATCGTGACTGTCTTTATTGTTTCCTAATCTGCATAATATGTCTAATTTTTACAATTTTTTTTCAGAATTTCTATTAAAGTTCATTTAGAGAAAATGTAATCTTCTATGAAGTCCTGAAAATGAAAAATATATAGCAGCTACAAACTTTGAGAATAATTTTCTTAACCTAGAAAAACTTTTTTATGTTTAAAATTTACTTCCAAAACATTAAAAAAACCAAATCATTAAGAAAGAAAAACAAATTTTTCGGAAGAACAGTTTGACCCTTCGATGGCAGACTGGGGTCAGAAAGAGCCCAAGCATGTTCAACCTTATTAAAATCCCTTGAACATTTGAAAATAGTACTTATACGATTTATAAAAAAGAAAAAGAAAGTTATTAATGTTGTCGTAAAAAATGTAATTTTTCGCTATGTTTTAACTTCTACAATCTTTACTTTTCATATTCAAAATTAATTTTGAACTAAATGACCCACAGCATTATTTGAAGTAACTATCCAAGAGTGTGTAAAAAATTTAGCTACTCCAAAATAATCAATTGGCTCTTTGCGGGAAGTCTTTTTCGCTTGGGGTCAAAAAGACCCCAGTATGCCAGCTATGTTACGGGTCGGGAAATGTGCCATCGAAGGGTTAAACATGAGAAAGTTTTTCTATGCTGAAAAAAATTATGTGCAGAGCTTCCAGACTCTTTTCATTTTCAGGTGCTTATACGAAAACTAATTTTTCCTACAGAAACTAACGAAAAATCTGAAAAAATTGTGAGAATTAGCCATATTATGCAGATTAGGAAACAAAAATAACATTTACGATTTTTCCAAAACTGCAATTGAAGACTCATTTGGTTTTACTTCAACTTTGCCCAGCCGCAAGATATTGAATAATATTCAAAAATTTCAAGATACTTTTTTTACAAACATTTCAAATATTATAATATTTTCAAATTTTTACAACAAATTCGAAAGAAGATTTCACAAGTATTTCACAGAATTTTTAAACTTTTCAAGAGATTTCAAAAAATTTCACAAAGATTTCAAAGATTTTGCTAAAAGTTCAAAATATTCTAAAAGATTTCATAGATATTTCAAGATTCCACATAGATTTTCCATACTTTAAAAGAGTTCGAGGAATTCACAAACATTTCCAAATATTTCAAGGATTTCACGAACATTTTATATATTTTAATGTGTGTTACATTTTTTGAACTAAAAATCACCTAAAAATCGGCCAGTCTTTTCACATTTCTGTTTCATATATTCTGTTGTTACAATTGGCAAAATAAATTATTAAGAAGAACGAAGCAAAATACTAATTGAGGGAAGTTGAATCTTCAAAGGAATCAGAACATAGTCGTATTTGGTATCAAATTATTCAGTAATGGACAAACAAATATAATATGTAATCAGATTTCGCCTTTAACTATTCATTGAAGAACGCTAATTAGCATTAGCGCGTCAGAGTGGCAGACGAACGCTAACGCAAGTTGTCCGCTCTGCTAGCGCACATCTGTCGCATTCCTCGGAAAAATCTAGGCGAAGAACGAGAAAAGATGCCACGAGACAAGGCAAACCTAGACGTGGAATACCGAGACAGCAGGTATTTTGAAATGAAAATTAAACTATTCCATGTTTAGTTGGAAATGTATCTTTGTTAATTAAAACTTAAACTACCTGGTTGAAAATTGAACAACTTTATTGAAGTTTTTTTTTTAATAATTTTTTTTAGCCTGAAAATTGAACTATTTCATCTTTGGTAGAAATTTGTGTTTCTTGGCTGAAAGTTCGTGCATTTTCTTTCGATTTCCACTTTTGGCAGAAAATTAAGATTTATGCTTGAAAATGAATCTTTTTGATAGAAAATTGGAATATCTGTATCAAAAATTTATCCATTTTATTAAAAATTCGCTTCTATTTGTGGTTAAAATTTAATTTTTTTCAACTGGAAATTTAAATATCCTATTTTTCACTAAAAGTTGATCTGTTTTAGTTAAAAATGTATACATTTCATTCAAAATTGGGCTACTTTGATAGAAACTGAATTTTCTTTGTTGATTTGGTGCAAAATCAATCTACTTTTTAGAAAATTCAACAGTTTTGACTTAAAGTCTTTTTTTTTTTAATTAATTTGTTTTCTTGAAAATTTGTCTTTTTGGGTTTGAAATTCAATTATATCGTCGAAAATTCCTTTTTTTTGGTTAAAGAATAATTTTGTTTCAAAATGAAAAATGAATTATTTTATTTTTGTAGAAATTTTTATTTCGTGGCTGAAAATTCGTGTATTTTTTTGTTAGTTTTCATTTTTTGGCAGAAAAATTAGTTTTTCTACTGAAAATTTAACTATTTCATTTTTGGTGAAAATTTGTATTTCTTAGTTAAAGATTCACGTTTTTTTTTTGCGTTTTTTTTTTAGAAAATTAAGATTTTTACTTCAAAATTAATCTTTTTTGGTAGAAAATTCATCTGTTTTCTTACAGACTTGTATTTTCTGCTGGAAAGTTAATATTCTGGATTGAAAATTAAAGTTTTTGGTTGAAAGTTGAATGAATTTGTTAAAAATTGATTTATTTTTCAAAGATTCATCATTTTAGTTGAGATTTCATCTCACTCATTGAAAATTGAATTATTTTGTTAAACGATCATTGTTTTTTAGATAAAAATTGATTTTTTAACTGAGAATTGAACTATTCCTTCTGAAGATTCGTCAATTCATTTAGAAATTTGTCTCTTTGGTAGAAATATGGATTATTTTGTTAATAATGCCTTCTTTTTATTAACAAATTCATGCAATTTATCGAAAATTCGTCTTTTTTGGTGGAAAATTAATCTTCTTAGTTGAAAATTTATTTTCTAGGAAATTTATTTTTTATCTGAAACTTCAACCATTCAAAAGTCAAATTTTGTGTTTTTTACAATTGGCTGGGCATGAAAGGGGGGAATTTCTTAATTTTTGTTGTGGAAGTTTTGAGTTTGAAATGATTAATTTATATAATTTTAATGTCAATTTTTGTTCATTTTTGAACCCTTAATTTCGAAGCTGTTTCATTTCCAAGTAATTTGAAAAATTATTCAGTGTTTAAAGCTTGAATTTGAAATTCGAAACCTGAAAAATCGAACAGTTTTGGTTTTATATTTCTCAATTTCAAATTTTACAATCCAAAACTTTCTTAATTTAAATTTATTTTTCACAAATATTCCTCAATTTCAAATTGAAAACCTGAAAAATAGAACAGTTTTTCTTCATTAATCATAAACATTGTTGAACAAACAATAAATTATAAAACTATTTTCGAATATAAGGTTCTTTCTTTCGTCTGAAAAAAGCTTGGATTTTTTCAGAGAAAATTATTTATTTTTTTAAAGGAATAATGTCCCGTATATAAGTGAATTCTCAAAAGGACTTAAAAAAATACACAATTAAAAAAAAATTACTTTAAATATAATGCCCGTGAAGTTTAAAAATTCTGAAAAATCATTAAAAACTGTACATTTTGAATTATTTTTATCTGTTTTACAATACTGTGACAAAATGATGCAATTAGAAATTTCTAACGGCGGAATACCTATATAAATAAATGGCCATTTATTTATTGTATATTACAATAACATAATCAATGTCATATTTTCATGAAAGAATTTTTTATGGATTCTTGAAAATATTAAGACATGCATTTAATTTATTATAGTTTTATTCGTGAAATTTTTTGTTAATGTTTAATTAAAAATTCTCGCTGAAAGTGCTTAGAGTAAGAAAGAGTAATTTCAGTTTACCTATTTAACGGGGAACAAGCTTCAAATTCTCTTCTCAATTTCTGAAATTCTTCAGGAGCTGCGTTTAACGTCCCAAGCAATATTAAACAGAGCTTAGTCTTGGAAAATTTTATTTGATATTTTAATTCAATTAAAATTGTGTTTAATTAAAGAGCAGTCTTCCGGGCTAAGGATTTTACGAGCATGAAAAACGTTAATATCAAATTAAAAGTAAATATTAAATAATCTTTTAGCACTTATTTCCGTTATATTATTTATTATTTATTATATCATTTATTATTTATTTTTTATATATATATATATATAAGTATATATTTATACTATATATAATTGTTGTAGCTAGAATACGGTTACTCTGAATTATTGATAGTATACTGATTCAATTAGTAATTATCGATATTATTGTTTTTCTTCAGTATTCATCAAATTTCTTATTCGTTTATCAGAATCTTTAATCCTAGGTTGATAATAATTGATGTTTTATTGAAAAGTCCACCACTTTATTTTCAGTTAAGAATTCATCTGTTCTGGTCATAAAATTTATTATTGGGTCAAAAATTTAATTATTTTGTGGAAAATTCAAGAATTTTGTCAAAAAGTCACATTTTTGGTTGAAAATGAACGTCTTTATTCAAAGTTCATATTTTCGTTTTGAAAATTTCACTGTTTGGTAAAAAATTAAAAAATTTATCACTCAGGCTGAAAATATAACTATTCTGTTGAAAATACCTTGTTTTCAAAATTTTGTTTCAAATACAATTTTAACTATTACATTTTTGTTTGACAATTTATATTTTTCAGTTGAAAACTCCACTATTTGATAAAAAATCTACTTATTTTGCTGATAATTAGTTTTTTTGTTTAATTTAAAATTAACTTTTTCCACTGAAAATGTCACTATATTCCATTATTGGTCGAAAATTGATATTTTTCAGTTGAAACTTCATCTTTTTGGCTTGCAAATTTATCAATTTTGTGAAAAATGTAATCCTTCTTGGGTTCAAATTCAACTATTTGGTTGAAAATTAAATTTTTTGTTGAAAATTTATAACATCAAAGATCCAAAAATAGTCAAATCTTGCCGAAATGAAACTTGTGCTGGGTTGTGCTCGGCAAATGCAGTCTTCATTTTTTCTGACAAAATTACGTGAGATCGACAGTTCTCATATTTAAACTCAAAACGTGAAACTCAAAAAACATGAAAGATCCAAAAATTGTCAAATTTTGCAGAAATAAAGCCTGTGCTGGCTTGTGCTCGACAAATGCAGTCTTTATTCTCTCTGACAAAATTACGTGAGATCAACCGTTCTCATATTAAAACTCAAAACGTAAAACACACAAAACATGAAAGATCCAAAAATTGTCAAATTTTGCAGAAATAAAGCCTGTGCTGGCTTGTGCTCTACAAATGCAGTCTTTATTTTTCCTAACAAAATTACGTGAGATCAACAGTTCTCATATCAAAACTCAAAACGTAAAACACACAAAACATGAAGGATCTAAAAATTGTCAAATTTTGCAGAAATAAAAAATGTGCTGGGTTGTGCTTCACAAAAGCAGTCTTTATTTCCCTTGACAAAATTACGTGAGATCAACAGTTCACATATTAAAACTCAAAACGTAAAACTTAAAAAACATGAAAGATCCAAAAATAGACAAATTTAGAAAAAATTACACTTGTGCTGGGTTGTGCTCGACAAATGCAGTCTTTGTTTCCTCTGACCAAATTATGTGAGATCAACAGTTCACATATTAAAACTCAAAACGTAAAACTCAAAAAACATAAAAGACCCAAAAATAGTCAAATTTCGAGAAAATAGAACTTGTGCTGTGTTGTTCTCGACAAACGCAGCCTTTATCCCTCGTAATAAAATTACGTGAGATCAACAGTTCTCATATTAGAACTCATGACCTAAAACTCAAAAAACATCAAAGATCCAAAAATAGAGAAATTTGGAAAAAATATAAATTGTGCTGGCTTGTGCTCGACAAATGCAGTCTTTATTCTCTTTGACAAAATTACGTGAGATCAAGAGTTCTCATATTAAAACTCAAAACGTAAAACTCAAAAAACATCAAAGATCCAAAAATAGTCAAATCTTGCCGAAATGAAACTTGTGCTGGGTTGTGCTCGGCAAATGCAGTCTTTATTCCTCCTGACGAAATCACGTGAGATCGACAGTTCTCATATTTAAACTCAAAACGTGAAACTCAAAAAACATAAAATATCCAAAAATAGTCCAATTTTGCAGAAATAAAACCTGTGCTGGCTTGTGCTCGACAAATGCAGTCTTTATTCTTCCGGACAAAATTGCGTGATATCAACAGTTCTCATATCAAAACTCAAAGCGTAAAACTCAAAAAACATGAAAGATCCAAAAATAGACAAATTTAAAAATAATCAAACTTGTGCTGGGTTGTGCTCGACAAATCCAATCTTTATACGCTCTGAAAAAATTACGTGGAATCAACAGTTCTCATAATACACCTCAAAACGTAAAACTCAAAAAAAAATAAAGGATCCAAAAATTGTCAAATTTTGCAGAAATGAAACCTGTGCTGGCTTGTGCTCGACAAATGCAGTCTTTATTCTTTTCGACAAAATTACGTGAGATCAACAGTTCTCATATTAAAACTCAAAACGTGAAACTCAAAAAACATAAAAGACCCAAAAATAGTCCAATTTCGAGAAAATAGAACTTGTGCTGCGTTGTGCTCGACAAACGCAGCCTTTATCCCTTGTAATAAAATCACGTAAGATCAACAGTTCTCATATTAGAACTCATAATCTAAAACTCAAAAAACATCAAAGATCCAAAAATAGAGAAATTTGGAAAAAATAAAAATTGTGCTTGCTTGTGCTCGACAAATGCAGTCTTTATTCTTCAGACAAAATTTCGTGAGATCAACAGTTCTCATATTAAAACTCAAAACGTAAAACTCAACAAACATAAAAGATCCAAAAATAGCAAAATTTTGCAGAAATAAAACCTTTGCTGGCTTGTGCTCGACAAATGCAGTCTTTATTCTTTTTGACAAATTTACGTGAGATCAAAAGTTTTCATATTAAAACTCAAAACGTAAAACTCAAAAAACATCAAAGATCCAAAAATAGTCAAATCTTGCAGAAATGAAACTTGTGCTGGGTTGTGCTCGGCAAATGCAGTCTTTATTCCTCCTGACAAAATTGCGTGAAATCGACAGTTCTCATATTTAAACTCAAAACGTGAAACTCAAAATCATAAAATATCCAAAGATAGTCCAATTTTGCAGAAATAAAACCTGTGCTGGCTTGTGCGCCACAAATGCAGTCTTTATTATTCTTCAAAAAATTACGTGAGACCAACATTTCTCATATTAAAACTCAAAACGTAAAACTCAAAAAACATAAAAGTTACAAAAATAGACAAATTTGGAAAAAATAAAAATCGTGCTGGGTTGTCCTTGACAAATTCAGTCTTTATTCTCTCTGACAAAATTACGTAAGATCGACGGTTCTCATATTAAAACTCAAAACGTAAAACTCAAAAAACATAAAAGATCGAAAAATTGTCAAATTTTGCAGAAATAAAACCTGTGCTGGGTTGTGCTCGACGAAAGCCATCTTTATTTCCCTTGACAAAATTAAGTGAGATCAACAGTTCACATATTAAAACTCAAAACGTAAAACTCAAAAGACATAATAGATCCAAAAATAGTCAAAGTTCGAGAAAATAGAACTTGTGCTGCGTTGTGCTCGACAAATGCAGCCTTCATTCCCAATGATAGAATTACGTGAGATAAACAGTTCTCATATTAAAAACTCGAAACGTAAGACTCAAGAAACATAAAAGATACAAAAAAAGTCAAATTTCGAAAAAATAAAACTTGTGCTGTGTTGTGCTCGACAAACGCAGCCTTTATCCCCTGTATTGAAATTACGTGATATCAAGAGTTCTCATATTAAAACTCAAAAAACATAGAAGATCCAAAAACAGACAAATCTAAAAATAATAAAACTTGTGCTGAGTTGTGCTCGACAAATCCAATCTTTATACGCTCTGAACAAATTACGTGAGATCAACAGTTCTCATATTAAAACCCAAAACCTAAGACTCAAAGAAAAATGAACGATCCAAAAATTGTCAAATTGTGCAGAAATAAAACCTTTACTGGCTTGTGCTCGACAAATGCAGTCTTTATTCTTTTTGACAAAATTACGTGAGATCAACAGTTCTCATATTAAAACTCAAAACGTAAAACTCAAAAAACATAAAAGATCCAAAGTGCGCCAAGTTACCTGCCGATTTTAGTCCCGAATGCGCCATATTAGTCGCATGTGAATAGTATTTAATAAAGATTGCTTACATAAAAGTTTATTAATTTTACTCAAGATGTTAAACTTTAAAGCATTGAAGAAGCTCGGAACAGTATATTTATAAGAAATTTTATAAGTTTACACGAAACTTCAATACAAGCAAAAGAACAAAAACAAACTTTTCGTCGTAAAACTCACGCAATTAATTTAATCATCCCAATTTTTTGATAATGTAACGTTGGAAACATATATATATATGTAATGAAACTACCTCCACAAGCAGAAAATGCGTTAATATTCGAAAACTCGAACGCGCCACATTATCCGCCGCGCCGCATTCAGCGCCGCTCCCCTACACTTGAACTTGTAATTTAGGAGTCCTAGTTTATTGCGTTCCTAGAACTGATGGCCTCCGCATTTTCATGATGAGAGGAGCCGCGGGTCTGAAAGAGAGGATGTGCTCAGTCAAGCGTGACAAACAGCTCCATGGCCGCACTCTCAGTGCGTTAATTGCATTGTTCAGTTGCAGTTTGGATTGTCCGGATTTACCGTGAAAGCCACTGCAAGCAATGCCAGAAACCGTGAGTGATTACAAGTCCCAGTGTATATGTCTTCTGACTAGTCACATCTCACAACACCAGAAGATGACCGAGTCGGGAAAATCACTTTACTATAATCCATAAGGGAAATCTTTGGTTACTGTTAATGAATCACTTCTTACTTCGTTTGACGATATTGCGAAAAAAGCAAAAGCACTAGACACTGTTCAAGAATTACTTATTTATGTTGACAATACTTCACGTTAGAAGAAGCATTAAGAAAATATCACTTTGAACAATGCAGCGTGTCGAACTTGGTTTTAGAAAGATGTTACAAGTGCCCGGCACAAAAGTCGAAACGGCATTGGGCATAGAATGCTGGATACCGCCCAGCTAACTGAGCGAGCCACCATAACAACAACATTGCCGCATCAGACCCGGGGTCACAAGGTCTCGAGTGATAGACAATACTAAAGGTGACTGCACGGAACAATAGCCGTTTATAATAGACGTTTTTTAATTTTAAATATAAATTTTACTATTTTCGCCCTGTAGTTTGAAAGAATCTAGAGATACCTGGAAAAACTCTAGAATTGTCAGGGAATTTTTTTCCAGGATTTGAGTAGATACCCTGAATAAACAAATGCAGACATTTTATAAAATATCTGCATGAAAATGATTCATCTTCTTCAAATGGCAAGGTTCTATTCTGATACATGCATATTGAAAAGTTCTATTTCAGGAGTCTGGATGACTGTTTTTTAAGCCAAGAAAATTCTTCGCCTGATAAACCCAAGGCGAAGGCAAAACGTTAATGTTATAAAAAGATATTGCAAAAAAACATAAAATTTCGATGTTTTCAAAAAATTGGAATAACCCTAGAAATAATTAACATTTTTTTTTAAATTCTCCAGCTAATTTTGAAGGCGAGTCTTCATAGTATTTTGTATAAATTATTAAGATAGTTTTAGACAAATAAAATATTCTTGAAACTAAAACTTCGAAAATATTATTTAGGATAGATTCAAATTTAAAATTTGAAGCTTTTTCGGGCTTCAATCGTGTGCAAAATTACGAAACTTGCCGACGTTTCGTGAACATTGCAGTTCACATCTTCAGGGCTGACCTGAAACTGAAGTTCAGGTATAAGTTCTCATATATTTATAGATATACATATATAGTTGAAAGATTTTCATAAGGAAAACCGCAGGATTTCGCCGGGACCCGGAGCGACCCAAGCACGACCGCCTTCTGTATTTTCCCCGCAAATGTCTCAGCATTTTTTTGAAACGCATGGATGCTTTTCAGGCTATTAACCAGTGAAATCTTGGCACCTCCAAAAGCGCCGATGACCTAGACGATTAGCTTAACAGAATACTCCGGGTATAACCGTCGCAACTCCATCTCTTTCTTTTCTTTCTCCTTGGCTATGACGTTTTTGTCAGCTGGTGCCGAAAATTCGATAACAAACATGGTTCGTTTCTCGAAGTCAAGAAGAAATAAGTCAGGCCCCGAGTGCGCAACAGAAATTATTGTCGAGAGTATGAAGTTCCAGTATATGCGGCACTTCTCATTTTCGACAATTGACTCGATACCTATAGAAGCGTTCAGTGGAGCTATATTTGGGCTAATGCCCTAAGATTGACAAAGATGGTAATAAAGCACTCTTAGTGCCGCATTGTGCCTTTGGATGTAGGTTGTTCTAATATGAGTTGGACAACTAGGTAGTATGGGTCCTAGATGCTTGGGGTGTGCATAACACGCTCTGCAGCTATCATCGGGAATGTCTTGGCTCAAAATGTGGCGACGGTATGCTAGAGTGGAAATGACACCGTCTTGACATGCCAAAATAAAACCCTCCATGCCCGACTTCAATCTGGGTGATTTAAGGAGAGCAAATGTTAGCTCATACGACATCGACAAATCCTCCACATTCCTGTGGAAGATTCCGGGCATCTTCTTCTCTAGGAGCTTTTCGCGGAAGTTTTCCTTCTGTGCTTTCTCAATCCAGGCCTTCAGAAGTGAGTACTCGAGATGGATGAGATTCGATGCATTTGGCTCATCCCTGATATTGAAGACAAGGCCGAGTCTTTCAGCACCCTCCTCCGCTGCTTTGTACAGAAACGCTCCTATGCCCACTTCTTCGTGTTTCCTGAACATTGTAAGAAGAGGGTCTTGTCCATTTGCGACTATATGTGCTGTGCCCAGAATAATCCTATTGTGAAGACATTCAAGATTTAATATTCCGCGACTACCTTGACGGCGTGAGATGTAAAGTCGCGGAACAGAAGATTTATGGCGCATGCTTTTGTTCTTGTGCATAACTTTTCGGCACCCGATGTCGAGGGATCTGAGCTCGTCCTGCGTCCATGGAACCACTCCGATTGAATAGAGCACTACCGGGACGGCAAGCATGTACGTCGCAGATACTTTGTTTCGCGCCGACAGTTCGGAAGACGAAATCCGTCAGATGAGACGTTTGTATCTCCAGCGCCAAGGTATTGTATAGCGCTTTTGTCGACGAGCTCAGGGTCATCCGGGACGCCATTAAGTTTCCCTTTCTTTGAGTAAACCTTGGCGCATTTTTCTAACCCGAACTCCATTTCAATCTCTTGAGTGTACTCTTTGACAATGTCTAGAGCTAGATTCTTATTTTTCTATGATACTTTTTCGCAATGTTCTGTTTGAAAATTCATCTCTTTGCTTGAAAAGTCAAACATTCTGTTCAAAATTCATCCGGTTTGGTTGAAAATTAACTGTGGGTCAAAATTGTTGAAAATTCAACTGTTTGATGAAAAATTTAACTAGCTCGTGAAAGATTTACTTGTTGTTGTCAAGTCACCTTGTCCTATTGGAAAGTCAGCTGAAACCTTTTTGGGAAAAATTGAACTAGTTTAATAAAAAATTGTACTTTTTCGTTTGACTATTGCGACTCTTTCGTGGAAAATTAAACAGCTTTTTGAAAGATTCGTGCTTTTCGGTTTGAGATTCAACTGTTTTGTTGAATATTCGACAATTTCTTGAGAAATTTATTTTCTAACTTACTATTTCCGTGGTGAAAGTAAACTAAACTTTTTGTCGGTTGTAAATTCAACTGTTTTTTAAAAAATTTGCCTTTTTTATCGCGAATTTTATCTGTAATATCATCCCTTCTACTAACATTTTAAATCTTTCTCAGATGAAGATGCTACTGTTGGGTTCGAAATTAAACATTTTTGCCAAAAATTTCTCCCTTTCGGTGTTAAAAAAAAAATGTATATTCTTACGTTAACGTAAGTGTTAAATAAATTGTTTCCTAAGCTTTTGACGGAGAGTCGCGCAAGCGGCGCCGAAAGCCTATGAGTATGGAAACTATCCATCCTCTTCGAAAACGTTGCCGTTCTTGCAATAGAATTTTTAACAGGAAAAGGTGGCTTACCTGAGTTTGTAAGTAAACAGGTGGGCCAGAGAAAGAGAAGCGGTAATAGATTCCTCGCCATTACATTACATAACATTATTAACATTACCATAATTTTTAATGAACATTTCCATAACATTATTACATTCATATGTAGCTTCATATGTACCTTTGTACACAATTGTAATTAAAGTGATCAATTTGCGTGAACCGAAATAAGTATGTACTTCATTTGTTTGAAAATGGTTCCTCTACATACATTTCTTGTAACTCTTATTGAAATTTATCAATAAATATCTTTCAGTGAGAGATTGTTCCAATTCTTTTTTAGTTTTCCTTTTTGTGGTGTGTCTTCCGAAGGTTTTTTGTAAGATATGAATGCGCTTTTACTGTATTCTTATTCACTTATGATGAGTGCTTTCAGGTTCACAGTACTGCGGTTGTATATTCTGCTTCCAGTAACGTCACATATCTTTCGGTTTTTGGTCAGCCATCTTCAATTCACTTCGTTCCATTTTTTTATAATTATTGATTCATCTTAATTTACTATCATTACCTACTCAATTATATGAAATTTTTAATTAATGATGACATTTTTAAGCGCTTTCTTCTGTATGAAGCACCCCGCCCGAAATGATTTTTCATTATTATTTCGGAAAGGGTGCATCGGACAAAAAGGAAATTTCACAGACAACTTGTAGATAAAATATACATAAAAAACTATAGTATTCAATTTTTCTTTGATGGTCATACTTTCCGAGATATCCACCCTGGGAGTTGAGGGTGAGATTGACAACGTGGGTTTCACGCTCATGTCGTAGCTCATATCTCCAAATGAGATTATTTTTCGATAAAAATGCATGAAACTTAAGTTATGGAACAAACGATTCTGCATAATTTCCGTAACGTCCACGATTGACCAGAAACGATCCCATTTCGAGATATGAGCTACGAAAGAAGCGTACGTCGCGCGCGGTACCACTTACCCCCTACTCCCAGTGTGAATATCTCGGAAAATATGGCCGACAAAGGAGACGTGAATACCATACTTTCGTATGAATATTTTATTTACAAGTTGTCTGTAAAAATTTTTTTTTCCTTGATGCACCCTTTTTGAAATAATCCTCAAAAACCATTTTTTGGAGGTGTTTTCCACGTTTTAAGGGTGTTTTCACCCTTCACCCTACGTCAAAATTAGTTTTGATTAACTTCTTATGCCTTAAGGAATATGCATGCCAAATATTAATCATTTATCATTATTTTTTTTAAGTTTATAAATGTTAAAAATGTTTGGTCCGCCTTTTTTAACTTTTTTCCACCTCAAACTCACAATCAGAAACCCCAATATATATACACAGTGTTTTTGTTGCTCTAGGCCTTAATTTATCCAAGTTAGTCAAGTTTTTAATCGATTTTGGGAAATTTGCAAAAAAAACATGGATTTTCAAATTAGCGAACAAGATTTTTTTTTAAATGTTCATTACACACATTCAGCTGTGCAATGCAAAAAGTTTCATTGAAATCGGTGGAAAGCCCCCGGGTTGAAAGGTTTGAACCTTAGTTGACCCCTCTACACGGCGTCCCGGAAGGCAATATAAATGGAGCAAAAATGTAGAGAAAAATGGTGAATGTAGCGTTATTCTACATGGAAAAACCAAACAGAATCGACCCCTCAGACCTCCTAATTAGATCGTTCATTCGTTCTACAGTAATTTGAAGTTTTTCGATTACAGTAATTTAATCGAAAATCGACATTTTTATTTCTTTCAAGTTCAAATGCTACCAAGTATTATTTACAATAATGGCATACATGTTTTCGATGTATTTTTTGCCGTAGATAATGATGATGTTATCAGTTTTACTTTACCAGCCATCTAGAAAGCGCTAATGGCGTTTTTGTCGCGAATTTTTTGGAAAAAGCTGTATTTTAAGGTTAATTTCATCAACTAGCGCATTCTAGATGATTTCTAGAATAAAACTAATAGCACCATTGTATTCTACGAGAAAAAATACATCAAAAACATGTATCACAATACTGAATATAATTTTTAAGTACCCTTTAAAAGTTTGATAACAAAGTGATTTTTTCGCCAACCGGCCGCACTGGCGGCGTAGCGCATAGGCGCAGCATTTTTATTTCCATCAAGTTCAAGTACAACCAAATATTATTTTCAAAAGTATGACACATATTTTCGATGTATTTTTTCTCGTAGAACATGATAGTGTTATTTGTTTCAACGTTGGAATTACCTAAAATGCGCTAGAGGTGAAAAATCATCAAAAACACGGCTTTTCTTCTTACGATACACTACAAAACACGCTTCTAGCGCTTCCTAGTCAATTTTTATAATAAAACCAATAATATTATCGTCTACGAGAAAAAATAAACCAAAAACATATACCATACTTTTGAAAATAATGTTTGGTTGCTGTCAGTCCGGCTGATAGTCGCAATTTAATTGAACGATTTCGAGGTTTGCCGCAGAGGTACCCTTCGGAATGGCGAAGTGCGAGAGATAGTGGCAATAATGTGAGGCAAAATAGGAGAGGGCTCATGGTGTCGCCCTGAAACACACCTCTCTGAAAGGTGACACAATTAGTGGTCAGACGATGTTTTCCAGATGAGATAGTAAATCTGGTTTTCCAAAGCGGCATTAATCTCTTTTTGCGAGTGGCAAATATGGCGCCGTCATCAAAACACGGGTTTCTGGAGCTGTGAAGTTTTTGTCTAGGAAATACCGTTTCCGGTGATAGTCGGAATTAAGGCCGTGATTTTTGGCTCAGTTTTGTCTTGGGTTTTACTTTCAAAGGATGATTTTTATCGATGTGAAGTGACTTTAGCTGGTTTTTAGTGTTTTTTGTAATTTCTTGTTATTGGTGCTACTACCCAACCTCAAAATATCGGTTCTCCCAAGTGGCTCTAGTACGCTTGTGCAAAAGTTTTCTTCTGTGTCCGTCCAGTGGTCAACGTAACGAAGACGTAACACTGGTATTGTATATATATATATATATGGTCCCGGCAGTGGCCGCTGTTCACTCAGTGAACCAGGACTAATTTCATAAACCTGAGAGAGCCGGGATTTGTCGTTTTCGCCTTCGAAACCATGACGAACTCAAAAATGATGGAACTTTTAACCTGTATAAAAGCGGATACTGCAGAAACTAAGAAAGAAGTTGATTCTGTTAAATAAACAATTTCTAAACTGGAAGCTGATTTAGATTCGCTTGTGAAAGAGTCACAGTTGTTAAAAACTAAATGCGACAGGCTGGAAAAGAGTAATTCAAGTCTAACTGCGGAGGTATCCACCTTGAAGAGCGAAATGTCCTCTCTCCAAAGAACTGTTCGTGCCAATAATCGTATTGTATCAGTCACTTCACTGAGTCCGTGGCTATGATGGAAAACCGGGTTCTTCTTAACCCGAGAACAAGTTTGAAAAAAAAAAATTATAAGAATAAGAATAAGATCCAGGCGACTAATATGCTGGCCGTTCCTATACTGCTCTACACGTTTGGTGCAGCAAAATGGAACGTCGATGAGTTGAAGCAACTTGATCGAAGCACATGCGAAATGATGACAATCCATCGAAGTCATCATCCAAGATCTTCCGTACCCCGAATATACCTACCTCGAGATGAAGGGGGTAGAGACTTGGTAAGCTTGGGGTGTCTTCATCGAAGAACGATTCTGGCTACAGCCTGCATAGTTCTAAATAGTGCAGATTCTCTTATGCGAGTCGTACATGAACGTGAAGTCATCAATGTTGCGGCGTTTCTATGCCGCAGATAGGGCCGCAGAGAAGCTTCGCCTCCCATTTGATTCCAGCGACATTACACATGGCCTAGCATCACTAACCCCTTCGGTGCTCAAAAGTCGTGTACAGAAAGCCGAACATACGCTTCTACTAAGAGAACATACTGACAAGCCCCTTCATGTTGAATTCTACGGCATCATACGTAGAGAAGACCTCTCGATAGGTCTGTCCAACATGTTTCTTAAGTCTGCTGGTTTGAGATCAGAGACTGAGGGATTTCTTTTTGCCTGTCAAGACGGCGGTATAGACACCTTAGTTTACCGCGAGCGCATAATGAATATACCTGTTAGGCGATACTAACTACCGAGTGTGCAAGCAAGAGCCAGAAACACTTGGACATGCTCTCTGTAGATGCTCAAAGTATGCACGTTACGGGTACATAGAGCGACACAATGCGGCTCTAAAAGTGTTATATTACCATTTTAGGCACTTCTATGGTGTTGATCTATTGTCCGTCTTGCCATACGCCCAGGGGGAACTCGAGTCCTCCAAGACCTGAAAATCAAGATCATTTACGCGATTGAATTCTCGGCACCAGCCGATGGTAATATCACGGCAAAGGAGGAAGAAAAATGGGTGAAATATCAAGCACTTCTTTTCGAGCTGAGCAGACTGTACCAAGGCTACAAAGTCTTTATATGGTCCGTCAACACTGTTACTCATAACATTCTACAAAGATTGGCAGCTCTAAAAAAGTACACAGAGGATAAACCTTTATCTCCAACTGTCCCGTCTGCCGCGTAAGGTCATCTGCGGCTAGAGACCTGAATCAAAGGAACAGTGTTGAATGATGTTGTCTCGCGTAAATTTCCCACTCATGCTTACTTTCTAGGACAAGAGGAGCAGAAGTGGATAACGTACACGTTCTAGTTGCGCAAGGATTGGTTGCTTTAAGAAACCATGATCGTGGCTTCCGAAGCCTACAACTTCTCACATAAAATAATATGCGACTAAAGGTAATCAGTGGAGCATCGAATGAGATACTACATTGAAAGAAGAATTGATGCGTCTCTATTATAGAAGCGCGAAGTTTGAAACGAAAAGCGAAAAGGGATTCAAATTTAGGATAGAGTTTGCTGCAAAGTATCATCATATACAGAAAGTTGCAGTCAAGGATCTTATTGAAACGGTGAAGAACATCAGGAATAATATACTCATTTCAACAGATCGAGCAATGGAGATCAAACGACAGGTTGATTCGCCTGAAAAAAACGTCGATAATCAACATCAGCTTCAGGAAGCGGCACCACAAGATGGAGTGGCGACTGGTGTATACACGTCATGAAGGGAACTTCCTGATGAATTGACGAATTTCATTCAAAATTAGTACTAAGGGGTTATTTGGCTCGCTGAATACGAATTCAAGATCAAAATTCGAAGTTTCGAAATGGCTGATCTAATGTGGCGACCAAAAATTTTGTAAAACTTAATGAGTTTGTGGATTTGGATGAAAATTGGTAATAGGGGGTTGTTTGGGTCGCTGAATACGAATTCGTAGTCAAAATTCGAAATTTCAAAATGGCTGATCCAATATGGCGACCAAAAATTTTGAAAAATCCAATAAGTTGGTGGATTCGGTTGAAAATTGGTACTAGGGGGTTATTTGGGTCGTTGAAAACGAATTCGTGGTCAAAATTCGAAATTTCTGAACATAGGGTAAATAGAGGAGTTGAGAAACAGTTGACAACCGTCGGTGCTGGTCCGTGACACTTGTGGGAGTAAAGAAGATAATAAACAGTTGCCTGTAGCTACGCTCGAAAAAATACGGAGTGAACATAGGGGCAATAGAGCAGTTGTGAAACAGTTGATAGACAGGCGCGTCTCGCACACTCGTATTCAATTGTTCCTTACTTGACGTTGTTAGTTCCAGGTCGCCCGGTATCCCAGAGTCACCGTTTAAGACACCTCACCCAGGTGTCATTCAGCTTTCGGCATGGTTGCTACGTCTTTGCTTAGGGGTTATTCCTTCGGGACCATCCCTGGACAATTTTCCGTGACTGCCTATTAATTATTGTAACCATATTGAGCAGAAACACTTGGTACAGGGACCCTCTATCCGCAACTTGAGGACGCGTTCGGTGGCTTTGTCATAGGCCCTTCGTTTCGATTCCTAAGGAATCAAAACCGAAAACCGGAATATATATACCGAAAATATATAACCGAACAAATATGTATAAGCATTAATGATGGTTATTTTATTGTTTTAATCATTAGAAATAGTATTGAGATCATAAAAAATATATTTAAAAAACCCCACACGAGACAAGAAAGAAATGAAATAAGCCAAGTTGCGACGCGAATGTGCCCACTAATCGGGTAGATTTTTTCACTGCTAATGTTATTTTTTAAGAATAAAACAAAAACTGCAGATCCTATGAAAAAGTGACCTTTGAAAAATTTGTAGATCTTTTTTAATTGCACAATTTTTGTTCCTTCATTATTCGTCGTATTTGGCGTATTTTGACCGTAAAATTTAATTTCTATATTTCTTTGTGTAATAAAAATGTGAATTTTAGATCTTTCGAGAAAATTGAAAAATTCGATACGATGTTCTTTTAGGGCGTGCGAAAAGAAACATTTTTTTTATTGATACTTTTCTTCGTGTCGTGTGTTGTTTGGCTGAAAATTTTAATTTTCGTTCCTTCTTTTGGATTTTGAAAATGCTGTAACTCTGAGAGCTTTAATTTGATCGGAAAACGTGATCAGTGTAAATTGTTATAATTTTCAAATTATATGAACAGCTCCTCATATAGTTTTCAAATTGTGAAAAAAATGGTCTCAAAATTTTTCAAAATGCGCTCACATTTTGAATTTTTATCCAAAACGGCTGGCTAATGAACCTTACCTTCAGTTTAGGAGACTAAAAGAGTATGCCGAAGGCCAATCTATTCGAAAAATTCTTTCGAAAGATGTCGTGCACAAAGCCAGACATACACACAGACAGCCACATTCGTAAAAACCTGTTTTTTAGGTTCAGGGGGTCTCAAAACCTGGACATTTGACAAAAACCGGAGGATAAAATTGTACACAAATCGAATACCTTCTCTCGATGAGAATGTGAAAATACAAATTTTGAAGTGCCATGAGCCTTAAACTTGCATAATTTGGCCGTAAAAATAATTTTTTGATTTTTTATCATTTTTTGTGTAATAAAAATGTGAATTTTAGATTTTTCAAGAAAATTCAAAAAGTCGATATGATAATCTTGTAGTGCGTGCAGAAAGAAACATTTTTCTCATTCAGACTTTTTTTCGTATCGTGCGTTGTTTGGCTGAAAATATTAATTTTCGATTCTTCTTTTGGATTCTGAAAATGCTGTAACTCTCAAAGCTTTCATTTTATTGACAAATGTGATGAGCGTAAATTATTTGAATTTTCTAGTACTATGAACAGCTTCACGTATAATTTTCAAATTGTGAAAAAATGGTCTTAAAAATTTTCTAAATGCGCTCACTTTTTGAATTTTTATCCAATATGGCTGGCTCACGAACTCGACCTTTAGTTTATGATACTTAAAGAGTATGCCAAAGGCCAATCTTCTTCTTCGTCTTTATTCATAATGTGTCCGCAAAGGGTTTACATGACTTCCATTTCTTACAATACTTCTCTCTACATATTTTATAAATATTATCCTCACTATTTACAGTTATTTACATCTATTTACACAAAATCTTATATCGAGAACCTTATTTTTATTTTTGACGATAGCGCTATTTGGAACGAGTTAGCGATCGAGTGTGCGAGTGATCTAAAGCGAGAGTGCGAGAGAGGGAGAAAGAGAGACAGCGATAACGCAGATGCATCTTAATCTACTTATGCTATTACATATCTATTACTTTAAAATCTTTACGCTTCTAGTTTAAGCGACTTCCGTTTCCTTATTCTTTCAGTTCTCTTGCACCTCCATTTTGTCACTTTTTTGCATCCATTCTTACAATCTTTCTCCTTCTCTCTCCTAGCCTCCTCTAAGTCCTTCATACACTCTTTCCCCAAACCCTCCTCTCCTAGAATCTTTATCATATTCTCTTGCCAGCTTCCTTTATCTTCCATAACTCCCTTACATTCATCCCATACATGCTCCCATGTTTCCTCTTTCCATTCACAGATTCTGCACTTCCTGTTCTTTTTCTTTTCCCAATACATACCTCACCTCACTTCGTTTCCCAATCTAAATCTTGCTATTATGGTTCATCTTTTCTCTCCCCATCCATTCCCTTTCCCTTTTTTCCATTACTCCATAGTTTACTCCAGTCCAGTTTTCTATATCTCCAGCATTAAGGAACTCCCTCCTTTCTTCTTCCCATCTCGTTTATTCTATCGCCCTCCCTCTCCTCTCTTCTACCTCCATCAAACACTTTCTCGCCAGCTTCCCTCCCTTTCCCTCCCTCAGCTTCGTCTTAAAACTTCATGCCCTCTTTTCCGCTCTTGTACTCGCTCTTTCCTTTCTTTCCATCCCCATATCTCTGCTCCATAACCTAATACCGGCCATACTAGCGTATGAAATAACCACATTCTCCTTCTCCAATTTTTTTTTCACCTTTTTTTTCCTCTTCCCTGTATCTGTTTCATTACCCCTGCTGCTTTTTTATCCCTTCTCTTATATGAGCTCTATGATCTCCATTTGTTTGCAAGGTATACGCCAGAAACTTCAACTCTCTTACTTCTTCTAATTTTATTCCCTTCGATCTCCCCGTCCGTTCTTTCTTTCTTCTCCCTCCTTTTCTGAACCTCACATTATCTTTGTCTTTTCTACATTTAAATTTAACTTTTTCCCATCTATGTATTTCTCTAACCCTGTCATCAAGCCCGCCATCCCTTCTTCATCCTCTGCCATCAACACTATATCGTCTGCGTATGCCAGTGTATATACCTTTCACTCCCTATCTTAACTCCTCCCCACCCTTTTCCCTTCATTTCTTTTTCTAAATCTGATATTAATATATCAAATAAAAGTGGGCTCAGAGGACATCCTTGCCTTACTCCTCTCATCAACCAGAAACTATCCCCTACTTTTTCTTCTACCTTTACCTTGCCTTTTGTCTCTCTAAAAATTTCCGATACTCTCTTTATTAATCCCTCTCGTAATTATTTTTTGACGAATTCATATCTGCGTTGTGCTAAGGGGTTGATTTTTAATGTTAAGGGTTGGTGCCCAAAAATCGGAGTGGGTATTTTCGAGGAGCCCAAGAAAAGCCCAAAAATATGAATTGATTTAATTCGCGAAAAATTCAAATTTTGTGAAGGGGCTTGATTTTGGAGCTTAAGGGTTATTTTGGGGAAATTTTTTTTGTGGATTCTAAGAGCCCAAAAAAATCAAAAATTCTGGTGGAATTGAATTTTTATTATTTTGTGTTTTTAGGAAGTGGAGGTGCTAGATTAATGAGCTAGCACCTCCACAAAAAAATGGATTTTTTGGAGAAAGTAAAGGAGCCCAAAAATTTTAATTGGGGCCCCAAAAAAGACCTAAAAAAGCCCAAAATTCTGAGCTATGAAAAATTCTAAAATTCGACTGTGGAGGTGCTAGCTTAATGGACCTCTGAAAAAGCGCGTGCGATGGTAAACGCAGTCAGTTATCAAACATTTATGTGTATTTTTCATATTATATGTCTTCTACTTAATTATGAATAATTATCCATTATTTAAAATACGTTTCATATATTTTTTAGTAAGTACTCAGAATATGGTTGCTTTCACTTTTTGTGTGGGAGTGTTAGAAGATTCAGTTTAAAAGAACAAAAAGCGAATAACAGATGGTCTTATATTTTTGATTCTTAAAAACGCAGGCTTTGCTTGGTCCGAGACTGGGTCTGCTTAGTTGAGGTTTGTTTATAGAATACCGATACGTGACGATATGATTTCTTTGAAAGGACTTCTCTGTGGGTTGTGTTTCAATACAGGCAGTCGCAATTCTGCCTTGGTGCAATAAAGAACGTTCTAAAAACCGTCTATAATTTCTGTGCCCTAGTAGAGGTGTTTTTGACCTTTTGGAGAGAATATAATGCAAGAGAAGTTAAACAAAAATCAAGTATTTCTTGAATTTTATACCTCGACTTTAACTTGTAGCATGACCTAGGAAAGTTGTAGCAAAAATCAAAAATTTATACCACTTAGTCTTTCAAGTCTTATCTTTAATTTAAGCCGTGACTTAGGATACTTGTAGAGACCCGTATAACAGTTTATATTGAGTTTGCTTTGAACCTACGTGACAATCTGTACTCGACAAATCCATCGAAATTTACTAATTATTTACAGCAGATAATTTAGCTTCTTAGAACATCTGTAGCTTTCGCCGTGTTAGCTTAAGCCTTTTGAAACTCAAGTTATTTACTGAAATTTCCATTCAGCACCTTTGTTACTCAGTAAGAGCTTACCTAAATGACCTCGAGGTCCTAGAGCCGTTTACCTTTGTACTTATTTCATTATATGGCTGTCAAATTGCTTTTCCGCCTCTGTTAGGCCTTCAGCCCGGATCTGGGGGTTTCCGGTTATAAAGTAATAGTCCTAGAAACGAACTATAGACTAGAATTTCTATTTCCTACCCATTACTAAAATTGTTAAACTTCGCTTTCACCACCTATACCTGTCGACCATCCCTTCCAATAATTTTGACTTCGAGCCCTAGCGAAAACCTGACCCCGGCCACTCTACTTGTAGAACTCGTAACATTAACTTCTCTATTGTATTTTTCACTCGCGAATATTCTCTAACCAATAAACACACATTACTTAAAATCGTGTTTTGCCATTTTCTTACTGAGATCCTTAACACTAATTCTATATGGTAAGGAGTGTTCGAAGACACTCAATTAACGTATAAATTGAGTAAATTAGAACCGCAAAGTAAACATGGTCCTTCGAGCCGGGTTGTTAGTTTAACGAAAACTAACATTGAAATCGAATACAGTGAACATTTATAAATGAACATTAATAAAGCGAACGGGCTATCAGTCGTGAATTGAGTAGCAATAATATCGAATCTATACGAACTGGTGAACGAAAAAGCGAATCGCGAGTGAAAAGCTGAAAAACGAACTGCGGGTGACAAACGAAGAAACGAACTGTGGTTGAAAACTAAACTGTGAATGTGAAAGATATTGTGAATAGTGAAAAATACAATAGAGAAGTCAATGTTACCAGTTCTACAAGTAGAGTGACCGGGGTCAGGTTTTCGCTAGGGCTCGAAGTCAAAATTAGTGGAAGGGATGGTCGACATGTATAGGTGGTGAGAGCGAAGTTTGACAATTTTAGTAGTGGGTAGGAAATAGAAATTCTAGTCGATAGTTCGTTTCGAGGACTATTACTTTATAACCGGAAAACCCCAGATCCGGGCTGAAGGCCCAACAGAGGCCGAAAAGCAATTTGACAGCCACATAATGAAATAAGTACAGAGGTTAGCGGCTCTAGGACCTCGAGGTCATTTATGTAAGCTCTTACTGAGTAACAAAGGTGCTGAATGGAAATTTCAGTGAATAACTTGAGCTTCAAAAGGCTTAAGCTGACCCGGCGAAAGCTGCAGACGTCCTAAGAAGCTAAATTATATGCTGTAAACAATTATTAAATTTCGATGGATTTGTCGAGTACAGATTGTCACGTAGGTTTAAAGCAAACTCAATATAAACTGTTATTTGGGTCTCAACATATCCTGGTCCCTTTGAACGGTCACGTTCAAAATACAATTCATTGTTCACATTAATTAGAAGTGATACATGAGTAGGAGTAAACATACGCTGAATATGAATCAATAAGCATCATACGAGTATAGATTCACAGAAATTCTTTAAGTTGATTCAAAATATAAATGCAATATCTATACATTTATGCAGAAATACAGTTGGGATAAAATATACATAATTTCGTGCAGATAGTCAGATTTTTATATACAGGTAAATATTCAACTAGACGGTGCCACTTGTCTCTAGTGGCAAAGGCGAGATCTTCTTTATACTGCGCTTATATTGTCCTCTATTGGTTTTTACGGTGACCACTCGGATAATATTGTCGCTTCCTGGGTTTACTGCAATAATCCTACCAAGTACCCACTGCATTGGAGGTACATTATCTTTCTTGAGGGTCACAAGGTCACCGATTTTGATTTCGCTGTTCTTGCCGTTGTGCCATTTTTTCCGAACATTTAATCCGTGGGGATACTCTTTGGACCAACGTTGCCAAAAATGTTGGCGCATTTGCTGGGCGTGCTGCCACGATGATAAGCGACCCGAAGCAGTATCTTGCACGTTCTGCTCTGGCATGCTCTTAAGAGAATCACCGATAAGGAAGTGACCAGGTGTTAGAGCGGATAGGGTTCGGACCAGAAACTGCAGCAAGTGATCGATGTCACAAAGCAGTTTTCCAATGATATCCACATGGAGTTTGGACTAGATAAATGCAGGACAGTGCATTTAGCCAGAAGAGAATTAGGGACCGCAGAGCTAGAGAACGATTTCGAGAATGACATCGAGGCAATCTGAATAATTGAGAATTCAGTAATATCTGATTATTTAACTATAGTTATTGTTATTAATTGTTTAAGTTGAGTATCTTATTTTGTAATAAGGATAAATTTTAACGAGTATACCTTCAGATTTAAAACTTAAAAAAATGCCCAGTCCGCGTAAAAAGGCAACAGGTCAAAGTAGAGGCACGAGACCTCGAGTTAGCAAAAATAAAGCGCCAACTGTAAACACCGATGAAAAAAATATGTATGACTTGCGCTCAGGAGATACGGCTGATGAAATGCCAGATAGTCAAGAAATTCCTTCCACGTCCGGTAGTTTTTCAAACCCAGAAAATTTGACATCTGAAATTCAAAGATTAAATGTAAATACGGGAATGCAAAATAGTTCTCTTCAAGTCTATTCTCGCCCTCCTAATATATCCTTTTTTAGTTCGACTAATATAATTAAAATTTCAAAAATAGTAAGGCATATTATTCGTTCTTTTGATGGGGGTAACATCAATAAAAATGTTCGCAGAACATTGTCCAGTGTTAGCTTCAATAGTTAGTCCTCAAGAAATATGGGGCGCGTGTAAGTTACATTTTAAATAAATAAATAAAAAAAAAATTTGGAGAATACACTGGTCGAAAAGACAATAGGGAAATGCGAAGCTTACCGAATAACTAGTGTGGGAAATTTTTTGCGCGCGTTAGACAGAGATGTTTATTCTCAAATTTGAGAAAAAGAAATTAATACATTAGCATTGGCCTGAATTGTTTGGAAATAGCGAGCGGAATTTTCCGTCGAAAAGGAAAATTGCACAGATCCAAGAAAAGAAGGTTTGGAACAACGATAATAATTCAATCTGCGAAAATCTTAAATGTTATAATTGTAAAGGATATGGGCATTACAGGCGATTTTGTCTACAATTAGGAAGTAATGTTAGAGATGGAGAGAATGTACCTATTGCTATTTAAGAAATTACAATTTAAAAGATTGTAGAGTTGAAGAAAGACATGATGAAGAAAGGGAACTGCTTAAACGAAAACGCGAAAATTCTTTAAACTGGAAACGGGATCGCCCAAACGAAGGCTCGGCGATCCAGAAACAGAATTCGATACAAAACGCCTCGTGATTCTACTCAAATCAAGCTAAGAAATGAGTTTAATGCTCATGATTGTTCTGGGAAATATATTTTTCAAAGAGGAGGTAACCTTATTAGTAGATACTGGGTCCAGCGTAAACCTAATTAAGGAAAAAACCCTAGATCCTCGAGTGTGGATGAATAGAAGACGTATATACCTTTCTCATTCAACAAAATTACATATTGGGGGTTGAAGCTTTGAGACAGCATCATGCTGTTTCAAATTTTATAGACGACTGTCTCCACCTCGGGGAAATAGATCTTCTACTTTTAACTCATGCCACCGTAACGCTACCAGCGAGATCCAGGGCAATGGTTCAAGTTGTTATAAAGGATACAGGTTTGAGGGAAGGTTAAATACATTGACTCCTCTGCGGCCGGGGTATTTGTGGTAGGGAATGTTTAGTTACAAATCACTCGGGAATTGCAAAACTACTTATGAGAAATAGTACCAATAATAAGTTGCATTTAACAATACCGGCTATAGAATTGGAAGAGTATGACACTCTTGTCGTTCCTTTTACTCGAGAAAAATTTAAAAATATGTTAAGAATAAACAAAAGGAACAAGCGAAAAGACTTGTAGAAATTCAAAATGTTATAAAAATGGACAATTTGAATGAGGAAGAAAAGGGAAGTTTGTTGTCCTTATTTTTTGAGTTTTCTTATCAATTTAAATTGCCTGAGGTTAGTTTAGGAGCTACAAATGTAGTAACGCACAATATTTTGACAATTGATGATAAGCCCGTGTATCTTAAACAATATCGGTACCCTCACATTCATAAAGCCGAAATTCAAAAGCAAACCAATGAGTTGCTTTCTTCAGAAGTGATTCAGCCGTCTGTTTCACCTTATAATTCCCCATTATGGATTGTTTAAAAAAAAGCTGATTCTAAAGATAATAAAAAATAGAGGATGCATTGGATGCAGATTATCAGGAAAAAACTGCTTTTTCGACTCTCTGTGCCCACTTGGAATTCACTCGTATGCCGTTTCGATTAAAAAATGCTCTGGCTACCTTTCAACGAGTTATGGACCAAGTTCTCTCGGGTATTCAAGGAATTGAGCTTTTCGCCTACATGGGCGACATTGTAGTTTTTGCTCAAGATTTAGATGATCACAATAGGAAACTTCGAGCATTGCTATCGCGATTAAGAGATGCAGGATTAACTCTTTAGCCTGACAAATGTAATTTCTTAAAACGAGAAATAGCTTATTTAGGTCGTGCAATATCTCAAGAAGACGTTAAACTAGACCCTAATAAGATTGAGGCTGTTACATATTTTCCAATTCCAAAAAATAAGAAGAATATTAAACAGTTTTTGGGTCTTGTTGGTTATTACAGACGATTTATTCCCAATTTTGCTAAATTATCGAAACCTTTGACATATCTTCTAGGGGACAATGTTGGCTTTGAATGGACTGATAAAAAACAGAAAGCTTTCGAAGAACTTCGAGATCTGACCTATTCTGAACCCATTTTTCAATACCGTGATTTCACTGAAACATTTCTTATAATAACAGACGCATCCAATTATGCTCTACGGGGAGTCCTGAGTCAAGGACCAATTGGGCGAGATCTTTCCGTATCATTCGCTTATCGAGTTTTGCAGAAAGCTGAATTAAATTATCCAATTGTTGAGAAAGAACTATTGGAGATAGTCTTTTTTTTTATAGAATTTTTCACAATCTATTTGGTGGTCGTACCGATTTTTAAGAAAAGTCAAAATTTGACCCTAATCTTTGAAAATAAAAAATAAATTTGACTTTTTTCAAATTTGGAAACTTTTTTCTTCTTCAAAATACTTTGAAAAGAAAGCTTAGATTCTTTCCTATAAGACCCTATATTTTCAGAGTGGCAGATTAATTCGTCTTTGAGTAATAGAACGATACGTAAACAAGATGCCATGATAGAGCGGGTGGCGCGCGATCTCCCCTATTCAGTTTCAGGTCAGCCCTGAAGAAGTGAACTGCAATGTTCACGAAACGTCGGCAAGATTCGTAGTTTTGCACACGTTTGAAACCCGAAAAAGCTTTAAAATTTAAATTTATCAGATACATTCAAATACTGCACGACATAAATAAAAATCAACTCACTCGGATGTTCAATTCGGCTATTTCGTCTCGGTACATCCAAGTCGGGAAAAGATTCGTAAATTGCAGTGGTTCGAGTCCAGCCCAAACCAAATAGATTGGGAATTTCGTGCTATCTGGATTTTTAAGCTTCCAGTATTGTAAGGCCATTGCCATAGCGGTTTTCCTCTCCGCTTGCCAGCGAATTAAACCGCTTCCAGTTTGATCTTCGTCGCCAAAATTAGGCCACCAGCCTTGCCAAACCCATATTTCGTCATTGTTATCCAGCAAAAATAACGCTGCAAAATAAACATTTGTAATCAAATTAAGCATTTTTTAGACTCCGAGACCATACATTCAAAATATATATACCTGGCTGATTGACTTGGTATAACTCTTCTTGTAAGAAAGGAAAGGGAGTTGAAAGCTCATCACGATGAGGACATAGTAGTTTCGTTGCCTTAAGTTCTTTAGAAATGCTCGTCAAGTGAAAAAGCCTTGAGGTGTAATTCATGTCTTTCTTGTTTCGTCGCTGATCGTATAATTTTCTATTAGAACCACCCAGACCTAAACATAAATATTGTTTAAAATTTTTAATTAATTTTTCATAAAAAGTAAACATAGTATCTGAAAATTAATTTTAGAACGAAATTTACCGTCCCAAAATTCATCAGGTTCTTTCCCTTCAACAATTTCGTTTACTGTAAATTCGCCTGACGAAAATCCGGATTCTTTTGCTTGGATTTCTATCAAATTACGCGCTGCATATAGTGTGTTCTGAAATATATATTTTATATTAAAAAGTACTTAAATTGAATAGAAGAAATAATTAGTTGCATGCAGATCCGGAAAAAGGTAAAATATTGACTTTTTTAATATGCGACATTGAGTTGCATCCGTGCCACACATACGCCTTCTTCTCTTTTGTATTTAAAAATACAAGAGAACCTCGACTTCTAAATTGTCGAGTTGAGCAGGGTACTTCGGTTAGTGAAGTTTCTGACTGAAGAGTTCCTCGGGAGATATATAGCCGCAATTTTTCAGATCTTTCAGATTTCTTTCCAGAATTAATAATCATCTTCCCAGAAAATAGATTCAAAAATGCAGCTGGTTCAAAGCCTTCAACCACTCGTATCTGTCATGAAAATGTTTTTATTTTTATAAATATATAAATATAAAACTTACAGTTGGTAACAATGAGGCAGGTATTGTTAGTCGTTATTAAGGTATTTATTTAATTGCGAAATTACTTCAACCTTGATCTATTTTCACCTAATAAATTTCATGTTAAATTCATAGAAACCCATCTAAATATTTTTCCATTGTATAATTGATGCACGCACTTAGTATTTAAAAGTTTTATTAAATATTATTTTATTTATTACAAATTAAACCTTTAAAAATTGAATTTATTCTAAAATTCTTCAATTCTGAACATTTGATAGTTTTAATTATTTAACTATTGAGGCTTTTAATGGGAAATTGTACAATTTTCAATTAAAATTTTAATCCCGACAGATTTTTTTACTTCAATTAAAAATGGCACAACCTGAAGCGCTATTAATTTAAAATTGTCTATTTTCAAAATTTCAATACTAATCTGATCGATTTTGAATTTTGTGAATGTATAATCGTTTAAGCATTGAAAGACTGTAATTTTTATATTTTACAAGTTAGAACGATTTGAATGTCAAAAAAAAAAAAAACATTTTTTAATTTGCCAGTCTAACAATGACTTCAATTTAAAAACTTTCCGCATGAAATTGTTCCTTCAAATCTGAAATAAAAATGTATAACTTCAAACGATTCAATTCAAGTTACTCAATTTCACACACTACTAGTGTCAACCTGTCCAATTTATATCAATCAAATTAAAATTATTAAATACAGTTCTTAATGTTTAAGTTCATATTTGTCTAATTTACAGCGCTTCTAATTAAAAATTAGCCAATTTAAAAATCTTAATCTGAAATTATACGATTTCATCCGATGAAAAAATATCCGTAATAAGAACTTTGTATTTTCAAGGGGAAAAAGCAACTTTGAAAAAATTTACCTCACCGCACCCCTCCAGGAGGCAGGAGTGGAGCTAAATATGTAATTTTAAATGGGAACCCCAATTTTTTATCACAGATTCAGATTCACCTTTATGAAATACGTAAGTATTATTCGAATTTTTTTTTTTTCGATTGCCGATAAGATGGCGCTGCAATTGCGAAAAATGTAATTGTTGATTATTTCAAGGACTTCGGTGAGTCCCCTTGCCTCTCACCATCGGGGTGCCTGATTTCGGTGAGTCCCCTCGCCTCTCGCCACGGAGGTGCTTGATTTCAGTGAGTCCACTCGCCTCTCACCATGGGAGTGCTTGATTTCGGTAAGTCCCCTCGCCTTTCACCATCGAGGTGCTTGATTTCGTTGAGTCCTCTCGCCTCTCACCATCGGGGTGCTGGTTTTCGATTAACATTTTACAATGAGTGCTCAAAATTTTGTCCTCGCACCTCGATGCACTTGTTAATCCTAGCTTCGAAAGATTCCACACAACTACGAAGTGTGTCTGGTGTTATTTGTGCACAAGCAGACCTGATTCGCTCGATAATGTTATCACGAGTTGTAGGCACTTCTTGTTACACGCGACTCTTTAGATAACCCCACAAACAGAAATCCGGCGCCGTAAGATCTGGCGATCTGGCAGGCCAATTTATCGGACCTGCTCTACTGATCTATCGTCCATTCAATTCGCGATTGAGTACTTGCCTCGCGATTTCCGAATAATGTGCTCAACAACCGTCATTTTGAAACCACATGTTGTGTCGCACATCAAAGCTTACGTCTTCAAGCAATACTGGAAGTTCATTTTCTAAAGTTACGATATTTTTTACCGTTCAAATTTTCATCAATAAAATACGGACCGATTAGTTGATCTCCAATAATTTCACACCAAACATTCACGGATCATGCACGCTGATGCTCTACATCACGCAACCAGTGTCGATTTTGTGCACTCCAATAGTGCATGTTGTGCCGATTAACGTTACCATGGTTTGTGAAAGACGACTCGTCTGTAAACAGTACTCGAAAAAAGAATTTTGATAGCAAAAAAAAATAATGAAAAATCCAAAATTCCATTTGCCGTCAAACTATGCAAGACACAAAAAAAATGAATTCACAAAAATTACGCATACAAAAAAGATCTGAAAATTTGTTAGTGATCACTTTTTTTATAGGACACGCAGTTTTTGTTTTATTCGTAAAAAAACAACATTAAAAATGAAAAAACATAAAATTTTTGGACAAACGTCACAAGCTACGAAAAAAAATAAATAAATAAAAGTTTTTCATCTACAGAAAAGCTAAAAATTGGTTTGCAGTCATTTTTTGATAGGATGCGTAGTTTTTGTTTCATTCGTAAAAAACAACATTAAAAATTAGAACATTCAATTCTTAGACAAATGACACAAGCTACGAAAAAAAAATTGAAACCAAAAAAGAGTTACAAATTTGCTATCAATTGTATTTGATTAAACGCGTAGTTTTGGTTTTAATCGTAAATAATACAGTAAAAAATTAAAATTTTTGGACAAACGGCACATGCTATGAAAAAAATGAAAGAACAAAAGTTGCTCTCTCAAAATGGAGCTAAACATTTTTTATTAATAATTTTCTGGCAGGATGCGTAGTTTTTGTTTTAATCGTAAAATATAACATTTAAAATAAAAAGAAAAAATTGTTCGAAAATTTAAAGTATATTTTGTTTTATACGTAAAAAATAAGTTTAAAAAAAATTGGGAGAACGGCACAGGGGAAGAAAAAAAAATTAGAAGACAAAAGTTGTTCAACCAAAAAAGACCTACAAATTTGTGTGGTTGGGTTTTCGACCCGACGCTTATTTTTTTTATAACAATTGCGGAAATATGAAAAATTGTGTAATTGTTCAAAGAATTGTTTTAGTAAAAAAATGCACACCGTGATATATCAAAGACGAATGCAGTGGTGTAATTAGTTTTTCATTCCGAAGCTTTTTCTTGAATTGATTAAAAAAATTTTATATCAATATCTACAGGCATACACGAAATACAGGCTAAACAAAAAATGCTTTAATTGTTTAACAAATGGCATAAAAAAAAACAACTCAACCCAAATATTTTCAAGGTGAATGCAATGGTTTAATTCGTTTTTCGATCCGACGCTTTGTTCATAACAATTGCATAAACATCAGAAATAATAATAATTCAAAAAATTTCAAATCCATATCTACAGGTATACAGCAAATACACGCCTAACAACAAATGCTCTAATTATTTGACAAATGGATAAAAAAAATGCACACCGTGATATTCCCGGGACGAATGCAATGATATAATTGGTTTTTTGATCCGACGCTTACTTTGTTTATAACAATTGCAGAAATATGAAAAATAGTGTAATTCTTTAACGAATTGTTAAAAAAAATGCACACCGTGATATTCTCGACACAAATGCAGTGATATAATTAGTTTTTTGATCCGACGCTTAGATTTTTTCACTTAATTACAAAAGTTTTAAATCCATATCTGTGGCAAACCTCTATGTCGTAAGAAATCTCTGTATTTAAAACGATGTGTTATCCAAAATTAGAGTGTAATTTTTTCGGGAGAAGTTTTCGTCGATTTTTTTATTTTCACCCTGAAACATTTTTGGAGGTATTAACGTAGAAAATGTTACCAACACACCTGCGATAAATAAACTTTGGGATCAGCTTTACGAATTAATTAGAGATTTTCGAAGCTATTAAGAATTTGTCATTTTGCCTAGGTAAGAGCAATCATAATACTCATCCTATATTTTTTCCTTAATATATATCACAGAATAAAATTTTGTTTTCTGGACATTTTTTCCCAAGAGGAATACCATAAATAGGTTTCAGGTGGATACACAATTTATTTTTCACTTGTTTCAAATAATAGTTTCAAATTTATCATATTGTTCTTAAAAAAAAAAAAAAAATGTAGAGCCAAACTCAAAAACGAATACTTATATGTTTATTAGCATGGTCCAAATTTGCTTTCATCAAATTTTCATACATATCGCCCACTATTTGGTTTGAATCCACAAAAAATGATTGATATTTACAGGTTTGCGTTTTTCTTCTAAAATTTCCAATTTTTTTTACTTTTCAGTTAGGTCGAGGCAAGAATCAATTTAATTTAACGGAAATAATTGTTCAAAACATTTATTATTATTTACAAAGGTCTTCTCTTAAGATAATGCTAGAAAGTTGCGGTTTTTTCTTAAATTCGCCACTTTTTGTCCAATTGTCAATACGAGTGAGTTAATGATTAATGAAGTTAAAAAAATAATAATTGTGTAAGCAGATTATCATGACTTATAACTATCTTCTCCTACAGTAACAGTCAATAGATGCAGTTTTTCTGAAATTTTCGAATTTTCAACTCAAATTTTACTTCGGGTTTTTCTGAAATTTTCAGTTTTTCTTTGACTCAATAGTTATAAAGAAATAATTAATAAACACCAAGAAGTGTTCTAAAGATACTATTCCAGTTTTTTGATAAAGCATTTTTAATCTTTTATCAATGTTTTCAAGATATTAATTTAAGCGAAGAGACTCTCAAGGAAAACCTACATTCAATTTGACCCATATAGAAAATTTGAAGAATATTTCAAATAGCTGATTCTGCTTCTCATCTCAATGAGAAGGTATTGGTTTTTTGTGAAAAATGACTTTCGGGGATTCGATCAAATGTCGACGTTTTGAGGCCCCCTGAGTCAGAAGAAACGGTTTTTACGAAGGTGTCTGTCTGTCTGTCTGTTTGTCCGTCTGTTTGTCTGTCTGTAGTCTGTAGTATCGTGTAGGCACGATAACTTCCGAAAGATTGATCAGATTAGATTGTGCTTCAGCCCACTTTTTGAAGGCCGAAAAAGAAAGAACGAGCTCGTTTTATTCGTGAAAAGTAACACTAAAAATACAACAATTTAATGTTTTGGAAGATGACACAAGGAAAGAAAAAAATAATAATAGGCAAACCTGTTTACTTAAAGAGGATGTACAAATCTCTTATTTATAGTTTTCAGAAAGGGCAAGTATATTTTTCAATCGTAAAAAATAAGCATAAAAATAAAAAAATTAAATTTTATTAAAATGACATAAGAGACGAAAACAAATGAAAGGACAAAAGTTGTTCAACCAAAAAAGATCTACAAATTTGTTATAAACTCTTGCTATGAAAATACATCAAAAATTAAAAATTGACTTTTTGGAAAAACGACACAAGCTGCAATAACTTTTTATTTAACAACATTTAAATATTACATCGAACCATTTATCCGTGTAGGAGGAAACTGCTGTTATGTAATACATGGGCTAAAATTCAAGCCTGAGGAAGCGCCTTAAGTGTGCGGTGTGGCTGAATTTGTAGTACTAATTTCCTTCCACAAAGTTTGAAATGTGTTAGTTGATCTTTGCCAATAAAATGGAAGAGATTAAGAAGACAGTGCGGAGAATCATTACTGAATAGGCTATAAAGCAAATTACCCATAAAAAGTTGTCTTCTTTTGGCGACGTTACGAGGTCCTGCTCTTTCTCTATACTGAGTAATATGTTCACTTCTGAAGATTTTATAGATAAACCGGATGCAAGCATTAAGTGTACACTCGAGCTTGGCATTCAGCTCATCAGTAATATCGTCATATACCACAGAACCATAATCAAAGGAAGAAAGGATGAGGCTTTTAACAAGGAAGATACGCGATGAAGTGGGAACTGATTCCTTATTCCTGTTAAGCTGTTGAAGGACTTTAAAGGTTTTGCTTGAAATATCCGCAACTTGGTCATTCCAAGTAAGAGAGCGATTGAAAATATAGCCTGAATGGAGAGGAAGAAGGTCCTACGATTATAGACATAGTTTTAGCAGGTTTAAGAGTGAGGCCACTTGTCAAGGCCCGCTGCACCACTAGATCAATATTCGTATGTACCTTTTGAAATAAGCTCTTAAGATTGCCAATAGGCGCGGAATGGTAAAGCCTGAAGTCGCTTAGCCGCTGCCGAAAACGCTTGCATTTTTTTTACCTTCATTTTTTATGAAACTCCGCATACGCACGTAATTTAACCACAGAAATAATATTGGTCAAACCCCTTCCCCTTTCCAGCTTCTCGTGGGGGCGAAAAGGCAACAATTCTTCTAGCCACAGCAATAATATTGGTCAAACATCTTCCCTTTCCAACTTATAGTGGGGGTGCCACCCCTTTGTCTAGCCACAGAAATATTGTTGGACAAACCCCTTCCCCTTTCCAACTTCTCGTGGGGGCGGAAATGGACCCCTTTGTCTTGACACAGAAATAATTATGGTCAAACTCCTTCCCTTCTTCAAATTATCGTGAGGGACAGAAAGGCACCCCTTTGTCTGGCCACTGAAATAATGTTGGTTAAACCCCTTTCACTTTCCAGCTTCTCGTGTGTGACGGAAAGGCACGCATTTGTCTGGCCACTGAAATAATGATGGTTAAACCCCTTCCACTTTCCAGCTTCTCGTGGCAGGCGGAAAGGCACCCCTTTGCCTGGCCACAGAAATAATGTTGGACAAACCCCTTCCCCTTTCCAACTTCTCGTGGGGGCGGAAATGGACCCCTTTGTCTGACCACAGAAATAATTATGGTCAAACCCCTTCCCCTTTCCAGCTTCTCGTGAGGGGAGGGCATATTAAATCATTATTTCTTTTATTTCATTTTGTTCATATATTATATTTCTTGAAATATTTTGAATTCCATTGATATCGCACACAGTTTCTTGAAAATCCTTTAAAACGATAAGGCTCATTGAAAATCCCTTGAAATTCTCTGAGATTCCGTGAAATCTTTTGAAATCCTCGAGGTCGCTTGAATTCTTTAAAATTCCATAAAAAATTCCTTGTCATACTTTAGAATTCGTGGAAATCTCTTTATATCTCCAAAATTCGATTAAAAACTATGAATTTTCGTGAAATATTTCAAACTAGGACTTACATCCGTGCGAATCTGTTCCAATCTCTTGACATCACTTGAAATATTTTCCAAGTCATTCAAGTTTCTTGAAATCCCTCAAAATTCTTGATATTTACGAGATATCCTTTGAAATTCCATTAAATCTTTTGAAATCTTGCGAAATCCTCTAAAATCTGTAGATATAGTTTGGAATCTTTAGATTCTTCAAAGTCCTTCAAATCTCCTAAAATTGGTTAAAAGCCTTTCAAATTCTTGCAACCTTTGCAAATCTTTTTAAATCTCATTAAATCCCTTCAAGTCTCTTGAAATGTTCGAAATATAATAAAAATTCCCTGAAATCCTTCAAAATTCGTAAAAATACTTTGATATATCTTGAATTAATATCCTTTTGAATTCTATTGAAATCTTTTCAAATCACTGCAAATTTTATAAATATTTTGAAATTCCTTATAATTGTGTTAAAATCTTGTTTACCGTACAAATAATTGATATATTGTTGATATAATGAGTAAGAATTATGAAATTCTACATAGGAAGGGGGTCTAAAATTTCAAAAATCGTCCTTACGTAATTAATAGATATTACCTTACAGAATCCGTGAATTGAAAATTCTGATGCTTCAGTTCCAGATGTCGTTCAAAGCTATTTATGTCACATAATACATAAGTATAATAGAAGTTTATAGAAGGAGACTTCAGTATATAAAGCGATATACTTTTTCACGCTATACTGTATAATAAAAATGTATATCGGGATTCTTCAGTTGAAGATATATAGAATTTTCTTTTAGTTTAAAATGTGTGTGAATGTCACGAAAAAATACTGTTTTATTATAAATATAGAGTTCGCAATTAACAGTTTGAAAAAATACATTTTAATGTTCTCTGTCAATTTATGTAAATTTTCGTCCTTTTATGCAAAGTTCACGTGATAACAGAGGGTGACAGGGGGTTCAGCAGTTACATTACAGTCAGTCACGAGGGAAGGGGGAGTTTGAAATGATCGATCAAGCGATCACATGATTTATGGACGCTCCCTTATGATAAAGACTGACCTTATGAGGGATAGTAAAATTTTAGTGTCTACACGGTTCGTTGGAAAACCTGGTTAAAAGAATCTGTGCCTCTGAGATTAGGGAAATAATTAAGAACGTAATAGCATATTATGCACATGTTACATGCAATATTTTTCAACACAGTGTGCGTAAGAATAAGCCGTTTTACGCACTCATATGGGTGTGTAAAAACGCATTTTACGCACACTGTGTCGAAAAGAATGGTAAGACTGCTAGTGTAGCAGTACGATAAAGGTTTATTCTTCAGCCTGTTGGCCTTAAAAAATTCACTTGCATACACTTTCCTCTTTTTACACAATTTTCCTTAAACTAAGCCTTAAAACTAACATCCTTCCATACATTATCTCTAGGATCGCAGGCTCTTATCAACTTGCCTTCCTCGCTTTGCCTCGCTTCGCCTCGCTCGCATGTCCCTACTCTCTCGCTTCCGCGTCTACTACCTAATGCTTATCTACTATTCACAATGAATCTTTTTCATGCTCCTTTTGCATAAAATTATTCATGATAAAATAGATTTCTTTTCGATCTTGATTTAAAAAATCTCTAGGAGGTTTTTGAATCATGAAAAAAAAGAATTATTCAAACAATTATATTGTTTATAATAATTTCAATTTGTTTGAAAAATAAGTGAACAATAATTTGTCACAAATGACAAACACATATCGTTTATAAATTTTTTTTAAATTTTCTGCTTCCTGTAATATTCGAGGAACGATATTTGTTTGTCATTTGTGACAAATTATTGTTGACTTATTTTTCAAACAATTTAAAAATATCATGAACAGTATAATTTTTTAAATAATATTTTTTTTTATGATTAAAAAATCTTATACAGATATGACCGAGATGCATCGACTCTTATCTTTAGATTTTTTCTGGGACGTTCTAGCTCGTTCTAGCTATATGTCCGAATATGGAAATGCATATTCAAAGGGTTTTTTGTTATTCAGTGAGAGTGGAGGGGATATAAACAATCTTAAATTTATTAATTTGTTACTATTATTGGTTGCTTACAGTTGAAAATAGTATCCAGATATGTTTTTGGTTTTTCAATAGGACAATTACTTTTGTTTAAATAAATTCCCCAATTTTCAAATATATATGTGTGGCTAAATTCAGAGTCGTTAATATTGTCGTATTCTGAATATCAAAACAAAATTTCTTATATCAACAGTATAAACCATTCCTTTTTTATTCATAAATAGGTACAAGTGGGTTATAAACGGTTTCTCAATAGGTCAATCGTTGCGTCTCAAGGAGGCGAACAAATAAGCTGAATATAATATTGTCGTATTTTGAATATCAAAAAAGTTGTTCTTATATAAACAGAATAAACCATTTTTTGAGGCTTCATAAATCGGTACTGGTAGGTCATGAAAGTTTCAACAATAGGTCCATCGATGCATCTCAGAGACGCGAAAAAATACGTTAAATATTGTATTGTTGTATTTTGAATTTCAGAAAAGTTTTTCCTATATCAACAAGGTGAATTTCTTTTTTTAAATCTCTGATTGCAAGAAAACACTACTTCTAAATGTTCGATCTAGCTCAAAATCCTATCAAATCTGAATATCAATCGGAGCTACACTGCATACAAATTTCATGATAGTAGTTCTTTTACTTTTCAAGATATCGTGAACAGAAAAAAGCTACACACAGAGTAGGATATATTTTTTAAATCTTATTTTTGAGCCCCTGGGGTCGAATTATATCAAAGTATGTCAAAAAAGTATATTTTAAATTTTAGGTCATTACAAACAATATCTTTAAACCTGTTATACCAGTTTATTATGAAAAATCATAACCTCATTTGATAAATTAGAAAAACTAGAAAAAACTTTTTTTTTATCGTGAATACCAAAGTCGGATTCAAAAGTTCTGACACCTGGCTTTGAAGCTTTATTACTCTGCGAAAAAAAATCGCTGAATTTTAAGTCAAAGACAGAAATATTCTTCAAAATTATACGTGTAAAACGATGCCATCTTAATTTCAGGCAGAATTATTTTTACTTTCCTGTGACAAAAAATGTGTGAAAAAACAGGAGAAATGACCATCAACTTTTACTACGTCGACTTTGAAGTCCTCCACATGTTCAAAAATTGTTACCAGAAATTTGAAAAAATTCATGAGTAGTCAGTAACATGTACTCAACAAATGGCAATTTGTTTTACTTCAATTTAAAGCTTATTTTAATTAGTAGAGCTGATAATGTAAGAAATAATTATCTCGGCTATAGATAGGGGTTTCAAGCTGAACTCTAGCTCAAGAGAAGCTTCTTGATTCAGCGGTTTCATCTCAAAAGTTGAATGGTTGATAAAAATTATTAATGTATGAATTAAAAGCGTCGAAATAATTACAATCCTAATGAGTTTCAATACTGGAAAACACGTATTGAAAAAACTTTCCTTCTCAGCATTGTCCAATTTAGGCGTAATTATTCTGACGCTTTTAATTCAGACAATAATACTTTTAATCAACCATTCAACTTTTGAGCTGAATCCGCTGAATCAAGAAGCTTCTCTTGAGCTAGAGTTCAGCTTGAAATCTCTATCCATAGCCGAGATAACTATTTCTTACATTATTAGCTCTACTAATTAAAATAATAATTGAATTGAAGTAAAACAAATTGCCATTTTTTAAGTACATGTTACTCAATACTCATGAATTTTTTCAAATTTCTGGTAACAATTTTTGAACCTGTGGAGGACTTCAAAGTCGACGTAGTGAAAGTAGAGGGTCATTTCTCCTGTTTTTTCACACATTTTGTGTCACAGGAAAGTCAACAAATTTTTGCCGAAAATTAAGCTGACATCGTTTCACACGTATAAAATTGCAAAATATTTCTCTTCTTGACTTAACATTCTGCGATTTTTTCTCGCAGAGTAATAAAGCTTCAAATCCAAGTGTCAGGACTTTTGTGTCAGGCTTAAACGGTCGACTACATGAAAAAATGTATCACAGACAAAATTTTCAATTGATTGAGATTTATATTTTTTCTGCACAATATTTTTTGCCGAATTTAATGCTTTTCAAGGCCTGATTCGTTTTTTGTCTGAAATCATAAAAAATCAGCGTCGTTTTCACTTTTGGTCGATTTTTTCGAAAATTAATGAAAACGGTACATTGGATGAAAACCCGTGTGATAATATTTCGTGTCAGTCTTGAATCATGCTAAAGCCAGTATAATTTTTCTCAAGCCTTTCTATTCACGCAACACTAGCCTGGCGCTACACTGGCGCTGTCCAGTATTGCTACGTGTTTGATTCAAACCTTTCTGCTGTCTAGTCCCAGTCTTAACACTATCTAGGAGTTTGTTACGAAGTGGAATATATGAAGACTGTCAAGATTTTAGCTAGTTTCTAGACAGAATCAAGGTTAGGAATTGAACAAAAATTACAGAAATGAATTCAGAAAATAATAATTTTGGAATCAAAAATTTAGGAAATTATAATACATAATTGCATAAATACTCAAGTAATGATTAAATGTACACTATTACATATTCAAGATAATAAAAAATAACACAGGCTTCGCGCTCGATCTGGTATTCATCTCGCGCTTCGCGCTCGATAATGTATTCACCTAGCGCTACGCGCTCGGACACATTTACCTGACGCTTGAAGCTCGGTTCCTCTAGATTTTCGCACTTCGTGTACTCGCTATTACGCGCTTCGCCGGCACTGACGCGAAGGAGAATATACCGGGACCGTGGTGGGAGTTGCCGGAACTGCGCAAATGGAAATAACCGTGTACAGCCGAGGGAAATAGAGGAGATAGGAAATAAGGGAGATTGGAAATATGTGAGACTCCACCGTATTTGTAAGCTTTCCGCAAATAACTATTGTTCCGACCTAACAATCCCAACCTAAAAATTATGAAAGCTTGGCTGTATAATTCATTGATTTTTTGAAAATCGATTGTAGAGGTTCATGATCATCTTCTCAAAGAATTTTCTTTCCACGAATATACTAATGAAACTTTACCCATTCGAAGGCAAATATCTAATAATACGTTTTGAATTTGATACCATCTAATCCTCTCTTTCTTGTTGCATAATTAAGTTCACATTTTTAATGTTTACCTAATGGCGACCCTATTCCTGGTGTGCCTCGTTACGGATCTTCTCCTTCTGATAGACATCCTACACCTGAAAGGTCTGTGCCTTTTCCCGAGCCGCCTCTTCGTGTCAGGTCGAGGTCACCTCTTGTATTACATAAGGGTCTTCCTTCGAGGCTTCATTCTTCTGGCATACATGGATATGGACTTGACCAACTTAGATTTATTTGGTCAATTTCCAAAGCGAATTACAACCGGATATTTGAACTTTGAAGATACACTTTTCCCGTTGATAAACCATTAGGAATGAGAACGAAACGGGAAATCGTGTGCCAATTGCGACCGAAGGAAAAATTGTATTATCAACATCTGATGGTGACGTCTTTTCAATATTAAAGAGTCAACATGTTCTGGGTGGATTCTATAGACTTATTAATATACGTTCAAAACGTGTAAAAATAAACATGGAAACCTGCATTGTTACCCCATTGATAGAAGAAGAAATGAATGGAACTCATGTAGGTGTCCGCCGCCTGATCAACTTGAATTATCGAGTAGTGCATCTAATCCCGGGTGTAACCCAGAATCATCTGCATCATTATTTTAAAAAGAAATATAAAACAAAAACGTAACGTTTGCGATCCAAAATCGGATCACAATAGAAAGTTAATTGATTATGATACTCAAGGTTTCAATCCTTTGTCAATGTCCCAGCCAGTCTTTTTCAGATAGAGATATAAGATTCTGGCCTCCTTCGGTGGCCACATTCTCATCATTCGGCTCTCGTTCGGTTATGTATTAATCGAATTTTCTTTGTTTTTGCGATTGTTTTATTAATTTTATGTCCACTTGAATTAGGCATTAGAAAAAATTCCTCTGTGTTATTTTTTCTCTCTTGTTTTTTCCTCTGCACTTCATGCCTTGGGTCGCTATACTTATGGATCTTGGTTGTGCAGGTGGCCTGCAGGTTCCGGTTGAGTGAACAAGCAATGTCGTTGATGTAGACTCTTCCGACTTTTTCGCACGCATCACAATGTAGGGTCGATTGAATCAATTGTAATGATCCGCCTGGAAGGTAAAATCCCAATATAAAATGTAATCTTCGTTTTCTTAATCGGGACATGGAACACATCATTATGTCTGCACGTATATTCTCTCTGAGCCATTACGCGATGAACATGAATAATATGTTAGATGGATACGTTTGTATCTTTACATAATCGGCACCTGTCAGCCGCGTTTTGATGGCATTTTCGTTCAATAGTTCTGCGGTCCCTAATTCTCCTCTGATTGAATGCACTTTTCTGCATTTATTCAGTTCAAAACTCCGTGTGGATATCATTGAAAAGCTGTTTGGGACATTGAACACTTCCAGCAGTTTCTGTTTTGAACTAGAGTATAGCTTCAGGTCATCCATGTATATAAGATCCATCAGTTGATGGCCATCCTCTTTGTGATGTATTCTAAACCCATGATATGTGCTGGTTAGTTTTTCACTCAATGAGTTCAACACTAAACAGAACCCTAATGCACTGAAGAAGTGTCCTTTCAACATGACCCTCGTAATTTGTATGGATCTTGTTATCCTTCATCGTCCCTGATAAAAATACTTGATTTCTGTACCCCAAAGCATCATCGCACGACTTGGAAAGTCGATGATACACAGACATATTTTGTCAACTTTTAAGACTTCAAGCAAATAGTCGCGTGGTACTGAAGGAAACGCTTGTTTTTAGTCAAGGTATGCCATGTGTAAGTTCCTTTTATGTCTGAATGCTTGCGCCATCGTTACGGCATCTATGGTGACCACAATGTAACTGCCTTGCGAGTTTTTAAAACATTCATTTTGTTCTTCTGTAAGGATGTCACTTAGTAAGATGCATTTTAGGGTTATTGCCTGCTCCTTCCTTTTCTATTTGAAATCACGCAATTCCAAAATTCCTTCTGTTTGTTTTTTCCCAAACACCCGACCAGTAGTTAGTCATGTCTTCCAATTGAGGAACTTTGGTGTCTTGCTACCGACGCAGCCTAGCAGTAACAACATTTTTTTGTCATTGGAAGTCTATAATTTCATCCAATATTGCTGGTGTCAATATCTTGATGTCATCGTTACCTGCTTCAGATTTCTCGTCGTTCTGCCTTTTGCTGTCATCCAAAGTAACCAAATCTAAATTCTCTGCCATAGAGCAATTTCTTCCTTATGACTAGTTATTGCGAGTTCCATATTAGACATCTGATTCGATACTTTTCCTAGTATGCCAATTATGTCCCAAAGTTATACAAGGTATGACTTTGGGGTCGAGGCCCTGCCAGGTCGGGCCGGAATGTACAGGTATAATATATGGTCTTATATTAAAAAGGAAGGAAGTGATATATATTGCTAGCCTACGAAACTATTCTATTTCATAAAAGAGCCTTTATAAAGCTAGAATATTCTTTTTCGTTCGAGATTTACAATGAAAGGTAACAATAATATTTCGTTATAGAAGATTTTTTTCATCTTTGAAAAGGTCCAAGATGTCATCCGTTTATGAAATTTGTTATTAAGAACGAAAATTTTGTATCGTTTGTGATGCCTTCTATCATAACACTTATTTAAAAATAACGGCAACAAAGTGAGAAATTTCGTGAAAATCTTTATCGGCGAAACTATCTCATAATTTTGTCTACATAAGATAACATTTTGGTACAAAATTGATATCAGTGATATTAGTTTTAAGGAATTTAATGACTAATTGTTTTCATCTAACTGCCTCCAATGGAATGTAAATATCTCCTTGGCATAAGTCTGACGCCAATAATCTACGTGATAAGAACTTTAGGATATATTATATGATCTGTTTCAGGTCAGCCCTGAAGAAGTGAACTGCAATGTTCACGAAATGTCGGCAAGTTTCGTAGTTTTGCACACGATTGCAACCCGAAAAAGCTTTAAATTTAAATTTATCATACAAAACTTTCTTTAAAGTATCTTCTTATACGTTCACGCTCAAGTACGTATACGCCTGACTTAAAATTTAAAGTCAACGACTTGACATACTGCCAGTCTTCGTTTAGCTTTCGGAGATTTTGCAACGCTTCCTCTTTTCTTTCGTTGTCATCCTCCAGTATCTAAACCACTGTCTTCGTGTTCACGAGCTCCTCTTTTATAACTGACACCTGTTCTTGGAGTGACTTCAACTGATCCAGTAAGAATTTAATTTTTTGTTTTTGGTGTTTAACACTGCATTCCATGATTTGGCAGTTTTTACAAATCTACAGCATATAATCAGAATAATATAAAATTTCATTAATAAAATTGAGTAGCGGATTACATTGACCATCAGCAATAAATATCAGTCCACGACTCACTTCAGAGATGAAATATAGTGTAAATAGTATCATAAGATGGTTTATGTATTAAACTTATGTACAGTCCAAATTGCAAAGTATCCAGTCTGAAATCAAAAAGTGTGCAATGAAAAATTAAGTTAATTTTTTAAGTTATATTTCAAGTTTTCCTACCTGATATTTCAAAAGTATTAAAAATAAACTTCAATGATCATCTAAATGGTTATTCTTTAGTCTTTAAATTATCAAAATTCCTATTTATTCATCGCAGACTTCACAGTTTTTTCCCTATTCCCCTCTTTTCTCGTTTTTAAACTTGAATGCGAACTGAATTAACAAAACCCAATAAGAAAATCAAACTATTTTAGGCTTAAAAATTCAACAATTTGATTGACATTTTTGTCTTTCTTGACTGTCTTCCTTTATTTATTTTTTTCATTGCAGTTTGAAAATATGAATAGAAGATTTTTTCGGATACCCCACCTTTTTATATATTTCAATATTTTTAAAAATTTCAGCTAATATAAGATAGGCATCCTATCAATTTCACGCGGGCTAAACAATTTGATTGGATTCTTTTTTATTCCTGTCTCACAATTTTTTTTAATTCAACTATTTTGTTAAATAATCATATTATTGGTTTAAAAATTTATCTCTTTCTGTAGAAAATCCACCTTTTTTGGCTAAAAATGCTGCTATCTGGTTTAACAGTAATATGCGTTGGTTAAAAATTAACTTTTTTGTTGAAAATTCAACTGTTTTATAGAAAATTCGTCTTTCAGACTTGAAAATTCCACAGTTTTGTATCAAATTAACCTGATCTGTAGAAAATTTGTTTTTTAATTGAAAATAAATTCTCTCAAATGCCTTACGTTTATCTTAACCTATAATCGCTTCGCCTTCTTATTATTTACCAGTTCTTCAATATTATCTTACTAGCTATTAATTATTATCTAGAAAGTGCGCGAGACCTTCCAGGGCTTTCATTTCCTCTCACCATTACTGTTCAAGCTTTTCCAAGTCACGCAACACTAATTTTCCTTATATATATTTCAATTTTGGTTTTCTCCTCCACCATCCATTCTCTTTACTCTTCTAAGCTCTTTACCCACTTTTCCCCTTGTCCGCAACTGCTCAGTATCCACCTAACTTTATCTATAACGCTTTTTCCCCCTTCTTTTTCTCCTGTACATCTCTCCAACACGATTCTCTTTCATACCCACATACCCTACACATTTTCATTTCTTCACTGATCCAATATTTACACTCATTCATTTATTATATTTTGACTCCATAATCTTTTCCTACCTCTTCTCTTCCTGCTTCTTACTCATTTCCCCCTCTACTACTTGTCACTCCCTCCCCTCGTCACACATTCTCCATTCCCTTCTAACTTGCCATCTCTCCTCCTCCCATCTTGAATATCCCGTGTTACCTCTCCTCTCTCTATTTAGTATTTCCTGCAGGCATACTTGTGCAACTTTCCTACCCTTACCACTTCTAAGTTTCTCTTCAAAATTCCAAACCCTTTTTCTCTGCCTTACCACCAATTTCTCTCTCCCTGTTTCTTCTCTCATCATATAACCTAAGCAGTTCCAGCTCACTCCCATAACCCATCTCAGAAATCTCTTTTGCATGTTTTCCACCTTTTTGTACTCCTTCCATCCCCAAATTTCCACTCCATAACACATCACTGACCATAACAGTGAATCAAACAGCCATACTCTCATCTTCCAGTCCTCTTTAAATCTTCTTTTTCCAATCCCCCACACTTGACCCATCACCTTACTCGCACTTTCCATCCTTTTTTTTAACCTGAAGATCATTTCCACCACCAGCTTTGAAACAGAATCCTAAATAACAAAATTCCTCCACCATTTCCCATTTATCTTCAATCCATACTTTACTTCATTCTTTCTCTTCCTGAAAGATACTATCTTTGTCTTCGTCACATTAATTGTCAGGTCATTCTCTCTCACATACTCTTCGAATGTTTTTATTAGCAAGCTCATTCCACTTCCATCCTCTGCTAGAAGCACCACATTGTCCGTGTACGCTAACGAGTATATTCTTTTATTTCCTAGAACTGTACCCCCTTTACCTTTCTTTTCCATTTTCTCTTCAAGGTCTGCTAACAATATGCTAAACAACAACAGACTTAGCGGGCACCCTTGTATGAGACCCCTCCCCGTCCAGAACTACTCTCCTTTCTGTTCCCCGATCCTCATCCTTGTATTCGTCTCCGTAAAGACCTGTTTTATCCTCTCAATCAGCTCTTCGTCCACCTCCTTATCTTTCATTGCCTTCCACAAAACTTCCCTATTCACCGAGTCGAAAGCTGCCTTAAAATCTACGAAGAGAACGACCATTTTTCATTTTTTCTGTCCCAGGTTCCCGTTGACTAGATAATTTAGAACGAAAATGTTGTCCACTGTTCCCATCCCCTTCCTCAATCCTGTTGTATTGTGTTGAATACTTCCTTTCTGTTCTACCTGTTCTTCTAATCCCTTCCTAAGCACCTCCGCGTAAATTTTATATGTTACTGGCTCCTTATCCTTTCCTCGGTCAGAATGTAGTCCATTACTGTTTCCCCTTTTCCTGCAAACATAATCTCGCCTTCCTCATCCCCTTCCGAGTTCCCATTACACATGAACCATCCTGTTTCTCCCAGGATTTCCAACAGAGTCCTACCCTCCTGGTCCACCTGTTTGTGTTTCGATTTTCTTGTGAATCTTTTTCATGTTCATTTTGCATAAAATTATTCATGATAAAATAGATTTCTTTTCGATCTTAATTTTAAAATATAATATAAGAAAATATTTATTCAAACAAATGTTTGAAATAAAATAATAAAATTATCCAATTAATTCTATGCTCTCTTTCAAGATTGTTAAAACGTCGTTCAGTTACTTCACCGCATTATTATCTACTCGAAATTGAAGAGTACAACCTAACGCTGCAATCACAATGTTATTTCAGTAAGAAGAATACTGTACTTCAATGAAAAATATGTGAACTTCACACGGAAAAAAAGTGCACTGTCGAACAGACCTTTTTTGTTGAAATTATGAAAACCGATTTGACGTGAAGACATAATGGAAGCGAAAAAATCTCCTTGGCAACGTATGTGGAAAAATGGCATCCTAAAGATGCCCGGCATTGATATTTTATAAAAACCGTTTATTTGGATCAGCAATCTGAATTACTTAACTATTAAGATTGTTTGAAATTTTATTATTATCACACTTGCATCATAAGTGCGATTTTATCGCCTGCAAACGATCCATAACAGTATTTATAGGCCTAGGTCTATATCGATTTACTTAAGGTCCTAGGCTTATAAAGTAATGATGTACTGTGATGTGATCGGCTAACGAACAGCTTTAGCACACTTTATCGAACGCTGACCAATTGACATTATCGCCGCACTATTATCCTGTCTACACATCACATGACGCAGTTGAGTAGTTGACGACAGCACTTTGGGAGAAGGTTATGAGACCCTAAAATCGCAATTATAATTGCGTTGTGATAATAAATATTATATGATACACGGCCCCTGTGTGGAACTTTTCACTCGCACAATTGCAATACTCGTCAGAGCCCTCGGTTTCGCTTCGTCTTCGCTTAGCCTCGGCCATACCTCGGGCTCTGGCCCGTACTGCAACTTCACACGAGGAAAAAATGCCACTTAGCGTCCTTGTAACATAAATAACTATTATCGCGATTGTCTAAAATTGGTTATACTGTCACCATCTAAACCCCACGAAACTAATTTTTAAGGCACGGAGAAAAATGGATAGTCAGCCTAAACATTTAGAGTATCACACTGAGAAAAATGAATAGTTGTGGATTACTGCTCAGTATTTTTTATATGAATGATTGAAGTATCAGAAGTCCTGGAAAGTTTAGGCTTTGGGGATTATATCGAAGCATTCGAAGGTGTGTATAAGAAATTGTAAAATCGAACGAGTTTTAAGTTTTACTGGAAGTCCCTCAGACGTCCCAAAAAAATATGCCCGCGTGATCACTGGGATCTTTTTAATTTAGATTTCGATAGTATAGTGACAGCTATTTTAATTAGTGCCTGTGACAAAAATAAAAAAGTGACACCCACGTTAGTAGACATGACTAACTCTATTAGTAAGTTCAACTACCGACAGATAGTGGTTTTAACAAACTAAAGTAGTTAGTCTGCCTAATCAGATAGTAACGACAACTACTTGTGCCCCAACTAACAAAAATAGTTCTCACAACTAACTAAATAGCAGTACCAATATTAACTAACTAAAATATTTGTCCCAACTAATCGTTTTTTTCAGTGCAGGTTGACTATGTTTAAGCTTGGGACAGATCCCTAGATGGTGTAGCGTACCATCCGTGGAGTGTCAAAATTTGATGATTAGCTTCACTATTCCAGAGTGTAAAGTTCACAATCAACAATTGACAAAATATTGACTACGTTCTCGGTCAAGAATGTTGAGAATGCGTACTGATTGAAGAGTGACTACTTTGTCCTTAGTCCCTCGAAAACATCGAATTGGACGTAGAAAATCAAAACCACTTAACCCACTCTCCACCACATTCTCTACATTTTATCCACGCACCACACATGTTCGAAATATCAAAAAGTGGTTCAAACTAACTAAACATTTTTGTAACGTGGCAAACATGACGCCGAACCTCACTCGCTCCGGAAAAGCGTTTCGGGTGTCGGGTGTGTTTGCTCGACGTTCGGTAGAACTCGTGACGCAGTGACTTGGGATTGATAATACTAGAGTGTTGATTTGTCTATCCTGATAGTATGTCTAAAACAACTGTGGATAATCAAACAGACTATAAAATTATGATCTGCCTAACTATAAAGAAGAAATTGTCGACGGAACTTGGTACTACCAAGAAGACCAAACTGGCCATCTAAATGTTGACACTCTAAATTTGAGTATCCATTTTTCTCCACGTGTACATCACTTGCACCTCACAACCCCCACTTAGTAATTCATGACGCTTGGAATCGGCTTATCGATGCCTAGATAGGTATTAATACTTAAATCGTTGTAATCGAAATTCTGTCACGGCCATACTTCCAAAGTTATAATAAAAGATTTTTTATCAAAATTATACATTTATACTTCACTTCTATTTCCCCGCCACAAGTTGCACAACAATGATTTCTTAATTTATAGAAACAAAATGTTCATAAATTTAAGAAAACGGAATACCCATGTCATAAAGTTTGAAGCTGTCTCGAACAAAAATTATAGCATAGGAGGCAAACTCATGCTCGGATAAAAAGACATTTGCCTCCTTGGTGCCCACGATAATTTATGTAACAAAGGTATGATTAACAAGTTTATCACGCCTGACTTTCGAGATTAGGTTGACGCGGCCATAATCGTACACGGGTGACAGCGAATGCGCATGTCCTGAGTACTATTATGAGCCCATAATACTCCTAGGAGAATTATGGACTCATTATTGTACTGCGCACATGCGTATTCACTGTCGCTCCTCCTGTCGTGTAAACGGCTACTTTCAGAACTAAAAAACGCTAATAAAACGCGTAAATCATGCCTGCGTTACATAATTTTATATCAATTTCAGTTTCATTTGTCAATACGTGAAGTAATCTGCTGGTATCGATAGATATCTTATAGTAAGGGCACCAGTGTTTGGCACTAAAACAAGTCGTTGGTACCCTCCTCAAACTTTACTCAAAGTTTACTTATAACATTTTGCTCACATGAGAGTAACTCAAACAGAGTACGTTACATATTTCCATTTTCCAATTGCTACGAATGGTACCAGAGCGAACTACTGATACACTTACACTATCAGGGTGGTCACTATTTTTTCAATTTTTATCTCCCGGCTTTCTCCCGGTTCTCCCGGTTAATATTCGTGATTTCTCCCGGTTTAGAAAAAAACATATACTCGATAAAGCGCATCCATAATCACGTAAGCAGTATGTTGCGCGCGGAGTTTAAAAATAAAATTCAAAATTGCAAATGTGGCAAAGAAAAACGTTGCTTTTTGTCCTTTCTGAAAGACCGACAAGATTATCATAAAAACTTTTTGAATTTTCTTGAAAATCGAAAATTCCAATTTTTCTACCCAAATTATATCTAAAAGTTGCTTTGAAAATATGTTGACACATTGATACATTTTTTAGGGTACTGAGAAGAAAAATTAATAAAAAATGAAGTACAAATATTAAAGTAATCATGAAAAATATAACTTGTACTTTATTTTGCAATTTCGGAATAAGCAGCCACAGATCGAGGTACAGAAATAAATATAATAATATATATTTTATATAATCGAGTTGAACATAATATAGAATAATTAGTATTTTGGACAAGGTGGAGTGCGAAGCGTGAGATCCAAAAGACGCAAGATTCAACAAACAGTGGATTTTCAGCGAAAAACGTAACTTAATTATAATGACTTTGTAACAAAATTCTTAAATTTGTAACAAAATATTTTATGTAAGACATGGTTTTGACCAGAACCTAAAAAGACTTTACGCAATTTATGCACGAACTCTTAGGGAAATTTCTTCATTTTAAATTATTTAAAATAAAAAAGTTCACGTTTTCCCAAAGAACTACATATGAGACTTGAAACTAACGAAATTTTTTTGTATTTAAAATAATACACGCATTGCAGAGTGAACACTTAATTTTTTTTAATTCTATGATTTTTCCTTGACCAATTTTTTATTTTCCTTGACCATTAATATTCAAAAACCAGCATTTTAATCTCGTAATATCTTCAACAGCGGATCTTTTATAAACGGATTAAAACAATATTTTAAATACAAAGCAAAAACTTTCAAGTTCATTTATTTGACACGAAAAAATGACTTCTGCCATAAAAAAACGACATTTTAACGAAATACTTGAATTTTCAACGAAAGAATTAAATTTTTACAAATATAATTAAATTTTCACCTTAAAAAGGTAAAGTTTCAACAAAAAAATGCAATAGTGTATATTTCAACCAAAAAAGATAAAATTTCATTAAAAAAAAAAGAAGTTTGAAATAAAGAAGATGAATTTTCAATAAATAAAAAGTTTTCAGTCAAGAAAGAAAAGCAAGTTTACCTCAATTTTTTAACCTTCAAGCCAAAAGACGAATTTTCTATATAAAAGATGAATTTTTAACTAGAAAATATGAATTTTCAGCAAAAAAAAATCTTGCAACAAAGTAATTCAACTTTTACCTACACAGTTGAATTTGTAATTGAAAGATATCACTTTTCAAGATAATAGGTAAACTTTCAACCAAAATATATATTTAACAAAAAAGATTTCTTAGCAAAATGACTCAACAAAAATTTTCCATCAAAATAGTTAAATCCTCAAGGAAATAACAGATTAGCTTTCAACTAAACAGTTGCATTTGTATCCAAGAAAGATCAAACTTCTACTAAAACAGATGCATTTTTTTGTGTGGGTGATTCTGAAACCAATCCATTCAGATTATTAAATTTTCCAATCAGGAAGAGAAAACAATCCAAAATATTTAAATGCATTTCGAAATAAATTTCTAAAATTCTAAACATTCTTTTTACAAAAATTTAAATAAAAAGAAAACTTCTTTCAAGAAAATTGACGTAAAATATGTGAACTGAAGTTAAAGAAATCTTAAAAATTATTCATAAGCAAGCCCTACAGATTGGAAAGAATCATGAGTTTAGTGTCTCTATTTGAAAAGTAAAAAAAAAAAAGTTCAAATCTTTCTTGGTTGAATAACTTTTGTTGATTTATTTTTTCCCGTATCTTCTGTCCTTTTTAAAAAAATTCGATTTTTTATTTGTAATGCTATTTCTTACGATTAAAACGAAAACTAGGAATCCTACACAAATCGATAATAGCAAATGTATAGATCTTTGTTGGCTTAACATTTTTTGTCCATTAACTTTTTTCGTATTTTGCATAGTTTCACCACAAAATGGAATTTTTTATTTTTCATTGTTTTTTTTTGTGGTTAAAACCAGAACCATTGGTCAAATAATTTCAATTTACGATTTTCAAGAAAATTTAAAAAGTTTTTATGATAATCTTGTTGGTCTTTCAAAAAGGACAAAAAGCAACGTTGTTCTTTGCCACATTTGCAATTTTGAATTTTATTTTTAAACTCCGCGCGCAGCATACTGCTTACGTGATTATGGATGCGCTTGAAGTCGCCTTTAGCCCACATTGTCGATAGGTATTATATTTTTTTTAAGTTTTTAATGTTGCAAGAAAAAATATTGCAATTACTCTGTGACCTTGTAACGCAAAATTTCACGTAGAATCCGAATTTCAACAAGTTAAATGTTCATCTTCCTTTTTTGATGAGTTTTTCGTGCATGATACGGAGAGGATACGATGAAGATACTATGAGGATACGCTGTAGCGCATCCGTTCCGTTCATTGAGTCCGCAAAGGGAACATGTGCAGGATCCTCCGAGGTTCCTGTACGGGAATTTTCAGCTGGGCAGAGTTTAAGAGGAACACCCATGTACGAGTAGGAGGTGAGTAGGAGAGAGGTCAGATTTGGCTTAATTCGGGTGAAAAATGCTTTAACCAGGATTGCATCCATCGACGTTAAACATGATTGATCTACGGGAATTACATCGGAGATTCGGACCTACTGTTTCTTCTGAAATCAAAGGTCTGTTTAATATTTCTAGTGAAATTAAAATTGCTGAAAACACTTTTACTTTTTATGTAATTCTTTTAATAGACTAAACCATGGATTTCTAATGAGGTTACTATCACAGAAAAAAGTAGGAGTAAATTTTGTTGCAGGTAATTTCGTATTTTTACTCTCTGGTGCAGGTAGAAGATAAATATTACCCATGTTCGATGTAATCTGTCTGCTATTATACCTGCTCTGATGGGTAAACAGAGAATATTACCATGAGTTAAAAGTAACTGTCATTGTTTTTTGCAATGACCCAACATCTTTGTTTTTACTGGTAAAAAAGGCGAGTGTTCACATTCGCAATATGTATAACTTTTTCAATTATTTGCTTTCACGGACAATTTAATCACAAATTATGCAAATATAGCTCTCTGTGACAATAAATGTGACAGCTCTCAAAAGTCGCCACGGTCTTTAAAGTAGAAGGTATTCTCTGTGGTTTGGGATTCCGATGATTCATTATTATATATATATATATATATATATATATGACAAATAAGTTAGACCAAGAGCAGTGCTGATGAGAGTAGTGTGACCTCTGGTGAGAGTGACGCCGCTATCAGGCATTCTGACCCTTTCTAACTTGCACGTACAACAGTTCCTGGTTGGGGAGGAGGAAGAAATTTAATCCTGGAAGGGAAGGAAACAAGCGCTGGCATTGCTGTGCATTTCACTCCAGCATTTTCAGTGCTATACACGTGCTAGAGCTAGTGACTCCAGTCTTGTTCGGGACTCCGGTTATGACAGATGATACTTCGTCAACATCATAATAGAACCCCCTTGATTATCTTGCTCTTTTTGACTCATCGGTCTCATCACTGGAGTTTCCCATTTTTATGAAGGAAATAAATGCTTTCTTCACTCGATCGAATAAGTACGCACATGCGTGAAAAGCAGAGCACAGTGAATCGCGGTGACCTCGTTTGTTTTTTGTCGCTTGACAGCAGGAAGTGCTTCTCTAATTGTGAGTAATTTTTACATTTTCAGGCTTTTCTATACTTTTCGAATGTTTTTGATTGACGGGAAATCCGATTTTCCTTTCAAAAATAGAAGAAAATCATAGAAGAATCGATTTTTACAAGATTATAGAAGGCAATGTGAACTGCGATGTTTTTTTTTAGGTTAGGGAATTTTTTTGTTCTATGGGCTTTATGGGGTTCAGGTTAGATTTTAGGGGATGAATAATTAAATATACTGCTAATTAACATTTATTTTATCAAATTGTTTTTTGAGTAAAAGACTTTAAAGATTAAGGTAAATTCTGATGTTTTAACAAATTTGTTTTTAGCGATTAAAAAAAATGTAAATTATTTTTTGAAGGAGAATGGAACTCGTTTTACTTTAAAGAATGGCATTATAATATAAAATTGTGAAACATTCTAAAGAAAAGAATTTTAAATAATATTCCTGCTGTAATTTAAAAATGTATATTGTCAATTGTTTTAATTAAATTGCTTTCTGGTTTGGACGCTATTCTAATTACTTGTAAATTTAAATGTTTTGAATTTCGACCGCTTCAGTTTAGAACAATTCTAAATAAAATTGCATTGCTGCGGAAGTCTAGAAATATACATCCAACTTAAATTACTTTACAGACTGTATTTCTCAATATTCATGAATAGGAGAACTTTTTTGAATTAATGTTGCGGGAACTTAAATTGTAATATTTGACTAATATAAAATCCAGACAATTACAATTTTATAGTAAAAAGTGCCTTATTCAAATATGTGTTAAATTTTAAATGGTATCTCGCATCTTTTCTCCTAAAAAATTTCCAAATATGTAGTACACAACATCGTCAAAATATGTCAGAACTGAATACTCCATTTATTTTATTTGTACTTTTACTCTGATTTTAAATGCTTAAAAATTAAGATTGATGATATTGTCTTGCGCTCTAAACTCAAATTAAATCGTAAAATATTGTTTTGGTTATAAAAAATATTTGCTTAAGATATTGATCATCCTTACTTTTAGTTGTAGCTTGAAATAATATTGCCCGATAATGTTAAAGCCATCCAGAGATCAAAATAAGTTGCTTGAAATTTATTGTACTGAATAATATGCCCGATAATATGTTAATTACATAATGCATAAATTCACAGGAAATTGAAATAATTTAAACACTCAGTTTTCTGGGATATTTTGGGAGTGATGGGAAGTTTTAACTTATTCGGCTACGAAATACGTATGATACAAATATATCCTCCGAAGTCTTAATTTAGAATTAAAAAAAGTAAAAAAATTGACAATAGACATGATTGTTGTTCACCAATTATCGGTCAGAAAACGAATTGGATTTATTGAACCAAGTACAAAGTTTTGAAAATACGTTTAAATCTACAAAAATTAATTTGTTTTTGTTTTGCTTGAAATAATATTATGCAATCGGGCTTTCACCCAAATCGTTTAAATCGACCATTTCAATGATTTAGGTTTTTCGTAGTTTTGTACTAAAAAGGTAAAAAAAATACAAGTAAGATGTGACTTATATTTCTTTTTTAATATTTTATTTTAAAAATTACGATTAAAGCGCTTGATTCATAAACAAAATACAAAATAAATTTTGTCCATGTCATTAATCCTTTTGTAAAAAATATTTCTGAAAAGATAGAAGACATGTGATGGAAGGCTTGACACACTAAGTCGAAGTTACTGTTATGGAATAACAGGATATAGCTAATGTAGAAGACGTTAATGAGACATAGCTGATACCATCTTAAATTGCATTCATTGAGATTATAGCGTAGTAGCCAGGATCGTAATATGAAAAAAAATTGTCTAAAAAATTTCTTTAAAAAAATGTATTGCCAAAGAAGAAATGGTAGTAATTTTTTCTTTTCAAATACTATTAAATTCGTAATTATCCTCAAAATAATGAGGACTAGGGTGGGTCGAAAATAAAAAATTGTGGAATTCGAAATTGCTACAACGCGAAAAATTAGCTTATTGGGGTCAGACAAAAGTATAATTAATTGTGGAATCTATAGATATGCAGCTTGGTCAGCCACACTCGAAAAAAAAATGTTTAAAATTTCTTTTTTGCAGAGTTTCAATTTTCTTGAGTTTCAATTTTTTTATATTTCTGGAGGTCTAGAAAGTCTTCTCAATTTTTTGGGAGTATTAATCAATTATTTTCTAAAAGATAATTCCTATTTAATTCATCCCTGTATTTGGAAAAAATTCTTAACACCTGTATAAATAGGAGAAAAGTTATTTTGGGGTCTTGGAAACTATCCAGTGACAAAAATGCAATAGGAAAAATTCGCCGAGACCCAGGAATCGAAATTGGAAATACAGCGAATTTAAACATGTTTGATTTTGGTATATAATGAAATTATCTTTATATAACTTGTGGTTACAAATTTTTCTGAACACTTTTTTTGGGCTTTTTAAGCATAGAAATATACTAGCAAAAAATATGCCCGCTGCGCGGGCACATTCTCCTTGAGCGCTACTCGCGCGGCTCGCAAGTTTGAGCGCGCCTAGGGCGCGCGACTGTCGGTTCTCGCGCTTCGCGCTCGAGAATATATTTATCTCGCTAAGCGCTCGGTCTTTGGATTTTCTACACATTTCTGGACATCAGACTCTTTAAAATTAGAGGTCAAAGCGTGAACAACTGTAATTTGATGATTGCGAATTCTCTTTTGTTAAAGCTCCTTCGGCTTTAACGAACATCCTTCAAATTGAGTATGGATGGTTTACATCTTTTTTGGCGCATTATTAAATAAATCATAAAAGTCATAATAAAATTTCAATTATAAACGTGTATTTATATTCACAAAACACGATTTAAAACATATTTTTGGAAAATAATTGTTTAAACAAACTATATTTGTTTAAACAATTAAAAAAATGTTAATATATTTTTTCTATACACTATACAGTCAGAAAAATAATTATATGTATCTTATTTCATTTCCTTTTTTTAAAGTTTTCGAAAAAAAACTGCTGAAGCAAGTCAAAGTTGTTTAAACAAATAGAAATTTATTAAACATTAAAAGATATGTATCGAAATTATATAATTATTCAACAAAAAGTAGCATAGGATACCAATCTGAGAAAAAACTGAACATCTCTGGGTTAATTTTTAGAAATGTTGAGAATAAACAATAATTAATTGTTTAAATAATCACATAATGTTTTTAAAAAATTCACTTCTCCAAACAATGACGAACTACTACATTTCTATCAGAAAATACGATTATTTTTTTAATTTTTTGGGAATAAATCATTGTTTAAATAAGTTACATTTGTTGAAACAATTAAAAATTGTTTACAGAGTCATGGCAAATATTGAAATTGTCCATTATTAATTAATTGTATGAAAAAGACGACGGAAATTGCTAAAAAGTAACAATAATACGAAAAAATGTAGTTTTTTTATTTTTGGGTCGTATTTTGGGCGCTGTGGGGGGGGGGGTAAGGGTGGCTTAAAAATGAAAGTTATGATTATGGGTTTATTTCATAGGTAATCCTCTTCAATCTCTAAAAAACTTGGCACGTTTCGATCAGACCCTGAAGTATGAGTTCAATTTTTCGAAAATCTAACATTTTCCCATGTTAATTGAATGGGATTTTACAGTGCCCGGTGCTACGTGTTAATATTCGAATTTCGAAAAAAAAAAAATACGGATTTTCCTTCTCTGGAAATGGAAACTTTTTCATGGGGGAGGAGGGGGAGGGGGGCTTGCCCTCTAGAGTGAAACAAACTTTTGCATGGCATTTTTGGACCACCCTAATGTTTATTTTCTGAATTACCTTACAATAAAGAGCTACAATATTTTCATTCTTCTCTATCTCTCGTTGTTATTCTAAAAATAGGATTTTTGTTTTCATATTATTTTTAATGGATAAAAAAAAATATCCTACCTGTCTTATTTCAGACTTTTTACATATCTCGTGTCTTTTGACCTAACATAAGAATTTCCGATTTTTTCATATCAATTTCGATAAATAAATTAAAAACGAGAAGTTCTGTGAAACAATAATTCAAAGAAATGTTTTATGACTTTTTAAACGCTGAAATTCCCTCGGAAATTCCTCCAAAAACTTTTTCCTATATTTCGCGTAATTTGGATCGAAATTTAAATTTTGGATTTTCCCATAGTATTTTCGATAAATAAAACCAAAATGACAAGTCCTATCAAAAAATGGTTAAAGCAAATTTTGTAGGACTTTTTAAGATTTTTCCATAGTATTCTCGAAAAATACAACCAAAATATCAAGTCTCATCAGAAATTAGTTAAGAGAAAAATTATAGGTCTTTTAAAAAGCTACAATTTTTCTCTTGAACTTTTTTCAAGTATCTGTCGTCGTGTGGCGTAAAATGGAATATTCGATTTTTGGATAGCATTTTCGATGAATAAAACCATAGCCGTTGGTCAAGGAATCATGATTAGTGAAATACTTATATCTTTTAGGACCTAAAAAAAAGTGTGCCAAAGCTCGACTTGATCCGTTCATTTTTTCGAGAGTTATCGTGTTTACCGACATACAGACAGATATACAGACAGACAGGCGCCATCGCCGAAACTTGATTTTCGGCTTCAGGAGGTCTCAAAACATGGAGATCCGTTGAAAAACTGTGGTGTGAAATTTCTGCCAATTCTAATACTTTCTTAATCATAAATGACGAGAATGTAAAGAAGTTTTTCAAAAGGACGGTAATTTTGTTTAGATGATCTGGATCGCTGGCATCCAGGAATATTCTGCGGTTGTATTAGAAATTCTCTATAATTTTGTGTGATGCAACTTGAAATTAGGCTTCTACACTTTTATATTATTTATTAGAAAAATGTATGGAGAGAAGTCCGATTAACTAAAATAGGCTAATAGGTAAACATAATGGGTTCAATCTATTGACCGAATTTTCAAAAGAATTTCTCTTGGTAAATATTATTCTGTAAGGCTATCGACCTCCTCCCACAAAGTATTCTTGTGTTTTGGAATTGGGTGTATCGACGCTTTCGAGTCTGATCGACGGCACTCGTGTCGAGCTTTTGCGAGTTTGATTTCTTCTGCTGGGCAGAGCGGAGAGTGAAAAGATGCCCCTCCACCTCGAGCGAAGAGCTTTAGACGTTTGTCGTTGATCTTTCGGAATGGCGTCTCCCGATGTATTTTTAGACTTGAAGGAACGACACTCGCACTTCAGTGTGCATAAGAAACTATTGATAGGTCCTCCTCTCATCTCGGAAAAAGAAGAGAGGAGGAAGAATAAGAAGACGAAACAGAAGAAGTAAAGAAGAGAATACATAAGTGGGTAAATGAGCGATTTTACCCCTCGACTCAATTTACTAAATTGTATTATATTGGCTCTGGTTACACTGGCAAGCGTAGAGTAAGCTTTCGTAGAATAAGCTAGCTTAAGGGCGTTGAAGACAGGATCCAACCTTAAAATTGAATAACCTCATTTTAATGCAGAAATACAAGCATTGAACTTTTTACATTCTCATCAGAGAAGGTATTAGATTTGTGTCAAATTTGCCCCCCCCCCCCCGGTTTTGTCAAATGTCCACGTTTTAAGACCTTCTGAACCCAAAAAACAGGTTTTGGCGAATGTGTCTGTCTGTATGCATGTATGTATGTATGCATGTATGTATGTATGTATGCATGTATGTATGTATGTATGTATGCACGTATGTGGGTGGGTGTGTATGTAGATTTTTAGTCTGCCAGCACGATACTTTCGAAAGAATTCACAGATTGGATTGGGCTTTGGTATACTCTTCAAGTGTCCTAAAATGAAGGTCAAGCTCGTTAGCCAGCCATTTTTGTTATAGCATTTTCAAAATTTCAAAATCAAACGAAAATGAAAATTTTAAGCCAAAAAACGCACGATATAAAAAAAGTCAAGAGGAGAAAAACGTTGCTTTTTGAACACCCTACAGTACTTATATATATATATATATATATATATATTATTGTTATATTCACCAATAGAATTAAGGATAACCACAAAGGATAAGACCAAAGTAGACACAATCCTCATACTTTCTAATTAGAGGAAAAAATTATTTTTGTATTGGTGAAAAATTTGAATAAAAATATAACTGAAGAATATTCTAGAGCTTGATCAAATTATATAATACAATTAAGAATATCTTCATACCGTATAGTCTTTATCTCTTAGATTGTAGCTTTCATTTTTTATCTGACATTTACATTCCATCAGAGTCATTTTCAAGAAAAAATGTGTGCTTATGAAGATTGGACGTATAATTTTAATTCTGAATTTGAACAGGGATTTTGTATGAATTCAATTTTTCCAAATCAAAATGATCAGGGATATTGTTCAAATTCCCTTCTTCTGAATTATAATTGAAATTATTTTTCTTTTATATCCTGTTCCCTGTCAATTTTTTTTTTAAAACCTAATTATACTTCTTGACGGAAATTCCCTGTTTCGCGTAAGAAAAATAATTATCAGCAAAATTGTGCATTATGCTTCCGAAATATAATAGCTTCCTCTTCCTAAAATCTGGGTTTTTCCTTATTTTATAAGCAATTTGTTTTATAGTAATAGCGTTATTGAAAAAATGGGTATTCTAATAATGACATTAGGAAAATATCAACAAATTTCATTAACAAATACCGAATTTGAGTATTAATCTTTACGAAAAAGTTAGTTTTTTTCTTGATTTTCTTCCCGCAAATCTTTTGAAATCCTTGAAATCACCTAAAATATTTGAAATTCCTTAATTTCTTTTTAAATGAGTCAACATTCCTCGAAATCCTTTGGAATGTTTCGAAATCATTTGATATTCCTTGAAATCGCTTTAACCCTTCGAAATACGATTGAAGTTCCTTGAGTTCCTTCAAAATTGGTCAATATACTACAATATCTCTTGAAATTCTTTCAATCTTCTAAATTCCCGTGAGTTCTTGTTAAGTATTACCAAATCTCTTGAAATCCCTCGCAATGCACAGTGGGCCAGGAAGCCTGGTTCTGTGGCCAAAAGTCGAGAAAAGCTCGAACGCTGATTCCGTCACTTGCCATCATTATGTTATTTTTGGAAACGGGAAAAAGTGTGCACCCCCAAGGCCGTACCTGGACAGGGTGTAATGTGTGCGTTGCACAGAGGAGGCCAGGTAAAGGTATTGTTAGGAAGAGGCCGCCCAGGCTAGCGCCAGATTTGTTTATTGCACTACGTACTATATAGCTTCAGGAAATTCGAAGGGTACATACCTAAATACGATTAGCTGATTCCTAATCTCACTCAAATAGCAATTTGGATTTTCAACGTATCCAACAACCAAATACATATTGTAGAAAGAGAAAACAAAGAATATTCGCCCTTGTAAAACGGATTCTCAAACAGAAAATGAAATTCAGCAGATCGAAGATTGTGAAAATCAAAATAAGGGAAAACAAAGTGAACAGCAGATTGAGGACAGTGGATACATTTTGCAGGATGGATTAGTCTAATATAAATTATATAGTACTTTTTGTACAAAAATTTAAAAATTTGCAACTAAAACTGACAAGAAGAAGCGATAACAACCGGATTTCAATGGGCTCCAATTATATGATGAGTTAATTTCTTTGAAACCTATGTTCAATCTGAATTTAAAATCGAAATAAATGTTGACATTTTTGCTGAAAAAGAACTTGCAGCTAGTCTTTCAAAATATATTGTAGCATACCGAACACTCCTTGCATTGCGGGTTTCAGTTGCAGCTGGGAAAAGATCGTTTTCGAAGCTAAGTATTATGAAAAATTATCTAAGAACAACATTAACCGAAGATCGTCTGCCAAACTTGGCTATCATTCCCATCGAGTATGAAATAGCAAATTGTTCACAAATACGATAGTAATTTGTTGAAAACTGGGTTTTAGGTAGAAATATTTGCAGATAGCTTGAAAAAATGTACTCAAAATCAGAGATATATTTCATTGTTATATTTACCAATATAGTTGAGGATCACCGCTAAGGATAAGATGATCGTAGAAACAAGCCTCATTTTGTCTGATGAAAGGAAGAACCAATTTTATGTATTGATAAAGAATTTGATTCACAACGCAACTAATGAATATTTTTGTGCTTCGTCAGATTATATAAAACATATATATCATATTGTCTTTATCTCGTAGATTGTGAGCGTCAGGCTTATTCTGTTCAAATATTTACATTTTATTACAGTTCATTTTAGGTATAAAAAATGTAATTACTAAATTTGCTAAAACTGATATCACAATTCATGGAATCTCTCACGTTTAGGCGTAATGCGTCGTTTACAATAAAAATTTATATAGTGTCTACTATAATGAATTATTTAAAAAACTGACATTAATTGTACAAAATACAGTGTGCCTACCGGAAGGATGATTTCCAATTTCCGGTCAATTGTTATTTTTCCCTGGTCAATTTTGAAGAGTGAAGCACATTTAAATGATTTCAAATGATTTGTTAATCTTTCGAAAAATCTCTAAACATTGTAAAAGATTTTTGATTTGGAAGAGCGAATTCTCAACGTGGATAATTTTATTTCTGAATTTGAATAGGGATTTTCTTATATTCTCTTCTTGTAAATCAGAACTAAAATTCTTTTTTTTTCTGAATTCCCGCTTCGTGTCAAAAATTGTTCAACTACCATCAAGAAAACAACGAATTTTTGATCAAACGCACGTGCTAATAATCTCCTTGTGAAAGGCAATATTTGTTTTTAAGCTTAAGTATAGGCTCAGTTTATTGTGAACGTTGCTAAGGCAGATTTCGGTGACGTTAAATTTTATAAAATATCAATCTGATTCGTATTTACTTACCAAATTAGATAAGTTTCTCGATTTAGAATAACAATAATAGTTCACATGTGAATAGCAACTGAATGTGTTAAATAAAATAAAAATGTGAAAATTTAAAACTGTAGACTTATTGAAAATTCAGAATTTTCCGAGTGAATTATTTATAATTAAATTTTAAGTAAAAATATTGAATGATCAATAATCGGAAGAAAGTTTAACTCAGTAGCTGCATTTTAAGTAGATGTATAGGGGGGGTTCTAACGCAAGATTCCTACCTTACCGACATCGAGAAGATTCTAGCTGTAGTGGTTCGTGTCCGTGCTAATTTTTTCTAGAACATTCTCGATGGGTCCTGATGACGTCATTAAAGTAAAATTTATTCGGATGTTTCAATGAAAATATTTGTTCATTAATTTTTACGATATAAACTCATTTTTTTCAAAAACATTGAGCCACTTAATTATTGAATTTTAATTTTTCTTTTGTGTGGTAACAGGAATTGATTACTGACATAATTATTATTTCATTTAATATGAGCTATGATCTGTTCAGTTAAAGTTTATTCATGTTACATATCGCTATTACAATTGAGTATTCTAGCATGACGTCATGTCTTTGATAGGATGAGTGGAAATGCCAAGAAGGTTAGCGTAGATGGTACAATTTCAGTAAGAATTTGTTTGGTAAAGAAATTTGATCGAATGAATAGTTATTCGAAAACTGAGTAAATGAAAAAAATGAATACAAAAGTTTGCGCGCGCACATAATAGTCTAGTTTCGTTGAAAATGCGTCTTTTTTGGTAGCAAATTAATGATTTTGGTTGAAAATTCGTCTTTTTGGATTGAAAATTTAAAAATTTATTTAAAAATCTTTTTTTTCATGGGTGAAAAATCTTTCTCTAATGAAAATTCAACTTTTTTGTTGAAAATTCAACTATTTTGTAGAAAATTTGTTTTTTTGTTGTTGTTGAAAATTCGTTTTTTTTTTGGCTTGAAATTCCACAATTTAAATTAAATGCGTCTTTTCGGTTTAAAATTTATATACTTTTGTAGATTTTCCATCTTTTTGGTTATAATTTATATCGTTTTGTAGAAATTCCAGCTTGTTTCGTTAAAAATGGAAATGTTTAATTAAAAATTCGTCTTTTTGGTAGAAAATTAATCTTCTTGGTTGTAAACTTCTCTTTTTGGTTAAAAAATTCAAAATTCGTATTTCTGAATTGAAAATTTAACAATTTGTTGAAAAAAATTTCGTTCATTACTGAAAAATCTATTTTTGATTGGTTGAAAATTCGTCTTTTTGGCTTGAAAATTTCCACAATTTGGTGGACTTTTTTTTCTTTTTTGACTGAGAAATCTTTCTTGGTTGAAAATGCAACCCTTAGTGTAAAAATACTTTTTTTTTGTAGAAAATTAATCTTATTGATTGAAAATTCGTATTTATGACTTGAAATTTTAACAATTTGTTGAAAAAAAAATTTTATTCATTACTGAAAAAATTTATCTTGGTTGAAAATTCAATTCTTTTGGTGAAAATTTAACTATTTTGTAGAAAATTCACTTTATTGGTTGAAAATTTGTGTTTTTGGCGTGAAAATTTCGTCAATTTGATGGACTTTTTTGTCATTCATTACTGAAAAATCTATCTTGGTTGAAAATTCAGCTCTTTTGTTAAAAATTCTACTATTTTATAGAAAATCTATTTTCTTGGTTGGAAATTCGTATTTTTTTTTTGCGTAAAAATTTCACAATTTGGTGGATTTTTTTTTCTTTTTTGACTGAATAATCTTTCTTGTTTGAAAATTCAACCCTTTTTTTGAAAATTCTTTTTTGGTAGAAAATTAATATTCTTGATTGAAAATTCGTATTTGCAACTTGAAAATTTGAACAATGTGTTAACAAAAATTTTCGATCATTACTGAAAAATCTATCTTGGTTGAAAATTCAACACTTTTGGTGAAAATTTAACTATTTTGTAAAAAATTAATTTTATTGGTTGAAAATTCGTCTTTTTGGCTTGAAATTTCCTGAATTTGATGGAATTTTCTTTCTTTTTTGACTGAAAAATATTTCTTGGTTGAAAATTCAACCCTTTTGTTGAAAATTCGTCTTTTTGGTAGAAAATTGATCTTCCTACTTAAAAATTCGTATTTCTGGCTTGAAAATTTAACAATTTGTTTGAAATTTTTTTCATTCATTATTGAAAGATCTATTTTTTTTTTTGAAAATGCAACGCTTTTGTTGAAAATTCAGCTATTTTATAGAAAATTTATTATCTTAGTCAAAAATTCGTCTTTTTGGCTTGAAATTTTCACAATTTGGTGGACTCTTTTTTCTTTTTTGTCTGAACAAACTTTCTTGGTTGAAAATTCATTTTTTTTAAATAAAAATCCATCTCTTTTTGTAGAAATCCCATCTTTTTGGGTTAAAAATGCAACTGTTTCATTGAAAATTCATCTTTCTGGTGGAAAATTAATCTTGCTTGAAAATTCGTATTTTTCTGGCTTGAAAATGTAACAATTTGTTTGACATTTTTTTCATTCATTATTGAAAGATCTATCTTGGTTGAAAATTCAGTTCTTTTGTTGAAAATTGAACTATTTTGTAAAAAATTAATTTTATTGGTTGAAAATTCGTGTTTTTGGCGTGAAAATTTCAGAATTTGATGGACTTTTTTTTCTTTTTTGACTGAAAAATCTTTCTTGGTTGAAAATTCAACCCTTTTTTTTTAAATTCGTCTTTCTTGGCAGAAAACTAATCTTCTTACATATTTTAAAATTGGATTCAAATTTTGTCTTGTCTTCCATTTTTTTTTTCGCAAAAAAAATTCTATTTGATGAAATTGGGTTATTCTGATGGCTGAAAGTAGGTGTGCACCTATCGCGTTAAACAACTACCACACAGTTGCATAATCATGTTAACGGCATGCACTTTATATACACACCTGAGATTACGTTGGAGGCACTCGCATATTATCTGCTTCCTAGAAATCGCAATGAAATTAACAACGGCGAAGCGTTTATTATTCAAATCGAACGATCCTTATCGTTTTTGATTCACCGGTTACGGGAATCGGAGGGAGAAAAAATTTCGCCGCGATAATTATGCACTTCTCTCAGATAAGAGCCTACCAACTGGAATCAATTAGCTGCACTTTGAATAATACTCTACCCATTTCTTATAGCGTAAAATACAAATATCAGTCAAATTTGGTCCCGATCAACAAAAAAAATGTCTAAAAAAGTCTTGACAAAATTGCCCGGAAAATACAAAAAAAAATTACAATTTTTTTAATTTAACATTAAAAAAAAACTTTTTTTCTTGTTTTTCCTTCAAAATTCTGATGGTACTAAAAATTTTTTATTGAAAGTTTTAGATGGCTATGAAATACGTCTTTTTTTAATAGAAATCTGTATTATTATCGGAGAAGGTAACGGATCGAGAAGAAAAATCCACACATAAAATGGAAATCTACAATATCGAACAAAGTTATATTCTCCTATGCAGAAAATATTTTAACGTCATTTCAGACAAGATGGAAATATAAATTAAAAACTTTTTAATTAAATTTTATTCAGAAACTGAAAAAATGTGTATTATTTATGTGGTGTTTCTTTATTTTAATAAATTAGCCTGATGAGGTTGGCGAACCAATGCCTTTTATTTATAATTTATTTATTATAATTTACTTTTAGTATCTTTAAGTGCAAAGTATTTAATCTAATACTCCATACTCATTTTTTGCAACTAATTTCAATCGATTTCCACAGGCCCAAATTATTTAAAAAAATATTTTCAATATTATTTAACTATTTTCCATTTTAAATTTGTAGTTTGGGCCATCGCACCACCTGGCATTTTTTAGACATTTTTATTTATAATTTCTAAACGAAGTCATCTAAAATGTTTAAACTGTTCTAAATTGTGCCCTGATATTTTGAAAAAATTAATTAATCACAGAATATGTGAAAAATGATAGTCACTTAGAATGGTCAACTTTTTGGCAACCACCCATGTACATTAAAAATAAAATAAACATATTATAATGTTGGTAAGATTACTTAAATTTAAGTATTAATGAAAAACAAATGAAATACTAATTTTTTATTTCATCGGGGAGTTAGGTCTCATGATTTTTATGTTGAATCTAGTGCATTAAAACTTACCTTCATCTTCATTGCGGATATAGGAAATCTCACAAAAAATGCTGTGCTTCCGAAATCGCAATGTACTTTTTGCTTTGGGTATTTCAAGTTCGATATAAAGAAAACAATATCACGAGGACAACACAAAACTTGACATAATCTTGTCTAACATAACCCGATGCGACGTGGTTCCGACGCGAGCCAAACCATCTGCCCCCTTGCGGCAACATGTGGAAAATCCGATCGGGCCCAGATCGGAACTGTGGAACAAGTTGGGCAATTTCTGCAAGGGTATATTTTTCAATCTTAAAAAATAAGCATTAAAATAAAAAAATTAAATTTGTTTAAATGACAGAAGAGACGAAAAAAATGATGAGACAAAAGTTGTCCTACCAAAAAGATCTACAAATTTGTTGTAAACATACTTTTTCATAATTATAAAATCAACACAATGAAAAAAAAAAACTAAGCGTCCTATCGAAAAATTGTTAATAAAAATATGTAGCTGTTTTTTGGATGAGCAACTTCAGTCTATTCATTTTTTATCTTATAGCTTGTGTTGTATGTCAAACTAACAAATTGAGAACCCCAACAATCCAAGCAATTGCCGACGTGATCTTTTGCTCAAATTTTCATACGAAAACTTGAGTGAAGGTCCTATGTGACAAATTGCCGATTTTCGGGATTATGAACGACGAGTTTGCTCACCCTTAATGGATATTGCTTTTGTTCGGACCCTCCGCTTCGTCCCTTAAGGGGCCGGGTAATCGCCCGAAAGTCTCCCAGCTAAGTGACGACAGCCCGCAAACACGTGCCCACGCCGTGTTTACGAAAAACATTGCGGCAGGCCAAGTCACGTACGACGGCGTCTGCCTCTCCCTCACCAAAGCGCGCTCCTTCTTTTCTCTCACCACTATTCCTCTCTCCCTCCTCCCTATATCTTTCTCGCCCTCAGACGCACGGGCCGTATTAGCCGGGGAGCTCAACCGGATATTTTGAACGAACATTCGGAAAGTTAACTAACTTCCGAAATGTTCACTAAAAATTATAATAATTACCAACTAAATTGAGGGGTCGAAGGGGGTTCGTTTGAAATGATAAGGATAATTAAAAAACATCCAAAGAACCGGTAATAACCTACATCAAAACGTGGGTTAAGGTCAATAAATGAAGCGGAACATCCCCCTTGGATTAAATAAAATAATTAACATCAGATCGATGTACGTGTACACATTTATTAATGTCTACACGTGCATCCATCAAAAAAATAAGTTTAATTTAGTTTTAGGGCACTTTTGATTAAGTAGAGTTATAATCTCCGTTTAGTTAGTCTAAATTTTAATTTCAGCTTTCGAAGTTTAATGGTCGTTCGCGATTGATCTAAAGAATAAAGTCTATCTTTATTGATTAGGTTTTTACTGATAAACAATTAATAATAAATAAATAAAACCGAGCGACCATTCTACTTGCCCTAGCTTCATGATTCCCTCGGGAAAATCAAGCTGGGATAGTAATAAGTAACTGGTGGAATTTTCATTAATTTTAAGTCACTGCTTATATTTTTAAAATTCAGTTAGAAATTTGTTAAAATAAATTAATTTAAGAAAGTATAGCGTCGCCGCGCGGCAGGATGAAGCGGCGGGGCCTGGCTGACAGCCCCCACCGCTTGGTTGCGACTTCGTTGTCGATCTCTCAGCCAATCGGCGGGCTCAACGCCGTCCCCTCCGCTACAGGCACTCTGGAGCGGCGCTCGTCAGTCAGTTAATTTACGGATATTCTCGAAGATAGTCGCGCCAGCTCTGTCCTCTTTCCCGTGTATATATCAAGCCAGCATAAATAGACATCTCAAGTGCAAATTAATCGGAGTTATTTTTCACTACCTCTTCTTCTTCAGTTCGCAGTTCGCGTTTCTTTATTTTGCAGACTACAGTCAACGCTTAGATCTTCGGTTCAAATTGTGTTTTTTTTTAGTTCTTCACCGAGTATTCAGAATACTCGGAATTCTCTCAGTGGCACCCTCACAGGAGTGACGGGTCCCTGATTTTCGCAGCCTCCAGCAATCTCGTCGTGTCTACAGTGTCCACCAGCGGTACTCCCACAGGAGTGACGGGTCCCTGGTTTTTCTCCAACTTCTGCAGTTCGTGTGCACCCCCATAGTGTTATCAGCGGTACTCTCACAGGAGTGACGGGTCCCTGATATTCCGGTGCATCTTCTTGGCGGCATCTTCTCGGAGGTACTCTACCAGGAGGTTGGGGTCCCCGCTCGGTGCCAGGAATTCATTCTCGAACGAGGTTAGTTGTGAATGTGACAGGTGCCCCCTAGGAGTGTCGTGACGTACAGGGCTTCACTCTCCCCGATCGCCTTCAATCTCCGGTCGCGGTCAGTGTGTCGTACTGTGAACAACAACTCCTTTGATTACAAGGAGTTCGCATCGTACGCGTTCCAATCAGCGCACCCGACGTCGCCGGGTGTTGCAGGCTAACGGAGATACCCGTCAACGTGGGGAAGGACGTCCCCACGAGTTCGAGAATCAGCATCCCCAGGAGGAACGCCGCCGCTGGGTCGCCGAGGAACGCCACCAGCGCGCCGCCGAGGAACGAGCCCGCCGGGCCGCAATCGAACAGGCTAGGAGGGCTGCCGCTGCCCGACCCTTTACTGCCGCGTACGTGAACTATTTTAAGTTTAACTTTCTACCAAATTGTTGAATTTTCAAGACAAAAAAAAACAATGAATTTTCTACAAAATAGTTGAATTCTCAAACCAAAAATATGAATTTTCGACAAAAAAAAATAATTTACATAAAATAATGAATCTTCAACTTAAATATCAAGCTTTTTTAGAAAGTAGTTAAACTTTCAACTAAGAAGATTAATTTTCTATAAGAAAGTCGAATTTTCAACATAATACAAGAAGTTTCAGTCAAATAGTTAAATTTTCAACTTAAAAAGAAAAAATTTTCTACCAAAAAAATGAAATAGTTCAATCTCATACCCAAAAAGATGAATTTTGAAACAATTATTTAAATTTTCAACACAAAAATATGAATTTTCTAAAAAAAAACAGTTACATTTTTAATCAGAAAATATTAATTTTCAACAAAAAAGTTCATTTTGAACCAAATAGTTTAATTTTCTAAAAAAAAAACTGTTGGATTTTCAAGATAAAAGGTAATGCACAACCAAATAGTTGAATTTTCAACTAAAATGATCAATATTCAAACTGAAAAATAATTTTTTTACAAAATAAATGAATTTGCAAACAAACAGTTGATTTTTCAACCAAAAAAGACTAATTTGCAATAAAAAACATTTGAATGAAATAAACAAGACGAATTTTCAACAAAATAGTTGAATCTTCCACCAAAGCAGATAAATTTTCAAACTTAAAAGACATTTTTTCGACAAGATTTGAATTTTTAACCAAAAAAGAATTAAATTTCTAAAAAAGAAAATTTCAACAAAATAGTTTAATTTTCTACCAAATTGTTGGATTTTCAAGCAAAAAAGATGAACTTTCTACAGAAAAGTTTTTACGAAGTAAACAATTTGCAACTAAATAGTTGAATCTTCCACCAAAAAAGATACATTTTCAAACGAAAGAAAAAACATTTTTACATAAGAGTTGAATTTACAACCAATAAAATTAATTTTCTACAAAAAAGACAAATTTTCAACAAAATACATGAATTTTCAACCAAATAGTTGAATTTTCAACTTAGAAAGAATAAATTTGCTACCAAAAAATGGAGTTTTCAAAAAAATAGTTCAACTTTTAACCAAGTAGTTGAATTACATACCAAGAAAGATGAATTTTGAAGCAAATAGTTAGAAATTTTCAACCCGAAAATAATAATTTTCTACAAAAAATTTAAATTTTCAACCCGAAAGTATGACTTTTATACAAAGAAGGTAATTTTCCAGCGAATAGCTAAATTTTCAAATAAATAGTCAAATTTTCAACAAAATAGTTTAATTTTCAACCAAGAAAATTAAAAGCTCAACCTTCAACAAAGCGCAATACTTATCAACAAAACAGTTCCTTTTTTACGAAAAATATAAAATTTTTATCAAAAGAGAAGAATTTTAAAATCAAAAAGACAAATTTTCAAGAAAACAACTGAATTTTCAACCCAAAAATATAAATTTTCAACAAAAAATGTAACTTTCTAACAAATAGTTAAATTTCACAAACTACAAGACTTTTCAATCAGACCATTCTTTTTTTTACGAAAATATGAAATTTGTGCCAAAAGAGAATTTTTAAACCAAAAAAACGAATTTTCTACAAAAAAATTGAATTTTCGAGAATAAATGTAATTTACAACCAAATAGTTGAATTTTCAACTAAATTGATGAATTTTCAACCAAAAAATATGAATTCTCAACAAAAAAGTTAACTTTCAACCGAACGAAAAATATAATATTTAATAATAATATTTTAACGAAAAATATTAACTTTTTATCAAAAGAGATGAATTTTTAAACCAAATAGACGAAGTTTCTACAAAACAATTAAATTTTCAGCAAATAAGTTTATTTTTACCCAAATAATTTAATTTTCTACCAATATTTTAAATATCTAAGCCAAAAAAACGAATATACTACGAAAAAATTGAATTTTCAAGAAAAAAGATTTGTCAGACAAGAAAAACAAAAAATTTTTTAACTAAAATAACAAATCTTTAACAAAAAATTTAACAAAGGAGTTCAACTTTCAACCAGAAAAGATCTACTTTCAATTTAAAATATACATTTTCAACTACAAATGGAATATTTAAATTTCTTTCGTTAAACAATTAATTCTCAACCAACGAAAACAAATTGTCAACAAAATAGTTAAAATGTAAAAAAAAAGTTAATTTTCAACCAAAAATGTAATAGTTAAATTTTCAGTTACAAAAAATAATAATAATTCTCAACGAAAGCAAACGAATTTTCATCAAAATGATTAATTTAGTTAGTTAATTTTCAAGCAAACAGTAGAATTTCTAACCAATCGAGATAAACTCTGAACCAAAAAATATAATAGCAGACTCTTTAACCAAAAAGAATGAACTTTCAATCAAAATTAGTTGGATTTTCTTATTGGGTTCTTATTAATTCAGTTCGCATTTAAGCAAAAAAACGAGAAAAAGTGGATTTTGTTAAATAGAGGAAAAAAGAGGAATTCTTCAAAAAAGAGGAAAAGAGGGTAAAGTCTGCATTCCAGAAAAAAAGTAGAGCCTTTTTTTAATCAGCCCAATAAATAAATAAATAGATAAATAAATAGATGATATATACATATAATTATATAATAAATAAATAGATAAATAAATTAAATTGTTATTTAATTTCAAGATCTTGAAATTGGTCTAGTGAAAGAAAGATAAACCGCAATCCGGATTCCGGACCTTTCTCAATAGTGAACCTTTTTCTAGATATAATTTCTTTCAAGCTGCTTGTCAGCAATTTAAAAACTCAAGCGTCCAGAAAACGTGTCGAGAATTTGATTTTAGGTTTTTCGAAGACTTGGGAAGGATTCTGAGGACATTGGAACAAAATAGGACGTCACCATTCGAGTCACGACATTCCCTCCCTGCTAATCCCGAAGGGATCTAAATCCAATTATCAGTGCACACAATTCTACTCTCTTCAGATTTCTAATTCTCTAATTCTCAAATTGACCCTAATCTTATCTAATTACCACCACTTAAAAACTCATAATACAGGCAGGGGGAAGGAGGGGCAGCGCCGACCGGTGGGGCAAAGGCGACTTTTCTTATAACATCGCTATTATTTAACAATTTTAATGCTACTTTGCATTAAATAAATCTATTTTATTAAAGAGACAGTGTTACTTACTAAAAGCTTGAAAATTGACGTTGTAAAGATAAACTTTCTACAAAACAGTTGAATTTTCAACTAAAAAAGGCGAATTTTTAACCAAAATTTGAAGAGAAAAAAATTTAAAACCAAAAAAGATTAAATTTCTACCAAAATAGTTGAATTTTTAACCGAAAACATTTTTCAGTCAAGAAAAGAAAAAAAATCTTTTTACCAAATTGTTGAATTTTCAAGCCAAAAAGATTAAAATAAAAAGTTTAAATTAAAATAAAAAATAAAATAAAGAGATTAAAAGATTAAAAATTAAAAATTGAAAAATCAAACAAAAATGATTTTAATTTTAAATCAAAAGCAGTGAAATTTAACTAAAAAGAGGAATTTTTAACAAAATAGTTGAATCTTCATCCAAAACAGATTAATTTTTAAATAAAAAAAAAACAGAAACACAAGAAAGATTTGTCAGTCAATAAAAAAATTAAACAAATTGTTAAATTTCGGAAACCAGAAAGACAAATTTTCTATAAAACAGTTGAATTTTCAACTAAAAAAGGCGAATTTTCAACCAAAATTTGAAGAAAAAAAATGTTAAACGAAAAAAGATTAAATTTCTATCAAAATAGTTGAATTGTCAACCAAAAACATTTTTTCAGTCAAGAAAAGAAAAAATTTTTTTTACCAAATTGCTGAATTTTCAAGCCAAAACGATTAAAATAAAAAGTTTGAATTAAAATAAAATAAAAAGATTAAAAGATAAAAAATTAAAAATTGAAGAATCAAACAAAAATGATTTTAATTTTAAATCAAATGCAGTGAAATTTAAATAAAAAGAGAAATTTTCAACAAAATAGTTGAATCTTCATCCAAAACAGAATTTCCAGAGAAGTGAAAAAATTAACCAAATTGTTAAATTTTGAAAACTAAAAAGACAAATTTTCTACGAAACAGTTGAATTTTGAACAAAAAATTTAATTTTCAACCAAATCCTTCATTTTTTTACCAAATTGTTGAATTTTCAAGTCAAAAAGATGAATTCTCAATGAAAAATATAATAGTTGATATTTTAACCATAAAATATTTTAATTTGAATTCCAAAATTAATAATTTGCAATTAAAAAGTTAATTTTCAACCAAATTGTTCAATTTTTAAGCCAAAAAGATTATAAAGTTTGCGATATATATAAAATTTTTTATAATTTATAGACTAAGCAATATTATTTTAAATAAACATTAAATTTGATTTTTAATAATCAAAAAATATTAGGTTCAGAAACCTGGAAGTTATTCTCAGTCACATTCAACAAATTCAAATTTAGAGGGTATATCTACTATTTTCAAAATATTTCCAATGGATTCGTGTTTTTTTTTTTTTTGACACCATATGGAAGAAAATTTTTCTCATTAAAATACACTATATGAGCCTAATTATTTTTTGGCATAACTAAGTAGACTTTGTTCTCAGATAGCCTAAGGCTGATGAGTTCTCCAGGCTTTATTACCATACACAAGGAAAAAACAAAGAATAAACACGGAATAGAAAAGACAAAGCACCTTTGCAGAAAAGTGTGTCATAAAAAAATTCTACATGCGGAAAAATAACATATTCTTAGAGAGTGTCAATAATAAAGACACCTACAGTGAAAAGACACGCCCTAGCGGACCGCCCAGCCCGTGCGGTCGGCCCGTGCGGACCGCGTGACCACGTACTGACCGTTCCGTTCACTGAATCCGCTAGGGCGTATTTTCATCCTTTTTTATTTGTATTTATAGTTTAAAAATTACAAATTTAAAGCTGTATGCGGCAGCCTGCTATTATTATATTAAAAGATATTCTTAAATATATTGGCACCATCTATTGATTAAATAATACTAAAAACGTAATTAATCATGTTTTTTAATTTGTCTCAAAGTCCATGAATTTGAATAATAATTTAAAGATAAATTTATCTTCTTATACTTAAAATTGAGTGTATATTTAGGTAAAATTATTATTTTTTTTATGTTAAATTTAATTCAAATCGCTTCAACTTCCTAACTTGTCAAGTAAAAAGTATTGCATTTCTAACAAAATATTGCAATTTTAACTGAATAGTTGAATTTTCAACAAAGAGGATTATTTTTTTACCAAAATGAAGATTTTTTAATCAAATGCATTAGTTATCACCCAAATAGTTAAATTTTCAACTAAAAAAATATCATTTTTCCACCAAAAATGGAATAGTTGAATTTTCAGTTGAAAAAAGTTCATTTTTCACAACAACCAAAATTCAACCAAAGTGATGAATTTTAAACTAAAATGACGAATCTTCAACTATCTACCAAAAAAGAAGATTTTTTTAAACAAAATGCATGAATTTTTAACGGAATAGTTGAATTTTCGCCTAAAAAAGACAAATTTTCAACAAAAAATTGTATAGCTCAATTTTCAATTAAAAAAATTAATTTTCAACCAATTTGATGAATTTTAAACTAAAATAAGGAATTTTTAAGTAGAATAGTTGAATTTTCAACTAAAAAATATAATTTTTCCACCAAAAATGGTTTACCTCAATTTTCAGTTAAAAAAATTAGTTTTCAACCAATTTGATGTATTTTAAACTAAAATGATAAATCTTCAACTATCTACCAAAAATGAAGATTTTGTTAACAAAATACCTGACATTTCAACGGAATAGTTGAATTTTCAACCAAAAATGGTTTAGCTCAATTTTCAGTTTAAAAAATTAATTTTCAACCAATTTGATGAATTTTAAACTAAAATAAGGAATTTTTAAGTAGAATAGTTGAATTTTAAACTAAAAAATATAATTTTTCCACCAAAAATGGAATAGTTGAATTGTCAGTTGAAAAAAATTAATTTTTCACAAACAAACAAAAAATTCAACCAAAGTAATGAATTTTAAACTAAAATGACAAATATTCAACTGCCTACCAAAAAAAAAAGATTTTTAAACAAAATACATGAATTTTCAACGGAATAGTTGAATTTTCAACTAAAAAATACAAATTTTCAACCAAAAATGGTTTAGTTCAATTTTCAGTTTAAAAAATTAATTTTCAACCAATTTGATGAATTTTAAACTAAAATAAGGAATTTTCAACTAAAAAATATAATTTTCCCACCAAAAATGCAAAAGTTGAATTTTCAGTTGAAAAAAATTAAATTTTCACACAAAAAAAATTCAACCAAAGTAATGAATTTTAAACTAAAATGACGAATCTTCAACTGTCTACCAAAAAAAGAAGATTTTTAAACAAAATACATTTTTGCAAATATTTGTAATACTTGAAATCTTTAAAATCTTTGTGAAATTTTTTGAAATCTTCGCATAAGATCTGTTGAAATCTTGTGAAATTTTTGAAAATTTTTGTATATAATCTCTTAACATCTTTGAAAATCTTGTGAAATCTTTTGAAATCTTTGTGAAATCTTTTGAAATCTTCGGAAATCTGTTTTTTTTTCAAATATTTTTCAAAATGTTTGAAATAATTCTGAAATCTTTTGAATTTGTGTGAAATCTTTTGAAATCTTCGTATAGAGTCTTTTGAAATTTTTCTATAGAATCTTTTTAAATCTTTGGAAATCTTTGAAATCTTGTAAAATCTTTGTGGAATATTTTGAAATCTTTGTGGGATATTTTAACATTTGGTGAAATCTTCTGATATTTTTTTAAATGATTATAATAATTGAATTCTTTGAAATTTTGGTGAAATCCTTGAAATCTTTGTTAAATCTATAAAATCTTTGTTAAGTCTTTTGAAATCCTTTAAAATCTATGAAATTTTCGTAAAAAATTTTAAATCATTGGAATTCTTGGAATTCTTGTGAAATATTTGTAGAATTTTTTTAAATCTTTTGAAATTTTTGTATGGAATCTTTTAAAATCTTTGAATATCTTTTGAAAATTTTGTGAACTCTTTTGAAATTTTCTGAAATGTGGTGAAGTCTTTGGAAATTTTTGCAAATATTTGTAATACTTGAAATCTTTAAAATCTTTGTGAAATTTTTTGAAATCTTCGCATAAGATCTGTTCAAATCTTGTGAAATCTTTGAAAATTTTTGTATATAATCTCTTAATATCTTTGAAAATCTTGTGAAATCTTTTGAAATCTTTGTGAAATCTTTTGAAATCTTCGGAAATTTTTTTTTTTTTCAAAAATTTTTCAAAATGTTTGAAATAATTCTGAAATCTTTTAAATTTGTGTGAAATCTTTTGAAATCTTCGTATAGAGTCTTTTGAAATCTTTGTATAGAATCTTTTGAAATCTTTATTGAATCTTTTATAGTTCTTGAATACAATTTTTTGAAATCTTGGGAACCCTCGTGAAATCTTTTGAGAATTTTAAAAATCTTTGAAATAATTCTGAAATCATTATAATCTTTTGAATGTTTGAAATCATTTGAAATCTTCATCTAGAATTATTTGAAATTTTGTGAAATATTTTGGAATTGTTGTATTGAATTTTTCTAAATCTTTGGAAATCTTTAGAATTTTTTGTATAGAATCTTTTAAAATCTTTGGAAATCTTGTAAGATCTTTGCGAAATATTTTGAAATCTTTGTGAAATCTTTTGAAATCTTCATCTAGAATTATTTGAAATTTTTGTATAATGTTTTGAAATCCTTGTATGGAATCTTTTGAAATCTTTATGAAATATTTTATCATTTTTGTATAGAATCTTTAAAAATCTTAAAAAACCTTTTGAAATTGGTAAAATCTTTTGAAATTTGTGTTTAGAATCTTTAAAAATTTTTGGTAATCTTTGAAATCTTTGAAATAATCGTAAAAACTTTTAAGTCTTGGGAATGCTTGTGAAATCTTTGTATAATCTTTTGAAATCTTTGTGAAAACTTTGGAAATTTTTGAATAGCATTTTTTGAAATTTTTGGAAATCTTTGTGAACTCTTTTGAAATTTTTTGAAATTTGGTAGAGTCTTTGGAATTTTTTTGAAATATTTGTAATCTCGTGATATCTTCTGAAATTTCTGGAAATGTTTGAATTCTTTGAAATTCTTGTGCAAATCTTGTGAAAAAAATTGCAATTAAAATCTTTCAAATCTTTGTGAAATTCTTGAAATCTATCTGAAATCTTTCGATTTTTTTTGTATAGAATCTTTTTAAATCTGTGGACTTCTTGTTATTCTTTGGAATTCTTGTGAAATGTTTGCAGAATCTTTTGGAATGTTTGTAAACACTTTCCAAATTTTTGTATAGAATCTTTATAATCTTTGGAAATCTTTGTGAAATGTTTTGACATCTCGTGAAATCCTCTGAAATTTCTTGAAATATTTGAATTCTTTGGAATTTTTGGAACATATTTAAACTCTTTAAAATCTTTGTAAAATTCTTGAAATGTTTCTGAAATCTTTCGAAATTTTTTACGTATAGAATCTTTTTAAATCTTTAAAAATCTTGTTAATTAGTGTGAAATATTTTCAAATCTTTTGAAATCTTTTCAAATTTGGTGAAATGTATCTAAAATCTTTCAAATCTTTGTGAAATCTTTTGAAATCTTTTGAAATCCTTGTAAAATGTTTTGACATCTTGTGAAATCCTCTGAAATGTCTTGAAATGTTTGAATTCTTTGGAATTTTTGGAACATACTTAAAATCTTTAAAATCTTTGAAAAATTCTTAAAATCTTTCTGAAATCTTTCGAATTTTTTGTTGTTGTATAGAATCTTTTAAAATCTTTAGACTTTTTGTTAATTCGTGTGAAATCTATTCAAATCTTTTGAAATCCGGTGAAATATTTCTGAAATTTTTGAAATCTTTGTGAAATCCTTGATATCTTTAAAATGTTCGTGAAATATTTTAAAATCTTCGTAAAGAATTATTTAGAATCTTTGGAAATTTTCGGAAATCTTGTGAAATATTTTGAAATCTTTTGAAATCCTTGTAAAATGTTTTGACATCTCGTGAAATCTTCTGAAATATCTTGAAATGTTTGAATTCTTTGGAATTATTGGAACATTTTGAAAATCTTTAAAATCTTCGTTAAATTCTTGAAATCTTTCTAAAATATTTCGAATTTTTTTTGTATAGAATCTTTGGATTTCTTGTTCTTTCGTGTGAAATCTTTTTAAATCTTTTTAAATCTTCTGAAATACGGTGAAATATTTCTAAAATCTTTGAAATCTTTGTGAAATCCTTGATATCTTTGAAATCTTCGTTTAGAATCATTTATAATCTTCGGAAATTTTCGAAAATCTTGTGAAATATTTTGAAATCTTTTGAAATCCTTGTGAAATGTTTTGAAATCTCGTGAAATCTTCTGAAATTTCTTGAAATGTTTAAATTCTTTGGAATTCTTGTAAAATATTTTGAAGAATCTTTTGGAATGTTTGTGAACACTTTAGAATTTTTTTTATAGAATCTTTTGAAATCTTCATCTAGAATTTGTTGAAATCTTGTGAAATCTTTTGGAATTGTTGTATAGAATCTTTTAAAATCTTTAGAAACCTTGTGAAATCTTTTGAGTTGAATTTTCTACCAAACTATTAAATTTTAAAGACAAAAGATGACTTTTTTTACAAAACAAAATATTTAAACCATAACGATAAAAAATTTTACCAAGAGACGAGAATTTTTAATGCAGAAAAAGTTTTTTTCTAAATTTGTTGAATTTGCTGCCGAAAAAGATTCTTTATTCAAGAAAGAAAGAAAAGTTCAACCAAATTTTTGAATATTTAAGTCAGAAAGGCGAAATTTCTAAAAAGCAGTTGAATTGATAAAAAAAAGTTAATTTTCAATCAAATAGTTCAATTTCTAAAAAAATAATTGAATCCTCAACCAAAAAAGATGAATTTTCAAGCCAAAAACACGAATTTTCAATAAAAGAGTTGAACTTTCAGTTGAGAAAGTTTTTTCAGTCAAGAGAAACTTCAATAAAAAAACATGATCTTTCAACCAAATAGTCCAATTTTCAACTAAAAATAATCAAAAAGACGAATTTTCTACAAAACAGTTCAATTTTCAACCCGAAAATATGAATTTTCTACCAAACAATTGAATTTTCAACCCTAAAATATATAATTTTCAACAAAAAAGTTCATTTTCAATCAAATAATTAAATTTTTGACAGAATAGTTGAATTCTATATTAAGAGAGATGAATTTTCAAAAAAAAAATGTAACAGTTAATATTTAAACCAATAAATATTTTGTATTTAAATTAAAAACAGTTGAATTCAAGCTAAAAAGGCGAATTTTCAACAAAATGGTTGAAACCTCAACCAAAACAGATTAATTTTCCACCAAATAATTACATTTTATACCAAATTATTGAATTTTCAACACAAAAAGAAGAATTTTTTACAAACCGGTTGAATTTTTAAATCTAAAATATGATTTTTCAAGAAAAAAAGTAAAAATATTTTATTTATATATATATTTAAAAACATATTTAAATTTTATATCAGTAATATCTGAATTCAACTAAAAGAACAACGAATTTTAAACAAAACAGTTACATTTGTAACCAAAGAGATTAATTTTCAACTAAAATATTAAATCTTCAACCAAAAAAAAAATTTTAACAAAGCAGTTTGACTTTAAACCAAGTAATTGAGTTTTCCACTAAATAAGATAAATTTTCAACCAAGAAAATCGATGTTTAATCAAAAAGAATAATTTTCAACCAAAAAAAGAAGGAATTTTCAAGAAAACAGTTAAATTTGCAACTAAAGAGATGAATTTTCAACAACAAAAAAAAACAGAAATTTTAAACCAAAAATAGAATAGTTTCAAGCAACAAAATTATTTTTCAACTAAAAATGCAATTTATGAAATTTATACTACAATTTAAAAAAATTCGAATCAAAAACAGTTTTTAATTCAACAAAAAATCTAATTTTCAACCAACAAGTTGAATCCTCAAAAAAAAAACATTTAATTTTTAACCAAAAAAGACGAATTTGTAACAAAACAGTGGAACTTTTTACCAAAAAGAACAACTTTTTAATAAAATTGTAAAATTTTCATCAAAATAATTACATTTTCAACCAAACTATCGCATTTTTAGACAAAAAATATCAAATTTCTACCTAGAGAGATGAATTTTCAACCAAAAAACATTTTTCAGTCAAGAAAGAAAAAAAATTTCAATTAAATTGTTTAATTTGAAACTCAAAAAGACAAATTTTCAAAAAAGCATTTAAATTTTCAACCAAAAAATATGAATTTTTAACAAAACCTGGAATTTTCAAACAAAAGGACAATTTTTTAATAAAATTGTAGAATTTTCATCAAAATGTTTAACAAAAAAGTTAATTTCCAAACAAATAATAAAATTTGAAACCCAAAAAGAAGAATTCTCAACAAAACATTTGAATTTTTAACCAAAAAGGATGCATTTTTAACAAAACAGTGAAATTTTCGAACAAAAAGGAAATCTTTAAATAAAAATATAGAATTTTCATCAAAATAATTACATTTGCAACCAAACAGTCGCATTTTTATCTAAAAAGATAAAATTTCTACCAAAGAGATGAATTTTTAACAAAATATTTGAATTTTCAACCAAAAAACCTTTTACAGACAAGAATGAAAAAAAACTTCAACTGAATTGTTAAATTTTCAACATAAAAGTTAAATTCCAAACAAATAATTGAATTTGAAACCCAAAAAGAAGAATTCTCAACAAAAAATTTGAATTTTCAACCAAAAAAGATACTTTTCAATCAAAAAGGATACTTTTTAACAACATTTTTAAAATTCAAAATTATTTTCCAATAAAATAGTTGAACTTTAAACCAAAAACATGAATTTTTAACTAAAAAGATACCTTTTTTAACCAAAATGGAATAGATAAATTTTCAGTTAGAAAAAATTAATTTTTAAACAAAAAAATATGTTTTCGAAATATAAAAATATTCTACCGAAAATTACGAATTTCCAACAAAATACATGAATTTTACACAAAAAAAGTTGATTGTCAGCCAAATAGTTGAATTTTCTAACAAAGTAGTACAATTTTTAATCCAAAAAGGCGGATTTTCAACAAAACTGTTTAATTTTGAACCAAAAAAATTACGGATTTTCAACAAGACAGTTACATTTTCAATTAAAGGGATGAGTTTTCAACTAAAATGATGAATTTTAAACCAAAAAAAATAACTTTAACAAAATTGTTTAATTTTCCATAGAGAAATTAATTTTTACCAAAAGAGATTAATTCTCAACGAAAAATTTAAAAGATTCATATTTCAACCAAAAATAATCATTTTTAAGGAAATTGTTTAATTTTCAACAAATTAGATTCATTTTCAAACAAATAGTTGAATTTTCAACCAGAAACATGAATTTTTTATCAGGAAGATGAATTTTCTACCGAAAATGACAAATTTAAAAAAAAAACACGATATTTGAACCAAAAAAAAATTGTCAATTTTTAGTTAAATAATTTAATTTTCAACAAAAAGACTAATTTTTAACGAAATAAATGAAATTTCAACCAAAAAAGATAAATTTACAATAAATAAATAGATAATTTAAATTTTAGTTAAAAAATTAATTTTTAACCGAAAAAACGAATCTTTAACAAAATAATTTAGTTTTCAACCAAAACGATTAATTTTCAAGCAACAATTTTTTTAACAAAACAAACAATATTTTCAAGGAAGAAATAAAAAGTTAAATTGTCAACCAACGAGATGAATTTTCTTCCAAAATAGTTGAATTTTCAAACCAAAAAGTGGTCGATAGAACCTTAAGTAAATTAGTTCTCCTTTTTATGTAAAATTGGCATAATTAAAACAAAAGCAGGTCATAACCAATATCTTTTTTTCATATTTTGTGACGTTCTTCCACAAATATTAATTTTTTATTGATATTTTTACGATAAAAAAAGACTAAGCTTCCACTGATAAAATAATTTACAAGTGATAGTTTTTCACCTCTGAGAGCATCGATCACAAGGACAATTACTTCAACCGAATATTTTGGGTATAGTCGTTGCAGCTCCGTTTAAAGGTCTTGGTAGCTCTCCACATTTTCCTTCTCCTTGACAGTGATCTTGCAGTCTGCTGGAGACGAGAATTCGATCACGAATATAGTTTGTTTCTCGAATTCTTGGAGAAAGATGTCGAGCTTCGAGTGTGCAATGGAAACTGCTGTCCGCAAACCGTGGTTTCAGAAACATTCTCGTTTTGGACAATTGATTCTATCACACTCGAAGCGTTCAACAGGGTAGGGTCGCAGTGAGTGTATGACAAATGCATGACCCTCATGCGGAGGCGTAACAACTGTGCAAAAAGCTGAATGGCACCTGGGTGAGGAGTCTTAAACGGTCACTCTGGGATACCGGGCGATCTCTCGGAACATTCAACCTTATCCTTGCATGCAAGACCCTACAGGGATGGAGAAACATTTCCCTAGCTAGTTTGGGGTGCTAAAAATAATTTGGAGGGAAAACCGAAGACGAAACGGCGAAACATCCACATTGAGTGAACAAATTAACTCAAGAATTACGTGCTAGACTGCTACGATGCCAGCATTATCCCTGTTCACCGAGGCTTTATGGCGCGTATGCACACTCTGTGGTGCCAGAAACGCCCAGAGCTTCAGCACGTTTCGCATCAATGATTGCGAAATCAAGTCTTCTACTTCTCGAAAAAGGGATATGTACACGAAAGGCATTCCTAACCGCTGTATGAACAAGACACAGACGAAAAGAAAAAAGCGACATTAGGACCAACCGTGTAAGCAGGCACCTCCTAAGAGATGGACGCGATTTTAAGATAAGAAGTTACATTAATATCCAGGTACCTTCTAAGCCTCAAGACCTGGCTCAAATGGATATTTCCCTTCATGAGGATATCTCTGATAAGTCCGTCCTCTGGACCATCAGTTTTTCAGTTTATGGCACGGCAAGAGCTTAGGCTGATTCAAGTCAAATGCTAAAACCGACGAAGGATCAAACTACATAACATCTGGTAGACTGTTCACAGGAAGGGATCGAAATTTCGCCCAAGAACTGAGGATATACTATCACACATGATGGTCAGGGAGAATCAAAAGTTTCTCACTGACCCATCGGGCTTCTTCAGCGGTCTCTCTGTTTCTGTCAAAACCACCCAAGGTATACAAGATCTCGAAAAGACTGGAGTTGTAAGAAGATAATCATAATATCATCCATTTTGAGGAGTTATATAACAACCCCATAGCATCTAAAGAGGAATGTCCATCAATTACTGTAAAAGAAGTGAAAAAAGCACTTTGGGCCACGAAGAACTTTTTCGCTGCAGGACCAGATGGTATCAATAACTTTTGGTTGAAGAAGTTTACTTCTAGACACCAACATATGGCTCGCATATTCACCTCATATTTAAAGTCAGAAATGCCCATTCAGTAGTAGCTGATGTTAGGACGCACTATACTCCTACCAAAAAAGACGACTTTTTCAACCCAGAGAATCACAGGCCAATAACTTGTTTGAACAAGTTGTATAAAATCTTTACAGCTGTCCAAAACGACAGGATTGTTCGAAGAATTGAGCATATGTGGAGAAAGAGGTACAAAAGTGTCTCGAAAAACGGTATAGCATGTTAAAAATTCATGTTTGAAGTTGAAAACTCATCTCTTTGGTTGAAAAGTTATCTATTTTCTGGAAAACTCGTCTTGGTTTTGATTAAAAATAATGTTTTCTTGCTGAAAATTCAACTAATCCATTTCTGGATGAAAATTGATCTTTATAAGTTACCAATTTAACTAGTTGTATATTGTTGAAAAATCGTATTTTATTTGAAACTACATCTTTTTTGGTAAAAATTTCATTTTCTTTTTTTGTTAAAAATGCTTTATATATTGTTTGAAAATCACTATTAGCTTATTGCCTGATAATTTAAATGAAAGGCAGATTTCTTGTAATTTAGAACTGATGAATCTATTATGAAAAGATATTGTTTTATTGATTACTTGCCTTCGTTTGATAAAGTATTTGATAGAAGATATTAAAATCCGTGTGAGCTAGGCGTCTGCTTGAATATTATGCGATCATAAATAAAACTTTCTTTGACAACAAGCGGCAAAATTATCCATATACGCGCTTTATAGTCAGGAAAGGGGAAAAGGCAAATATCTCAGAACAGTTTATGATACATGATACATCAGAATATTCGTAAGTTACGTTGTTCTCAAAATTCTGTGTTGAACTATTTTTCCTACATTTGAACAAAAATGAGGATCTTTTATACTCTGATCTTGTCCTTGGACATTTTTCTTGATTCTATTGGTAAGTGAAGAATAAATTAGTAGGATTTTTTATAGTTAGTACGTTGGAACATCTATTATACAATCATGAATGCAAAATAATATGTAAGGTCTGTGACCTACTTAACTTAATCGATGTTTCATCTTTTTTTTTCAATTGAAACTTTATACCATCCAAGATTGAATTTTTATCTCTCCTTACCGTATCTTTAAGTTTTGAAGGCGAGATATGAAGTTTTCTCTTCAAAACTTGCAATTTTGAAAGTATTCTACGTCTTTTAGGGAGAAAAACGAAATATTACCGACATTAGGTGTATAAATATTTTTTTATTCAGTTTTTAAGTAATCACTTGTAAATACGTGATGTTTATGAAAGTGACGTCACCTATTTACAAGTTTCACATTAACAAAATTCAGATATGATTGACAATTAATGGAAAAATTTTTATTCCACTATTTATGCGGATACATTGAAATATAATGATTTACATCCAAATGAGATACTGGCGTTTGTTTACTTGGCGGCGATTTACTACCGAGAAACTTTATAATACATTGTGAGCATTATAAATTCATAAATCTTTTTTGTTCTTTCACAGAAATATCATCAGGTATGCAGCCCAAAACAAGAGACTTTCTGGCTAATTTTGGGAAGAGTAACGAACATGCTGATCATCAAGGTAGCCTTAGTGCAAATGAAACAGTACTTTAATATGAATAACTCGAATAGTTCAACATTTTTCCGAGTTTTGTTACACAAGTATACTAAACTTTGATTCATTTTTATCATTTATTCGAATAGAAGGTCTCTCAGTGTATAATTATACAGAAATACTTGTTTGCGCAGTACTCAACAGCACAATAAATCAACTGAAAATTCTAAAAAATTTTATAAGAATAATAACTTATTAACTCTTCAGTTAGACAAATATAGGCTAAAGATTCAAAGTAGGGCTTGTAGATCGAAATGGAGTCAAAGGAGACTCTAATGTTTCATTCTATAGGAGCTACAAGTTTAACGTAGAGGATATACTCAGAGAAAAGATTGATTCAATTTAACAAAACAGTTTGTTCAACCTACTTTTTTTGTTGAAACTAAAAAATTTGGACAGCTAAATATACCGAAACAGATGACGTCAGACCACGCTGGTGGCCAGTTTGCGCGACGAAAAGTTTCTCATCGTACGTCGTGTCGTGAATTTGTGAAAAGATGAGTGATACGAACTGGACACTAACCGTGTTAACTTCATTAAAAAACTGGGTACTGCAACAATATGCAGAACATTTTTAACGTAATTACAACCTTTAGTTCGCAGGGTTCATACCGATGCAGGCAATCTAACCGCAAAATCCATAGGTGTTGAAAGAACCCCACACAAATGTATGGATCATACAAAATATTTGATAGGATCAACCAACATATTTGGTTGTATCAGACAAAATATTTGTTTGGATCAAGCAAAATATTTATTATATTCAACCAAACTTTATTAACCAAAAAATTTGGTTGAATCAACCAAACATTTGATTGACCATATAGCAATGTATTTATTTGTTTGATCCAACACAATTTTTGTTGAATGAAACAAACTTTTTTCTGAGTATATAGGTTTAAATAGCGTTAAAGCAAGTTCTAACAAAGAGCTGCAGGTTCATAGTAGGGTCTAAATTTCGACTCGTGGAGGTTATTCGTCTTCTACAGGCAACAAAGGCCTCACAGAACCGAGATTCTAAACTATAAGTGGACTCAAAAATGTATACGATCTGGATCAAAATCAACCAAAATCTCTATTAAATTGTGACATGATCGGAGTCACAGAAACATGGCTATCATCAACATTGGGGAGGAAGACAGCATTCCTCGAGGATTACCAAACAATTCAGAGGCCAGCGGAAAGAGACCATTGTCTAGATAGAGCGAACGGAGGTATTATTATTTGTATGAAAAAAATTTATAATTTCAAATGTCATTGAAATTACAAATCTGTGGATATTCTTTAAAGTAGAGGACAAATTTCACTTTCGTACTAAGCGTTATATAGGTGATGCTCCACATGTGTCTCTAACCTGTAGACAGTTTTCCGTTATAGAACTTAGTGAACTTCTTCATTTTAGTACAATCTAATATCTCCATATGAAAAAATCAATTTATATTATCGTATGTCTAAGAAATATGCTTCCAAAAATGCCTTTTTTCGACTGTCTCCATATACGCGGTCATTTCACATTAAAAGAAATTTGGAAACTTAACGTCCTTGGGTACTGGGATTACATTACATCCTGCAGAGTGTTATCTCAAAATTTGACAAAAATTGAGAAGCTGCTAATAATGAAAACAAAAATTTAAATCCAAAAAAATCTTTAAAACTTTAAACTCTGCAGACAGTATATTGTTTAACCCTGTTATGCTTGCACACGGTATTAAGATATAAAACGGTCAATTCTGCATTTAGTACACCGCATGATGGTCCTAGTGCATTATAGGAATAGTATAGTTTTCGATTAGAAAAGAAAACTATATTTTTTGACCGGTACCTTAATGCGTATGTGACCAGCCGTAAGAGACTGCTGAATTTTCCTTCATGAGTCACAACAAAAAACAATTAAGGTAAATGCACTAGTAATCGTCACCTTAAGCCAAATTGGAAATTAAAAATGCTTATAATTGTATTTGAACCACAATTCTTATTTTCACGAAGGGCTTAATCGATTGAAGCATATATAGAAAAAATCAATTTTGATTAATTCATATGATTTTTTATTGTAGTCAATTTTTATTCACGATTAAAATTAAAATTATACATATGCGTTAGTTATCGTCAGGTACGCAACCAAGTATTAATACGATAAAATTAAACTGATTTAATAAAAGGATATTTGCACTTACCTAAAATTACATTTTTTATCACACGCGGCAAGAGCGATTCTTGTTAAACAAAGAATATTGGGTTGTCTGACGATAACTAATGCAGTGATGATTACTAGTGCATTTACTTTAGTAGGCTTTTCCAACGTTTTTTTTCATATTTGTCGATGGCACAAGTAACAATATTACCGTATATTATATACTTTAAATGTATAATTTGTTTCAAATTAACATTTACGATGAATATAGTAGGAAATTATAATTCAACTCTTGTACTTTTATTCTTAAAATTATAGTAATATTTTATATTTTTATATTTTTAATACGCTGTTTTACTGTGTATTGTGTACCACCTAAAAACACCTATATTGTAAGTCTATACGCCCTTAATAGAGACTAACATTCTTATGAAGTGACTTTAGTAAAGAAATATGATTTATCAAGGTCATCGTTCTTTATAGAATTTCGATTTCGGTAGCTGCTGTTATAACAAGTTTCGTATAAATTCTTGCTACCGGTTTCAGATCCTGCAGAAGAATGTAATCTATTCGCTGTGGACAATCAATTTATATGTATATTTCTTCATGGCCTGGTTAGGTTCTTTTTTTAGATTAATCATAAATGTTCGAGGATGATTTATTGTGGATACGAAGCTGAGATAGCTCTCTTTAGACTTTAGACTCAGGTCCACGTTTTATTTTATAGAAGAAAATAATATATATATATATATATATGTAGGTATTTGTGTGTGTGTACATCCATCTCACAGTCGTCAGACGTGGCCATAGGTGTGATTTACCGCGGTTCTACTGGGAGTTGGTGTCACTTTTAGATGGCAGTTGCTCCCAGTGAGACCCTGCGGTGTTTGTTTAACCTTATTTTATATATATATTTTTTTTATATATTCGGTACGAGTAATTGTCCTTGTGATAGGTGCTCTCGGAGGTGCGAAACTACCACTGGTTCGTAACCATAAAGCCATACCCGCGTGCCAAAAATATGCCACGGCACTTGCGAGATGGATGCAGAAAGCTGTCATCCTTGGGTCGCCCTTGACGGCGTGAGATGTAAAGTCGCGGAACAGAAGATTTAAGATGCATGCTTTTGTTCATGTGCATAACTTTTCGACACCCGATGTCGAGGGTTTTTGAATACTTTAGTGTCCTTTTTAAGATAAAAAAGGGCTTATTCTAATTAAGGCTTCAAAAGGCCTAATTTTCATGTAGCTTCAACCAAAGTTGAGTTTCTTCCATTTTAAACATTTGAATTTTCAAGAAAAACGCGAAATTTATAACAAAAACAAGTATAACAAAATATTATAAGTAATATTATATTTACATACAATACATACATATTTACATATTTTACATATATATATACATACATACATAATATTTACATACATACATACATTTACAAAATATTATATTTACATGATTTAACATGAAATTTTTATAAATAAACATTTGAATGCATTTTCAAAAGTTTGGAAACAGTACATTTTTTCGAAAACGGGTTGCCGTTGGCAAATAATGTTTTGCCAAATTAATGGCCATCCAATGGACTCTCAGTAGCGAATCTATGAGATTTAAAAAAATCCCAACTCTGATCATCTTCTTGTCAGTATTCACTCATCTTCTACTAACTTTAATTAAAATTTGAATGACAATTAAATATTGTAGTTGCACAAAAAAATGATAAAATTTTGAATAAGTTTGAAAAATATTGCCAACAAAGGGGTTTTCTTTCGGAAAAAGAGATTCTAAGTTGGGGTAGGTGAAAGGAGCTCGATTTAAGTGGCAGTCAATAATTATCGTCGGAGCGTGCTGCTTGTTTGTGGTGATCGACCACCCCGAGTCTTGATGGAAGAGCGGAGGCCATAAGTAACCCTCCAAACAAGGATTAGCTCCCCTTTCGTCCGGCTCATTGTAAATTAATTACCTGGAAATGAGAAATTTCCGATGCGCACTTCGCCTCCAATGCCGAAAGAATTCAATGGCAAGTAAAAACTGTCCTTTGATCTCCACGATCTTCATTCTTGTCCACTGGACTAGCACTTGCTTTGCGGCCAAATACTCATTCAGCAATGCAACAGAAGCGTAAATTAAAGGATCAAACAATATTTTTTAAACGAGGCACTCAGAAAAATACAGAAAAATACTTGTTGAACTGTATTTGAAAATAATTGGACTAAAAAGTCAACCTTACATAATTGTTTGCAGCAATAGCCGTGAGACTTAAAACACTACTCTTGTGAGTCCGTCTAGCCTAGTCAAGGTTCATTCGTTCAAATCCTGGCTAATACAAATTTTTTCCTCTCACTAGTTTCAATTATTTAATGCTTTTTTTTTATAAAACATACTCTAGGATCTGTTCTCTGCTCTATTTTTGCAATCCTCTGGCATCAATTAAAGGAATCAATGAGAGGGAAAGGCGCAAAACAATGAAGACAAACGAGTGAGCACTTGTTTGACCGAAACGTGCTAACATAACGATTCGTAGCGCTAATGACGTTAGTATGCCTCTGGTCGAGTACCAGAAAAGTACTTAAACTACTTGATTCGTCCAGAAAAGATTTTTATCAACGCCAATATTACGAGTAGAAAGGAAGGTGGTTCCCAGGATTGAAGCCAGCGCTGGCAACTTGAAGCAATCGTGCCAGTCCTTGTCTCGACTCTACTCCGCGCCCCCTAGCGGCGTGTAACGCAATTACGATTGTTGTTTGAATGAACAATCAAGCGCCCTCGAGGCGCGCCCCAATCATTCAATTTCTCTTCGATCTGATTCTCTCGCTCCTTCTCCCACACCCTCACCCCCACCTCCTTTGCCAGTCCGCAGCCCTTCAGGACGCGCACGACCCGCCAGTCGACTAACAAAGTGACTCTTCCTACTTCTTATTTCCTGCCGCTGACAGGGCGAATATTATCGAAAAAAAAGTTAATAATAGGCTTAATACGGTAAGCGAAATACCTGCTACGCTATCTGTTCATGTGTGGCTCGATAGAAAAGTATATATGTGATGTGACTTCTGGATTATTGCAATCAATTTAGGAAAATTTATACCTAAGTGATGCTTATATTTTATAGTTTATGAATTAAAAAATGACTTACAAATTAGTTGATTCCATTTCGATTTATAATGATATTGAAAAAATCTTCTGCCGCTTCACAGTGGGGCAAAGAAAATGTCCGGTCAAATTGGTTTCCGGAGACAATTCTTATCCGATTTGAACGTTTAAAAAAAAAGCTCATCAGATTCCACATCCATTAAATAGAGCAGATTACTGGAAAAGTTTTAATTTTTTTCATTTATTAACAAAAATGCTCAAAAAATTTACTTTAGATGAGTACTGTTTAACAGCACAGCTATTTAAAAATTTGTTGAACTTTTTATAAACAAATATGTGCATAAAAATGCTTTCGTGGGGATTGTCTGCGATTTCTGACTAGATTCGCATTTATGCCGAAATACATCAAGTTTTTCCTACGAAATTCACAAAAAATTTCTGGACACAATAATACATAATAACTACTGGCTGTGTCTAGTCGTCCCAAAGAATGGGGGAGTTGGAAAAGGGGATTGACTACTAAAAAAAAGTCGTCCCTAAAATTCGGGATGATGAAAAATATTGGACTACTATCGGCGAGAAAATTCGAGTCCTCTGGCTTTGACGTTAAAAAAGTAAGTGAAGAAAATATGGTAGCTCAATGAATGAAGGATCATTCTAAAGGTCAAAATGTTGTACGTTAAAGAGCCTGAAACGAATATGCCAACAGAAATTTTATAGCTTACAGCCCCGAAAATCTGTTAAAAAGTAGGGAAATTTTACAGCTTTTAAAGACAGTGCACTTTGGAAGATAGTTTTTTATTGAAAAAATAATAGAAAAAATCTTTAAAAAGTCATGATGATACCATATACAAATTTTTTAACGGCAATTTGTTTAGAAATGTTTAAGGTACCACCATGAATTTTTTCAGATTTTTCCTATAATTTTTTCAATAACAAACTATGTTCCAAAGTTCACTGTCTTTAAAAGCTGTCAAATTTCCCTACTTTTTAAGAGATTTTCGGGTCTGTAAGCTATAAACTTTTTTTTGGCATATTCGTTTCAGTTTCATTAACGTACAACATTTTTCCCTTAAAAATGATCTTTCATTTATTGAGCTACCATTTTTTCTTCACTTACTAAGACAGATCACAGAAAAAAGCTTGAGAGTAGGAAAGAAAGTTTTCTGTGCATTTGTTGACCTAGAAAAAGCATTTCTAAATGTATATTATGAAAATTTCGAAAAAAGTAGGGTTTTCAGAATTTTGAAAGGTTTCAAGAGAATAAACAAGTTACTTTAAGATTTCTGGCAAAATTTAAATGATTTTTTATTCTGATAAATTAATTTTGAGATAAAATTGAACAAGGTTTCAAAACATTTCAAAAAATTTCCAAAATTGCCAAGAAAGAATCTGGAAGATCTTGAAGCATTTTTTTTAAATTTAATGAAAAATTAGAGCAAGTTTAAAAGATATTTTAAACTTTTGGAAAAATGTTAAGAATAATTTAAAACCTGAAACGATTTCAAGAAATTTACAACAAAATGTAGATTTTGGAAGAGTTTGAAAAAAGGTTTTTACGAATTTGGAAAGACTTCAAGAGAATAAAAAAGTTATGTTAAGATTCCTGGCAAAATTTAAATGACATTTAATTTTCTAAAAGTTAATTTCAAGATAAAATTGAAAAAAATTGAAAATACTTCGAAAGGTGTCGAAAATTGTTGAAGAAGAATTTTGAACATTTAAAAGCAAATTTTTCATTTTTAGTAGCATTTAAAAAAATATTTTATCTTGAAACAATGTCAAGAAATTGAAAACGAAATGTAGATCTTTAAAGTTTCGAAAAAAGTGGAACATTTTAAGAGTTTCGAAAAAAAAGGAACTTTTTAAGAGTTTCGAAAGGTTTCAAGAAAATACAAAAGTTTTTCTCTAAAGATTCCTGAGAAAATTGAAATGATTTTTTATTTTGAAAAATTAATTTTAGGATCAAATTGAAAATTATTTCAAAATTTTTATAACGAAAGAAAATAAATTATTTTCTAGCTTTAAAAAAATATATACATTTTTATAATTTATTTCAATTAAGCGTTAATTTCCATTTTCAATAATCATTATAAATGTCAATAAAAATAAAACTCAATTGAAATTTACTATTTTCAAAGTTTACAATATTTACATATGTCAATGCTAAAAATGCAATGTTCACTTTGTAGAATTATTATTGGTACCCTGTGAAAAGTGTATTCGTATTTAATCATCAAAATAATGTTTTCTTCACTTTTCATTAGAGCTTATGAATTTATTGGATATTTAAAATGCTACAAAATATTTTTCCGAGATAAATATATGCAAAAAACGTATTTTGACAATTAAAATAAATTAAATTTGTATTTTCCCCATCCATTTGAATAATTGTCGGCCTAAAAGTACAGCCAGCGCCGCCACTCGGCCGTCTTCAAATCTCATGAAACATTTATTCCACAGGCCGTCAGAGATTTATAGGTTATGTCAGTGAATCAACAACAGCTAGATTTTAAAAAATCAAGGCAATATTTGAATCAACTTACCAAAAATAGTTGGGACAGCTTTAGGGTTTAGTTGCATATTTTTTTTAAAATTACTCTTTTCAAAATGTAGTTCACATAAACGCAATAAATGTTCATGCGTTACATTATTGGCACAGATTGACTTGCAAATACTCTTCCATTGCCGTTTTATCCTGTAAACAAATATTTGTATACACAGATTTAAATTTAGACTTAGGAATGTTATTGTTTGTCTAAATTAGTTAAAAAAATAAATAGTTGTAATTACTTCGCATCACTTGGGAAAGGATAAAATTTGATACTTCGACCATCAACTTTAGTTGTATGATTCGAAAGGCAATTGACGGCACTGCAAACAAGAGACATCATTCATAAAAATGTACATCAACAAATCACTTTGTTTATTTTTATTTTTTGAATTATTATTTGTTAGAAAACTTAAAAATTTAAACACTGAAGGGAGAGAACGGGCGGTAAAACGTAAGGGTTATCTTTTGAGACTTGAGAACTGTCCATATAATCAATACTCTTTATCTACTTGGAAATATTTTGCAGCGCCATCTCGTGCTGCTGAGACAAATGCAATTTTGTTTAAGGTAAGTGCAGATTCGGTGCAGATTTACGTCAGTCGATAAGACTGGATAAGACTTTTATCATTTTATTATCAGCATTCAATAATTTTAAGGATGTCAATACAGTTCAGAGTTTGAACACTGGATCCTGATACTTTAGACCAGGGGGGTGGCTCTACTATAAAGGCCTTTAGAATAAATGTGTCATGAGATTTGAAGACGGCCGAGTGGCGGCGCTGGCTGTACTTTTAGGCCGACAATTATTCAAATGCATGGGGAAAATACAAATTTAATTTATTTTAATTGTTAAAATACGTTTTTTGCATACATTTATCTCGGTAAAATATTTTGTAGCATATTGAATATCAAATAAATTAATAAGTTCTGATGAAAAGTGAAGAAAACATTATTATGATGATTAAATACGAATACACTTTTCACAGAGTACCAATAATAATTATAAAAAGTGAACATTAAATTTTTAGCATTGACATATGTAAATATTGTAAGCTGTGAAAATAGTAAATTTCAATTGAATTTTATTTTTATTGACATTTATAGTGATCATTGAAAATTGAAATTAACGCTTAATTGAACTATGTTATACAAATTTATATATTTTTTTTAAAGCTAGAAAATAATTTATTTTGTTTCGTTACAATAATTCTGAAATAATTTTCAATTTTATCTTGAAATTAATTTTTCAAAATAAAAAATCATTTTAATTTTCTCAAGAATCTTTAAAAAAAACTTGTTTATTTTCTTGAAACCTTTCGAACCTCTTGAAGAGTTCCTTTTTTTCGAAACTCTTAAAAAGTTCCTTTTTTTCGAAACTCCAAAGATCTACATTTTGTTTTCAATTTCTTGAAATTGTTTCAAGTTAAAATGTTTTTTTAAATGTAGCTAAAAATGAAAAAATTGCTTTTAAATCTTCCAAATTCTTTTTCGACAATTTGCGAAACTTTTCGAAGTATTTTCAATTTTTTCAATTTTATCTTAAAATTAATGTTTCAAAATTAAACATCATTTAAATTATCCCAGGAATCTTGACATCACTTTTTTATTCTCTTGAAATCTTTCAAGATTCTTAAAAACCTTCTTTTACAAAATCTTCCAAAATCTACATTTTGTTTTAAAATTTTTGAAATCGTTCCAGGTTTTAAATTATTTTTAAAATTTTTTCAAAACTTCTCAATATCTTTTTCAATAAGTAGAATTTTTCCTAAATATTTTTTCAGAATTCTGCAAAATGAAAAAATTGCCTTAAAATCTTCCAGAAACTTTTCTGACAATTTTGGAAATCTTTTGAAATGTTACTATCGATTGGCGTAAGAAAATGAAAATCGATTTTTTCCGCATTAGGTCCCTTTCTTCGCGGACGGTCACATATATTGCTTTTATTGCTTGTAGGAGCCATCCATTGACTCCGTACTCTTTCAGGACTTCCCAAAGTTATCTTCTGTTATTTTCGTTACCCTACGAATAAGTATTTTTGAATATATTTTACTTACGGTACTTAAAAAGCTGATACCTCTGTAATTATTTCAGTTGCTTTTTATCTCCCTTTCCTTTGTATATTGGTACGATAATCGCTTTTTTCAGTTATATATAACTTCTCCCATATCGATACATAAACTTATCAATTCCCACAACCTGTGAGGTATGTACTTGCCACTGTATTTGAGCATTTCAGCGTTACGACTGTCTACACCATTTATTAAAAGAGTCTCTCAAAGCGTCTAGTATCCCGTCTGTATAATATAGCATTTCACCCTTGCTATTTCTCATGCTGACAAACTCTGTAATTTAACCTCTCTTCATATTGATCATTGCCAATTTATAAAACAGTTTCTTGCTTCCTTTAAAGTCGTTTTGAATTTTCTTCTTGTGTTCCGTTCTGATTTTATCTTTAATTTCCTTGACTAGTAGTTTAACTTTTCTCTTTTTGTGTCTGTCATCATTTCCAGGCCCATTTCTCTCCTCGTCGCTAATGCCTGTGATATTTAACCTTCTTTCATGTGCTGTTTTCTTTTCTTTGGCGGCTGCCTGAATTTCATCATTCCACCATGCATTACTAGACATTCTTCCTACAACCGCAGTACCATTTACTTCAGTCGCACTCCTTACAACGACATGCTCGATCACAGACGATACGTCCTCTATATTTTTATTGTCGATCAGCGCCTTCCAAGTTGCCTTATCTATGCGTTATTTCATCTTATTCTGAAAATCAATTCGTTCTTCCGGTTTCTGTAAATTCACAATCTTGATTCACGTTTGTTTTGTTTTTTTGGTTCTCTTTCTTCTCCACCCCTGACCTAAGTTTATTTTGGAAACGGTATTGCATTCAGAATCCTTGATGACCCTTGTATCTTTTACTATCTCTCTTAGTCTTTCATCCGCAACAACGAAGTCAATTATACTATGTCTACCTCCTATCATTTTATTCCTAAACCAAGTATTTGTAATAAATAAGTCTTTTTCCAAGCATAAGCTAACCAATCTTTTTCCGTTATCATTTGTTCTTGGATCCCCAAAATTACCTAGCACCCTTTCTTTGCCCGGACATTGGACGTAAACCCATCCATTCATATCTCCTAGTAGAATGATTCTTTCACGTACAACTTGGTTACCACGTAATTCACTATCTACTCCTAACCATAATTCAAATCCGCCTTCTAACACCTCATTTTCTATGTTTCTGCTGTCGCATCTCTTTTTCTTTGTTTCAGGTACACATAGAATATCTAACTTCCTTACGTGCATAGTTTCTCGTAATTCTCTTACCTTAAGATCATTCACCCCTCTAGTATTCCAAATACCCAGTCTCCGTTCTCGCTTGAAACTTGACCTTTACCTTTACCGGGTGCATGTCTTTCGCCAATCAAAGTTTCAGTCCATTCCGAAATTATTTTATTGTTTATATTATTCATTGTTTAAAGTGTACGCCCAACTACCAGCTTTATGCGAGAAATTCATTTTGCGGGTCGAAATCATGTCCAAATTACGTAGTTAGTTGTCGTAGGATGGAGAGTCTAGTTATAACGTCAGTCCCACCAAACTTCGGTTAATGGTGGGAGAGAGTGGAGACAGAACTGGAACCGAGAGGGTGATATTGGTTGATGTTTTATACTGAGAAGGTCACCAGCCTTCTGCAGTGTACTATTAGATGGGAGTTCATATGTTCCCATCTGCCCATTACCTGCATGTTACATTTTCGTCTTCTCGAAGCACAAATCTTGAAATGTAATAGTTAAATTTATTTAATAAATATTTTTTGAAACATAGGACAAACGCATTCTGAAACAAGCAATCAAATTTTCCACCTAAGTAGTTCAATTTTCGACTTTTCAACCAAATGCACGAACAAAGTGTTTTATCGTAATTTAATTTATGATATAAAATGAGTACGTTCCCCCCCCCCCCCCCTCCGACAGGCAAAATAGTTCAATTTTCAATGATTTCAAGATTTCAGAATCACCCAAAGTTTAATATCTGAAATTTCATTATTTCACCACAAAATTGAATATTGATTAGTATAATATACTCATCTGTGAAGAAGTTTCTGAATTTCCTCAGCTTCCAAATCACACTTATAGTTTCGCGGTTAGAAAATTCCTATCAAAATGAATTAAATTGTCTGTGTACAGAAATATAATTTAAAAATAATCGCAAATGAGAATGCATGTTTTGTTTCTTTTCATATTAGGTAAAATGCGTCCGTGCCCTTCGAGAGAAAAATATTAGAGAATAAAAAATTTTTGTCAATAATAGATCTTAATTATTTGTGTCCTACAAGTAAAATATCTATATACTATTGGGTATCTCAAATTTTTTGTAGGAATGTTGATGAAAAAGTGCAATGAATATCAATTCATTGCAAACAATAATGTTTTAATACCGTTCAAAAATAATTATTTACTGTAAGATTTCTTGTGAATATTTAATTGAAATTCAAATTTCTTCCCAATAGTTCCAAATGTGTGGCGCTGTTGTAGCTACTCAACAGGCGTATACATCGCAACCCATGCACATAGCAATATTGAAATTAAATCCATGTAATGTGAATACAATGTAAGGACATGTGAAAAATATGAAAGTTATTAATATAAGCATTGACGAATGTTCTTATTACAATTGAAAAATAACGTAAAGTACATTCTTCTTCTCATTAAAATAAAACTTAACACTAATGATGGGTCATGTATAATCACGAGAAGCAATATCTATAAGAAAGTTACCTATAAAGCTATATACTAAATACAAAACATACTATTTACTTCATTACGGAATTTTATGTCAAATTAATCCACTTTCAAATCGTAAAGGGCTAGTATGTATTTCGAAAAATTAAATCATATTAGCCCCAGCGCTTAACTTTATCGATTAGTCTTACATTATTATTATTATTATTATTATTATTATATCATTAAGCCGTTTCCCTTTCGGGGCTGGCGTGAATTGCTCGGTTGGAAAGTAGTGATGTGTGGATGGGTATATAGGTGAAGGGTAGATAGGTATATAGGTTTATTTTGACACTTTCCCCATGCATTTGATTAATTTTCGGCCTAAAAGTACAGCCAGCGCCACCGTCGGCCGTACTTAACATTTCCGTCACTTTCATTTCAGATCTAGCATCTCCTAACAATTTGGGATTATGTTACTGTTTGTAGATTTATAATTTTGAAACAATTTTATGTTATGTTAGCATTTTTCACCGGAAGACGGATATTCTGAACAAAAACCATTCGGTTTAAAAGAAGATTTATAATCTTAAACAATTTTTCGTTACGTTATTTCAGATTTTTCGTCTCAAATTGATATTTTTAATAAAAAAATGAGTCGATTTCAAAGAGGGTTTACAATATTTGAACAAAAATTGTGTACGTTAGCGTTTTTCACTGGAAATCGATTATTTAAAAAAAACATAATTTGAGTTCAAAAATTAAAGCGGATAGTATCGTACTCCTAATCGGGTGAGCTATCAAAAATTAGTCTTGACTTTGAAAGGTGATAAGGCCGCCCTGAATATAAATACAAATATTTTTTAAAGACTGTCAGAAAGCTTATTAAATTCTACGTTATGTAAGCCCTACTTTAAGTGAGATCACTTTTGTAAAATATTAAGTCAATAAATTCATTTTCCTAGCTCCTTCCAACAGTTGAATTTGAAGTACAAAATTCCTTGGAAATTGGAATTTTATTTTTGCCTTTCTCGCGCGTTAATTAAATACAAATACAAACTACTTTAACTAGTGATCATTTAACGCAGAATTTACTAGGCTTCACAACGGGTTAAAAAAATATATTTGTATCTATATTCTGGATGATGCTATCAACTTTTAAAGTCAAAGCTACTTCTTAATAAGTCTCCGGTTAGTAGTCTAATACTATCCGTCGGTAATGTATATATTAACTATGAAGTTAAAATATCAGTTTCAATCAATGATCAAAAATATTGTTCTGGCTTTTCTTTTCTTGTCGAGAATAGATTCCACAAAACACAAAAATGTCCTATGAATATTAATTCTATATTTCAATTTGAAAATTGCGCAAGAAAAAAATAATAATCGCCTAGAGCGCATGTTTGTTTTCTAGTGCCTCTAAATTACAGAATATGAGTTTGTAAAACGAGAATATATTCGAGATTTTCGAAATCGAAATTCCGTAGCAATCGTCTACAATCTACATGTTTGCAAAAGAGCTTTCGTAGACCGCGCCCTGCCTCGAATATGAACAAAGCTTTGCGCCCCACTTGGTGCCACGAGGGAATGCGACGTACGAATGAGCGCAGGTAGAATGTGGTATCTGGTTGTGAGGAAGCTTTTCTTTTTATTTCGAATAATCCGAGAATTCGCGATATTACGAGAAAGAAGGTCACGAGAGGTTATCACAAGGGGCTTTTATACCGTCTTTTTCAAGGGGAGTCAGCTTCTCACCGCATCTTTCCGAGCGGTACTTAAGCGGGTCCGGGTGACATCCGACCCTCGTAGGAATGAGAAGATGCCGATAATTGAAGAATATTGCGTCGTCAAGAGAGGCAAATGTAACAGGGCTCAAATTTCAATATCAGTCCGGTACTTGGCTTCCGTCATTTGTGACGTCGTTGTCCACTATATAGGCGAGAAAATATCAAAAAGGAGTACTTTCTTCCCTATAGTTTATAGCACCGAATGCGAGAAAGGTTTCTCATTTATATAAGTTTCCAGCATTACAGCAGTGCTTGCACCTACGCAGGATTATGGTGTCGAGGAAGATAAAAGGGAAGGAGAGAATTGCTTTCGACGGTAAGAGAGTGTTTTTCTTCAAATTACGGACAACGTCGTGCTCGGTTTAATTATTTTGCCACTGACAATTCAGTCGAACGTGTTTTCATTTAAGGGTACGTGTTGCTAGGATACTTCAGGGGTTGCAAACTTTATTAGGTTCTGCTGCAAGTGAGAGAGTCAGATTTAAGATTTAGACTTTTCAGTATTGCACTCTTTTATGTTGTAATTAAGTTTTTTTTTATTGATGTATAAACATCTTTGATCACGATATGAAGATAAAGCCTGTGTCTCTTAATATTAAAATTGAGGGAGTTGGAAAAGGGGATGGATTAATTGTTCCGAAAATTCGGGACGACTATCCAAGCTTTTGAAAAATATTGAACTATCCACCCCGAATTTCGGGACGACGAAACACTTCGACCAAAATTCTAATCTTGCAACATATTTTGTATACACTAACGACGGATAGTATTGAACCACTAATCAAGTGACCTATTAAAAATTAGTCTTGACTTTTAAAGCTGATAGCGCCGTTCATAATATAGATCAAAATATTTTCAAGAATCCGTTTGAAAGCTTATTAAATTCTGTGTTAAATGAACGCTAGTTAAAGTAATTTGGCCTGGTGGGTATTGAAGTATCACGTGAGAAAAACAATAATAAAATTGAGATTTTCAAGAAATTTTTTGGTCCGATACTATTCATCAGTAGTGTACCTCATTAGGATTTACAGGGTGACCGAAAGTCAGGGAAAACCTGAGAATTAGGGAATAGTCAGGAAATTTGATTGTTCAGAGAAAGACAGGAATTTTGGAGAAAAAAAAAATTCCAAAACTCAGGGAATTTCTGTAAAAAGCCGTTTAAGTAACTGTCAAGAATAATCAGGGTTGCCACATAGTCAATTTTAGTAACTTTTTTCCTCAAATGACTTTCTAATCATTTCTAGATATAAAAAGATCACTTTAGACTCTTTTCTTTCAATAAATTAATCCATGGGTTAGCCACTATTAAATTCAGGTATTAACCTATTTCTGATTTTTCTTGAATTCATTTAATATATTTCAGGGTATTTTAAAAGATTCCTAACATTTTTAACAGATTTTTAATGATTTGAAGAGATTTAAAAAGATTTTCAAAGATTTTAGGTTATTTTTTAAAATGACATACAATTTTCAACAGCTTTATAATATTTCAAAGGAACTTAAAAGATGTAAAAGGGTTCGAAATATTTTAGTGTATTTTAAAAGATTAGGAAGAATTTTGAATAAATTTCAATAATTTGAATGTATTCCGAAGAATTGAAACAATTTCAGGGTGTTTTTCAAAACTTCTAAGCTATTTTCAAGAGCTTTAAACAGTTTCAAGGTATTTTAAAAGATTCAATGTCCTGAATGGTGAAAGATTGGAGCAAGTTGACAAATACATATATCTGGGTAGCCTATTCACTAGCGACGGAAAAATAGATGGGGAGTTAGAATGATTTCGAGGAGTAGTAAATTCTGTTAAAAACGTCGTGTCATTGTTTAAACAATTTTTATTCGTTCAAGCAGTTTTCTATTAAAAATGTGAATGAATAATATAAAATATTACACATAGAATTATTTTCGTAAATATATTTTAATATATATTTTTTTTATTTTCCAGTATTTCAGATTGATATCTATAAGACTTTCAAATGCAATAATGAAATATAATATAAATCCATTTCATATGCAGTCTAATTACAACGCTGATCACAAAATATTATTTTTTGGCCGAATACAATGTTTCCTTTCTGATATCTGGAAATAAGATAATAAGTCCCTCTCGCTCTTCCTTCCTTTGATTCATTAAAACTGTTTTGGTATTCTGTGAGACTCCGTTATCCTTTAGTACTCCTTGTTTTGCAATATCAAAAAGCTGATCAAATTTTGTTTTAAAATCTTCTTCCTTCTTCTTTTGAGCTGGATTATCACCTCCTGCTCTCATCTGGATATCTCTATATTCCTCATACAAAGTTTCAACTTTTTCACAGATTTGACTGATTTCGTGTAGGAATGCACGCTTTTGCCCAGAAAATTTTAACTCCATCGACGACCAAATGAGCACTTGATCTCAAATTAAGTTTTACGCATCTCGTATTGTAGAACAAAATTCTCAGCACTTGAAAATTACTTGGAAGCTTGTTCCCAATAATTTTCTGATCTTCATGATCGATCAAAAATAGTTTTTGTCTCAAAATTGAAGTTTCTGCCATTTTTAACGAAGTGAGCACATCGAGTTTAAAGGAACGAGGACTGCTGACGGTTACATTTACATCATGATTCGTGGAAAATCACCTCCATTTTTAAAAGGTCTTCGAGCAGCAAATTTGAAACAAGTTCAACGCTGCACGTGTGAATTACAGAAATAATTTGAAAACAGTCTTATAAATAATCGTATAAAGCTAAAACGAAAATCAGCGACACGTTTTAATATTTATAACGAGTATGAAAATATAAAAAAGCAATCTGTTGAAATTTGAATCATAATTTGCATTAGTGAATGTGCTTTTTTTATAATATAATTATGATAAAAATTGTAAGAATATGAAGAAAGCAATAACAAATACACTTTTATAATTTAAATTTTATTATGACTTTTATGATTCATTTAATAATGCGTCAAAAAAGGTGTAAACCATCCATACTCAATTTGAACGAAAATTGAAAAAAAAAAATTAATTGTATAAACAATAACATAAAGTTCTTAGCAGAATTTCTTACTCCTCGAAATCATTTAATATTATGTTTAATTCAGAAAATACGATTTGAAAAGTATTTTCGGAAAAGTAATTGTTTAAACAAATTAAATTCGTTTAAACAAATAAAAAATGGTTAATCTTTTCCTTCTATACACTATACAGTAGAAAAAATAATTATAAGTATTTTATTTTATTAAATTTTTTTAAAGTTATCGAAAAAAAACTGCTTAAGCAAATCATAATTGTTTAAACAAAATAGAAATTTATTAAAAATTAAAAGAAATGTATCAAAATTATATAATTATTTAACAAAAAGTAGCTTAGGATACCATTTTGAGAAAAAAGTGGACATCTGTGAGTCAATTTTTAGACATTTTGAGAGTAAACAATAAGTAATTGTTTAAATAATTACATAATGTTTTTAAAAAAATGTACTTCTCCAAATAATGTCAAACTATTACATTTTAATCAGAAAATGCGATTATTTTTTATATTTTTGGGGAATAAATAATTGTTTAAATAAGTTACATTTGTTTAAACAATTAAAAATTGTTTAAAAGGTCATGGGAAATGTTTAAATTGTCTATTAGTAATTATTTACATGAAAAAAGACCAAGAAATTTGCGTTTTATTTCATAGGTACTCCTCTTCAATCCCTAAAAAAGTTGGCTTCAGTAAAAGAATTATGAATTAAGAAGATAAGAATTAGAATTGATAATAAAATTATTAAGTGAAGGAATGAGCTAAACGCGAAATTTTATGAAAATATTCTATTTCTCTAAACTCCTAGAGCGTTTTAGATATTTAGAAAAATCTCAAGTTTAAGCATAGAATTTTTTTGTTTTGTTTTATAATTGTTTATAACTTATCATTTTTTTAATGAACAATTTTTAATAAATCTTTGTAATTTTAAAAGCAACAATGTTTTCTTGTTGAAAGTATACTTTGTTCCAAGACCTTTTGTCTTTGTATAGGAACTTTATTTTGAATTAACAAAACCTTGTTTACACGCAATGTTGAATGTGACGTTAGAATGCTAGAACTCGAATTCATTTAGAGTTTAAGATTAAGATATATCAAAGTGGATTGTATATTATTTATCACAACTCTAATCCACTAAAGACTACAAAAATTAAAGTATCAAGTACAAAAATACAATTACAAAAAGCTTATCGGCGATTTTTAAGTTTCTGTCTAAAGGGTCATTCAGGAAATACGCAATACGCTCAGGGCCTGGCAAAGCTTGACCTCAAAATGGAATTTCATAAACAAAATATTGTTGCTTATAAAATTAATTTGAAATATTGAATAAAAATTGTTCAGCAAATGTCATTGTCTAATGAGTGCACATCAACTTCGTAGCAAAATTTTTTAAATTCTACTTAGCTAAATGTATTTAATTTATAACTCTTAAGTGAATTATAAAACAAAAATAAAGCCTAATTCCATGCCTTGAGATTTTTCTAGGTACGTAAAACGCTTTAGGAATTTAGAGAAAGGACATGGAAGTGTTATAAATTTCTGAATGAACCAGGAATTTAGAGAAAAGATAATATCTGAATGGAGAACTTTCCTAAACTCCCGGGTTTAGCTAATTTCCTAGGTTTTTCGCCAAAACCCTAATTTTCCTAATCACCTACGACATATATATAATTAAAAAACAAGGTTAAACAACCACCGCATGGTCCCACTGAGAGCAACTGCCATCTAAAAATGACACTGGCTCCCAGTAGAACCGCGGTAAATCACACTTATGGCCATGTCTCACAACCGTGAGATTGGTGGTCACAGGACACGACGAAATCACAACGACAGGCCGGCAAATCCCTCGTGTGTCTTAAGGACACAAAGCGACCCAAGGATGACAGCTATCTGCATCCATCTCGCAAGTGCCGTGGCATATTTTTGGCACGCGGGTATGACTTTAAGGTTACGAACCAGTGATAGCTTCGCACCTCCGAGAGCACCTCGCCGAGAGAGGTGTGAGGGGTAAGGGTCCCGCTGGAAGGGGAAGGTAACCCAGGTAGCTTGCGCTCGTTTGGTCATTGCCCGTTCACACATTGCTGCCACAACGCATCCATTTCTGAGTGTTCGAAAAGGAGGAGGCAACGTTCACTCTGGATGGGATCCCTTTCTCCCTGCTGTACACATGTTCGGATCTTGAGGAGAGTTAAACATAACGATTCATTTTTCGTCGGCTCAAGGTTCAAAACCCAAAGTGATCAAAACCTAATCCTACTTTAATGTCATTTTTTTCGCAACAACCTACGTCCACAATATTAAGAATTAAATATCGAGTTGAGAATTTGGCAAATTAAATAAAAGGCACGAAAGAACATTGCTAGGTTCCTAAATTTGTAAAACTTACAAAAAAAAACTTGAAAATTTTTCGTTTATATATTTAAAAATTATGGAATATACAAACGTTCTTCAGTTCCTTTTATTTAATTTCCCACATTTTCAACTTGATCTCTTAATTCATGCGGACGTAAGTGTTTACGACAGAATGTCGGTAAGGTAGGAATCGGCTAAGTATTACATGGCCTTAAGTTAAATAATATAAGATTTCAAATACCTGTTTAATTATATTTCCGTCGATGTGAAATTTATTAAAAAACACTGCTATAAGAATCATTACGAAATCCTTGCTTGGCTTTGCAAGATCTCTCTCTGTTACAGGAAGTCCGACTGCTGAGAAAATATTGAAATCTGCTGCATCCTGTTTACTTAGTTGCTTTTCAGCCATTATTTTTTATTGTTTTGAAAAGAACTTCGACGGACAGAAATCCAATGAAAAACAAATCCATCTAATATATTAGACCACGATAACGGGTACCAGCGTAAAAATACACAGAACTATAACCAAATTGATAATCATCTCAAGAAAATTGTCCAAATTTTTCGCTTTTTCGACTTTTTTGTAACTGATTTTACCGATTTTATCACTATCTTTATGTATTAAGCTCGATTGCTCACACTGGGCCCCAAGTTATTTGAGCAAAGAGCCTTCGAAAAAGTGCCTTTTATGCATAATGCTATAGTTTATAGCGAGAAATTGACAACAGTTAGATTGAAACCGTAGGAAACTGCATTATCATAAAATATCTACAAAAGTAAGCGGGAAATTCAAAATTCTTAGAATTTTTAGATTTAAATTAAATTTTAACTTTGATCATTGTAGAGTGAAAATGAAGTCACACATTAAGAATTTTAGGCCGAGAACAAGACCCCAGACAAGAATCGTGATACGCGCATCACCCGCATTGTGTAATTCTGATGTTGTGCGTGCAAAAGAGTGTTCATTGCGCAATCATGTTATGATGAGCACGTATCTGCGAGCGTTATGACTCGAATTTCGCCATCACATGGCTTCACAAAATATGAGCAAAATGCGACGCACGTGTGACGCACATGTGAAGGCATCATAGAGGCAAGTTGTTGTCAAAAATCTCGAAAAAATAATATTAATATTATATTATTGACTTTTTAAATTTATAAAGGTTAAATTTTTGACAAAAACAAAAATAAATTTCCATAATATTATAAATTTATATTTTAATGTTCAAATATAAATATCATATACATCTGAAATTTTATTTTTGAAGTGAAAAATCTTAGGGCGCGGTACGGCATTTTTGCACGAGGAATGAATCCATAATAATCGTCACGTCACACTCCAGCAACCCAGTAAAAAAGAAAGTATTGATACGAATTGAATTGCAAAGACTAAGACACCCTGCCATTCCCGCTTGGCGACAATGACGCATTGGACCTATGTGTCAATTCGTGTAAATTCGTGAAGATGGTATTTCTATTTTGAATCTTTCTATATATACAAATACGGTGCAAATGTCTAAAGTCAGCGAACACACTTCAATGCGTCAGCACGCAAACGCTTCAACATTGGTCAATGCTTCTGAATTCGCCACCACAATGCGTCACGGCGAATTTCAGCAAGTGTTGATTTATACAATTTAATCCGTGTCAGGGAAACCAACGTGCGGGGCATATAGAATTTATTATAAATGTTTAGTAAATTGTCTCGTAGCTCAGTGGCGGGTACTCTGCACTGATACACGGAGGATCGCTGTTTCAAGTCTCGACGTATGCACTTTTTATTAATTTTTGTTCTAATTGACCTTGACCAATCATTCATGTGAACTCACACGCATTCAATTCGCGCTGTCTCAATTTATCTAAATTCGTCTTAATGCGTTTGAACGAATTAGAAAACGGGATTCACGCGCATTACAAAAATGTTAATTCGCCCCAATCCGTGTCAATTCTTTCTTTTTTGCTGGGAACTGGACTGAACGCGCCTATTCATGGAGTTCAAGGAATTCATGGAAATAATGAATTCATGGAATTTACGTAATTCGCAGAATTCATAGAAGTGATGGAATTCAAGGAATTTATGGAATTCACGGAATTCGTGGAACTCACGGAATTCACGACATTCATGGAATTCATGGGATTTAAGGATCCAATTAATTTGCATAAATCTTACAAACTGTCCTGAACCTTACCGTGCAATATTCCCTGACAAGCGGACATTTTCTTGGTTGAACAAACCTTGCCCTAACCTCCCAATGCAATATTCTCAACCTTGTATTGCCAGTTTCAGGAATTTTTTACGGAATTTTGTGTGCTATCTAAGAATTGGACAAACTCCTCACAAATATACTAAGGACTAAAAAAGGAACAAGAGGATTATAATACCAAAATTCCTGATAACTATCCAGGAAACAAAAATCCATTCACTTGCGTTTGAATGGGGTTTGATGACTTCTGAATTGCGTATCTGTCACTAGAATTCCAGATTGCCACCTATTGGTTAGACTGACTTTTGAATGAGAGCATGAGTTTTAAAATGGGAAACATATTTTTTTCTGAGACCCATTCAGCAGCGATTATGAATGGGTATTATCTGAATCAAGTACAATAGCTCACATAGAAAATAATTCGCTTGAAGTAAAAAGCTTTTATTTAAATAGTTTAAATTATTTACTCAAAAATAGTTGAATTGACAACTTTTAAGCAAATCCTGGCATACATAGTCTACTCTTATTTATAGAGTATTTTCAGAAATTTTAATTGATTGTGTTATACATTATTTTTCACATATTTGCATCACACCACATCTGAATGTTGAACATTTATTTATATATTTCACACATTAAAAACTCTCGAGGTAGGTATATTCGAGGTACGGAAGATCTAGGATGATGACTTCGATGGATTGTCATCATCTTGCGTGTGCTCCGGTCAAGTTGCTTCAACTCATCGACATTCCATTTTACTGCACCAAATGTGTAGCGCAGTATACAAATGGCCAGCATATTAGACGCCTGGATTTTATTCTTTCCAGTTAATTCGGAAGCCCAAATCTTTCTGAGAATTTGGCGATATCTTTTTACAAGGTCCGTATCTAACACATGCACATTTTGAGTTTCCGCTTGCAGTATTCCTCAGATATGTATATGTTTCTCCATTACGTAGATGTTGAATGGTACTTCTGTCAATGAGTAGAACAACCTGATCGTCACGCGATGGTGTAGTTTCTAGTCTTCCTTGGTGTAGGTGGACTCAGGCACACTTGTCCAGTCGGAAGCTCATGCCAATCGCATCAGAGTTCCTATTCAACGCCTCCACAAGAATTTCAAGAACCTCTTTCGAGGAAGCAAAAAGTTTAAGGTCGTCCATATATAAAAGGTGTTTGAATTTTTAACAGAGGTAGCCTGGATTTACTGTATTCTGCGCACATACCTATTACTTGCAGAATATTATTATTATTATATCATTAAGCCGTTTCCCTTTCGGGGTAGGCGTGAATTGCTGGGTTGGATAGGAGTGACGTGTGGGTGGGTATATAGGTATATGGCAGATAGGTATATAGGTTATAGCGAAGTTTTTCGACAAAACATAGAAAGTTGTGAAAACAGCTTTCCGGAGTTTCACCGAAGCCGTACCTAATCTCGGAAACCGAGGAACGGCCGGCCAGAAAAAATTATTGATAACACTCTCACTGTCCAGTCAGGAAAAACAAGTATAGAACAAGCCAACACATTAGATATTATATTTTAGGATCCACGCCGAAGCGCCCGAGTACCTTTGATTTTAATAATATTGTAGTCTTTCATAGTTTTGCATAAACGGGATCGAGATCGAAACTTTGTATTAAACTGACAGCTCGTAAACACTGAGTAGACAGCTCAGACAGCCAACATCAAAGAAGCAGGACGGGAGGATGGAGCGAAACCAACACGGCGCACCAGTCCCCGCGCATGACATTGCGTCACTACCGGACGGCCATGTCTCGCCGACGAAGTGGGGCGGTGCCACAACCAGCAGCCATTTTCCATCGTCGGCACGATGACATGGCGTCACTACCAGACGGCCAAGTTTCGCCGACGAAGTTGGGAGGTGTCACAACTAGCTGCCATTTTCCATTATTGACACCATAACGCAACAAAATTACCAGTACTGAATCGATCAACGAGTCAGGACGAGCCAGCCCTGCAACTACACACCATTAAGCTCCACTAGTAGTGTCGAAGGCAGTACGTAACAGAGTTGACCAACCCTTGACCACGGCAGGGCTTTCTCCACGGTTCAGTGTTCGTTTCTCGGCCTTCACGCAGAGTGGATAAGTGTCAACCAAGACTCACGCGACATCCAGGAGTGGGGCACGTCCGACTCAAAGCCCGACTATAGTTAGTTGAGGCGGTCGTTCCTCAAGGAGACCGCGGTGTAGGCACACGTTGTGCGCCTTCAGGGGAAGTGGTGCAAACGCGGGCGTTTTGAGGGCCATTTTGAAGGCAGCGGGTCATTCTAGCGATCCGTCGACCATTTATGGGATCCACGGCTTCTGTAAAGTTGTTCAGTGTTCACTTTCCTTTTATTTCAATAAATGTTCTTTGTTTGTCTTTCATGTGCACAGCAGAGAGCTAGCGGGTTAACCTAATAGTTGCGACGGGACCGGGACCGACGGATCTCGGATAGGGTAACCTATCTGGCGCCTGTAAAATAAAATCAACGAGCTTCGTGGGTTGTTCGTGAGTCGAAAGAGTGCGACTCATGAACTCGGTATAATCCGGTGTTTTTTATCGCAGCTGTAGGTAAGTGGCAGACTAATTTCACATAATTAAGTTTTCCAATCTTGGGCCATCCCCGGCCAGGACCACGGGGTTGGACCCGGCCTACTTGAATCTAGGTGGGGAACCAAAGCCTTATAACAACCTGCGCCGAAGGGTGGTAGAACCACCCTAATTGCCCCCACCCGATAAAGAGGAGTGGAGGCAAAAAATGGTGAGACTAAAGGAGCTCCAAGATCTGGTCTCCTTACCCCACGAAAATGCGTTCGATTGTCAGAAAATAAACTACGACAAAAGGCGACGACACGCGGCGTTTGAAGTGGGAGACAGGGTCATGCGCAATGCTCATGTAACGTTCTCAGCCCAAAGGGGAGTCACGAGAGGATTTGGGGGCAAAAAGCTAGGACCATACGTCGTAGCCCGCGTATTAGGGCCGCCAGTATACGAATTAGGGGTGAAAGATGGACAATTGGTAGGAAAGTTTCCAGTAAAATTGCTAGTCTCCTACCACGATGAGGGGCCTCCTAGAGAGGCGGAGAAGAGTAGTGGAAAAATAAATAATTACCCCCTTCCTGGTAGTTTCCCTAAACCCTTGCATGCCCGGGGTACTGCAGAAGGACACCGATGGGACGTGTCCCCGAACCCGGAACACTTCGCATAAGGGGCAGGAGGGAAGTTTTTTTTATTTATTTTCATTATTTAGTACCCCTGGATACGACCAGGCAAATGAAAAAATAGAATAGTACCTAATAGCCTTCGTTTAATTACGAGTACCTAGAATTAAGTCAAGTAACTTTACAGTCAGACGGAAATAAGGAGAGAATACGCGGTCCAGGTTACAAAAGTAGGTCTAGGAGACCCAGAAGCGAGAGCCATGCGAATCTATGAAGACCTGGCAGAGGACCCACAGTAAGCTGGGGCGAAAAACCAACATTTTGCGTCTAGGAAACGCCTGGGTACGGAAAAGTGGCCCAGTCCAATTCGAAACTCTGCGCACTTTGAAATTTTGAAATCGAATAATATCTTCAGTCTGTTCTTTGAAGGTGAAATCTCGAAATTTCACTAAAAAATACTAAAATTTAAGGTTTTGCAAAAATGGGCTTAGAATCGATACCGATGCCTTCCAAGGGTGAGTTTAGGATAAAAATTTATTAGAGGGTACTTAGAGGTGTGTACCGATACGCCAAAGTCATCCCATGCCAATCCTCATGGAGGGGAAAATGGCTCAAAATTGCGTATTTTCGAGTAAAACGCTTAAATACTTGTGCGGTCCCTGGGTCATGTCTGTCTACGAGCACACGAGCGACTGTTCCTCATAACATTCTACAAAGATTGGTAGCTCTAAAAAAGTATCCAGAGGTGAAATTTTCATCTCCAACTGTTCCGTCTGCCGCGTAAGGTCATTAGCGGCTAGAGACCTAAATCCAAGGAACAGTGTTGAACGATGTTTTCTCGCGTAAATTTCCCGCTCTTGCTTACCTTCTAGGACAGAAGCGGAAGTGGATGACGTACACGTTCCAGTTGCGGCGGGATTGGTTGCTTTAAGGAACCATGATCGTAGTTTTCGGAGCTTAAAACTTCTCTCAATAAATTCGACCGCTCACCACCCACAATCGCTGGGTTCTTTCGAGAGGAGTCTTCATAATTTAATACAATATTTAAAACAATTTGGTACAAAACAGGATCGGGATGCATCGCTGTGGTATGCAATTTTTTCATATAATTCGTCTGTGCATGAGTCCACAGGATTTGCTCCCCATACTCTTGTCTACGGTAAAGAAATGAATGTACCAACTAGTTTTTCTGAAAATAAACGCCCTTTCACTTATGTTAAATATGTGCTAGATTTATTTCAAAAACTGGTTGTCCCTCAAAAAACTTCTGAAGAAAATCTAAAGGCAGCAAAGTAAAGGTCAAAAAGATACTATGACCAAAAGTTGAACGTGTACAATTATAGAGGGAGATTTCGTCAGGCTTCTAGAACCCCCATCTACTCATAAATTCGATGAAAAATATTCTGGTCCGTTCCAAATTGAGTGATTAATTGGGAATTGTGATGCATTAATTAAAATGGGACCTAATAAAACAAAATTTTACATCTTAATAGATTAAAACTGGCTGCAATTCAAATGGAAACCTAAAAATCTTAACTCCTTTAAAAACAAGAATTTCTAAATAAATACCAAAAAAATTGTTGAAAATAATATTTATTTACCATAAATGTAAATTTACAATTTTATAAATTATAAATAACAGTGAAGAAGATTCAATAGATTTCAAGTGAATTTTACTTTTGAAAACACAAGTAAAATATTATGCAGATAAATATTATGCAATGAAAATGCAAGTAAAATATTGTCCAGTTTTGCATGTAAATTATGATATTAAATATTATGCATTAAATTATATTAAAATATTATACAATTAAAATATTGACCAATTATATGCAATCAAGTCGTCATCTAAATGAAAATTTATTGAATTATGTAATGCAATTTTTTATTGCAAATAAAATTTTTAACATTAAAATTCATTTTTTGAAAAGGAATCAGAATAAAAAAATGAAAGACTACGACAATTACAAATAAAAACAATAACTTTAAATTTAATTTAAGATTTCAGATTTCGCGGTAATTCAAAAAGAAATAAACAACCAGTTAAATGTAAGATAATTATAAAAACAACTAAAATTGAATTATAAATCAATGTAAAAATTCTAAATTTCAAAATCAAGATAACAAAATTTTAAAATTGAATTAAGTTATGACTTGATATTTTAAATGAATTGTTTTTCAATAAGAAATCAAATCTGAAATTCATTTAAAATTCAAGAGGTATTATATCACAATTAATCATTATTAATTTTTAAATAATATATAAATTAGATAAAAGTCTCTCAATCAAACAGGTTAATTTAAATTACGAGCGAAAAATCAATATATCAAAATTCCTTTCAAAATTGATATAAAATGATGAATTATACATTCATTAACCCTTGAAATGATAAACGGAAAAACTTAAATAAATAATAAAAAAACAGGTTATTAAAATTTTGAAGATAATAAGCCATAGATTAAAAGAATGAAAGATTCTAAAATGTGAAGGGCTATACGTGCCGCTATGCTGAAGACGCAGTTAGAACCAATCCATGGTGGTGATAAGATTCACGAAAAATACTGAAGAGCGCAATTAACCCTTATATAGGCAACCAACTTTCTTTCACGTTGTTGGGCAACCGGATACCAGAGTACCCACTTCTCATTTCTTCTTCTTTTTGAGTACGAATATGATTAAAATCATTTCAAACCGATTCATTTTAATGAATAAACATAAGTAGCAACTATTTGGGCTATTTTCAAGACACGTAGAACAGTTCAGACGTCTTAAATGGAAATTGAAGCAGTGGTTTCGAGCGCACAGCGGGTGGCGCGCAGTCAGTTTTCGTGTTCTGAGATGTCGGCAGATGTCGTATTTTCTTACGTCAATTGAGCGAAGAGTTACGTAAACCTTTGATCTTTGTTATAGATTAACAACTAAAAGGCGTAGGAAGAGTAGAAAGAGTTGTGCAAAGTGCGAAAAACCTGTATGCGATGAATATTCGTCATCAATAGTATTATGTTCCGATTGCACTCATTATTTTTTTATTAACCTGCATTACTTAATTCTCATTTTTTCAACAGCTGAATTTTCACATAAATTTTTTTTATACATGTAACATAGTCAATAGCTTCTAAAAAGGCCAAATTGCGAGAATCCGAAATCTCAGACCGTAAAAAAAAATTTTCAAGAAATAATCGATAAACTTGTGATTCGGTGGGTACCCGGGTACCCGGTTGCCTACATAAGGGTTGAATCCTGAAAAAAATGAACCAGTTAAGAATCAGCGGTATGCTACCCGGACTGTTGAACCGAATTTTGTGCCAGAAAGGATATGAAAGTGAAGTGAAGGAATTAAAAGAAGCCTGCGTGAAAATAAGTGTGATAAATCATTTCCCAGCCACAAAAAAATTTCAAGGCCGTGACGACAACTACGCAGTAAAAATCCTTGAAGAGAATGTGCACATAGATAGAATGATTTATCCAAATCTTTTAAATTATTGGCAGTGGCACTGCACATACTGTCAGCTTTTAATGAGATCTCACTGGGTTTATTCACCAGAGATACACTTAACAGTGCCACGAGAATAAGCGGCACCAAGAAATTGCCCCGTTTGTCGGTAAGACGTTCTCCATTCAATCTTTCTGAAAATTTTTAATGGTATAGAAAAAAAAATTTCAATATATATATCTATTTATATACTTATTTATTTATATATATTTTCGGTTTTCGGTTTCGGTTTCGATTCCTACGGAATAGAACTGAAGGGCCTACGACCAAGCTACCGAACGCGTCCTCGGGTTGCGGATAGAGGGTCCCTGTACCAATGGTTTCTGCTGAATATCGTTACAATAATTAATAAGCAGTCGCGGACAATTTTCCAGGGATGGTCCCGAAGGAATAACCCCTAAGCGGAGGCGTAGGATTTTTTAAACTAAAAATTCAACTGAATTTCTTATCGAGATTCTTTTTCATACAAATTTAATCTTTTTGGTAAAAAATGCAGTTTTTCAGTTGAAAATTCATTTTATTTGCTTAAAAACTTATCTCTCTAACTAAAATATAAACTATTCTATACTTTGTTAAAAATGTACGTTTTAGTTAAAACTTCATCCATTTAGTTGAAAATCTATCTTTTTTCTGGTATAAAATGAACCTTTTTTGTTGAAGAGGCAACTATTGGGTTCAAAATTCCATTAAAAATAAAAAATGTTGATGGAAAATTCATGTATTTTCTCAAAAATTATTCTTCTTTGGTCGAAAATTTATCTTCTTGGTCGAATATTTGATTAAAACATTTGAAAATTATTTTCTATTTTGAAAATTAATTTTTTCAAATAAAAATTTAAAAATTAATTTTCTCAACTAAAAATTTAAGTATACTCCATTTTTCGAATTTTTGTTGGAAATTTATTTTATTTGTTCAGAAACTTATTTCTCTAACTGAAAATTAAACTATTCTATTCTGTGTTTAAAACGTATGTTTTTAGTTGAAAATTTGTCTTTTTTTATAAAGAATTCATTTTTTTGTGGAAAATTGACCTAATTGGTGAAATTTATTATTGCTTTTATTTGAAGATGCATTATTTTAGTTTAAAGTTCATTTGTTTTGTTAAAAATTGAACAAATTTTATAGAAAATATGTTTTTTTTGTAAATATAATTTTTACAACCAAAACGTTAGCTACTTTTTTTTTACGAGAAAATTGATCTTTTCAAGTTGAAAATTCACTTATTTTGTTAAAAATATGTTCGCTTTTATGAGAAATTCAATCATTTAGGTAGAAAATTTATATTTTTTCGTTATAATATCCTGGTTCCTTTATCAAATGATAAGCAAATTCGTCGGATGCTTGTGTTGCTAATATTAAAGAATTTTTTGAGAATCTTTGTTCAAAGCGGCATTTTTGTACTTACACGTCACGATAAAGGTTTTTAATTTCTGTTCGAATATGTCTTTCTGTATACACGATTTTGGAATTTACATAGGTAAATATGTCCATATTTTTAACACGCAAATGTTCTTGTTTTGAAAATGTAGTTCCTTTTTCAGTTTCAAGTATTAAAAGTTTAGGATGTTCTGTTCTTATGAGCATAAAGTTGCAAACTGGTTCGTTAGATTTTCGTGCGAGCACAAATGTAATATCTTGAGTTACTAATGAGTAAAAAGTTTCTGGGTTATCTACTGATTTATTAATTGTTTTGTTCGGCATTCCTTCGTATAATACTTCATATTTTCTTGATTCGCAAATGTCTTTAGGTAAAGGATCCCAACAGGTATGGCCATTTTACCATACCAAAGATATGGCTTCTTTCAGTCCATTGACGACCTTGACCTAGATTATGTGGTCTCCATGGGGGTCTTTCCTGATTTTCTCTATTTTCCCATGTTTGATTTTTTGGTCCCGAATTGAACCGAGTATTTTTGAATTGATTTAAGTTATTATTTGAATATTGTCCTTGATTATTATATGATGTGGCTGATCGCTGGAGTATTCTGTTGAAATTGGTTTTGGGGTTGGTTTGAATTTGATAATTGTTGAATATGGCTTCTACATGTGGATGCTATGTGTCCAATCTTTCCACAGAATTGACATGATATGATGTCTTCGCGAGTGATATTAACTTTATTATTTTATATTTTATTTACTGGTACTTCATCTGGTTGGGGGTAGTTTGATCTTATTTCTTATCTTATCTCTTATCTTATCTTATCTTATCTCTATCTTATTATCTCTTATTTTATTGACTTCTGTTGAGGAAATGTGTTTATTTTTTGTTCTATGCGCGTCGGTGATTTTATCAGAGATTTCTTTTACACGAGTTGCATAGGAAAGTACATTTTCGTTTTTCTATTGATAAATATTACCTAATTCCCCCTATAACTGATATCCTGTTTTTAACGGTGCGTATACCGCTTTCAATTTATTTATTAGTTCCTCGACTGTATTATAAGTGTACCTGTAAATACATTTCCTAGCTTCCTCTGCAAGCTTACTTCTAAAAAGTTTAACCAAATTTGCTTCCACTTCAATTCCTGGTAGCATAGACCTCGCTTCTTCGCATGCTTCGACAAAGTGACTAAGAGGGACGTTATTTGTTCCGCCAAATAATTGTAAGACCTCCAGTGCGTCTCTGAGTGAGACCTGTTGGTTGGTAGGTAGTTTACTCATGTTTGATTTTTCTCAGTTTGGGTCTGAGTCTGTATTTAATTTTAAGTTTGAACGATACTGAATTTCTATTTTTCGTGTGAGACGTTTCTATTTTGCGCAATTTTCTGTAAATTGTTAGTTTTGGAATAAATTTGAGTCGTTTAATTCGTCTTTCTGTGGATTTTGAATAGTTATTGAGTTTACTCTAGTCAGATCATCGATATTGAAATTTGTGATTGTCGCGTCATTCACGTCTAAGGTATCGTTTTGAAGGTTATTTGAATTAGAGGAGATAATTAAACTTTCATCTTAGAAATTTACGCAAATCGTTATGTTGTTTTCGTCTACTGAGTCTAAATCGGGTTCTGAGGTTATTCTGATGATTTTAGGAAACTCTTGGTTACGCGCAATTATTTTCGCTAGTTCGAGATTTTGTATTACTTGTTGACGGGTTATTGGCTTCTGTGATTCAGAGGTTTGAGTCGACATTTACATTTTTCATTATAATGCGTTAAGATGGATTGTAATTTGATTTTTTTACAAGATTTACGTAGTATATTCGAGTTTCTCGATATTTTTCTGTTGGGGGTACAGGGCATAGATATATATGGTATAAATACAGTTCTTAAAATTAAAAGTTTTTCTGTATTCTGTCAAGTTCCATGTGCTCTTTATAAAATATCATCTGTTCAAAAGAAAGGTTTGTTAGTTCAATAAAATATAATAATTACTTATTTGAGAAAATGATTTAAACATATTTAATGTTGCTCTATAATAAGACAACTCGAGTCTATAGTTCTTTTTATTAATGTATGAAAAGGTTCAAGTGAATTTTGTGTAATATTCGCAAAATAATATAAATTAGATATAATGTTTGAAATATGGAAAAAAGATTTTATGAAAACTTAATTTTAATTCAGCTCTTTCATTTCAATATGAAAAGTGTTGAATAAATCTTATATATATATATATATATATATATATATCGGTATTGGCCGCGACCCTGCCCTGCCGAACGCTCCAAGGGAGATAGAGTCAATTGTCCGAAACGAGAAGTGCCAAACTTTCTGGAACTACGATTTTCGGACAGGAGTCTCTGCTGCACACTCGAGGCCTGACATTGTTCTCCAAGACTTCGAGAAACGAACTATATTCGGGATCGAATTCTCTGCTCCTTGCGAATACAACATCACTGCCAAGGAGGAAAAAAAGAAGGAAAGGTATCAAGATCTTAGAAGAGCTCACGGTTGTGAGACGTGACCATGAATGGGATTTACCGCGTTCCTACTGGGAGCCGATGTCATTTTTTTTTTGTTTTTTTTTTTTTTTGTTGATGACAGTTGCTCCCAGTGGGCCCTGCGGTGGTTGTTAACCTTTAGTGTTTAATTATATATATATATATATGTGTGTGTGTGTGTGTATGTATATTTTTTGTTCATTTCGGAAGCTATTCTTTCTGCAGTGAAGGAACAAAGCGATGCAACCGAAAGAGTTGTCACTGTCACTCTCATGGCTTGGTTTCGCAGATCTGGAACCCAGGTTCGTGCTACTATTGATTCCGAAGAAAAAAATGAGCCAATAAGAATAAGCAATAATTTTGAAGACTAATTTTTTAAAATGAAAAAATGATACATTATAATTAAAAACTTAGAATATAAAAGAAATTTTTTATTTTTATACATAGGACAGTATTGTCAATTAAACTCCATATTCGCAAAAGCAGAGTATGAATATACATTTAGCCGAAGTAAGTTTTATATTTAAATCTGATAAATTATTATTACTTTTAGGTTTCAGAATGGTTGTATAATTAAATTTTTTCATTTTACAATTACATTTTTAATCAAATAATAACTTAAATTTATTTTCTTTACCAAAATTTTTGAGATTTCAGGAAAACCTACATTCTAAATAAAAAAATGATTCTGAAAGATGCATGAAAGGTACGGAACGTCCTTAAGGCGTTTTTAAGACGTCCTTAGAACGTTCCATTCATAAAAGTTCCCTTTTATGACGATTTGATACATTTGTTTAAAACTTTCAAGCTGTTTAAATCATCACAAAAGGAAAATTTTATAAGAGGAACGTTCTAAGGACGTCTTAAAAACGTCTTAAGGACGTTCTGTTACTTTCATGCACAATTCTTCAAATACAATTCTAAATAAAATAATTATTTCGAAAGATTTGGTCAATTGTAAAAACAATAACCTAAATGTTTTAAACAAATGAATCCAATCATCATCAAAGGGAATGTTTACAAGAGGAACGTTCTAAGGACGTCTTAAAAACGTCTTAAGGACGTTCCGCACCTTCCATGCACAATTCTTCCGATACAATTCTAAACAAAATAGGGTAAGAACACTAGTTTTTAGCACCACGACTGTTTGTTGGCACCCCCTCTCTGATTTGCATTGAATAATAGACAAATACAAAAAATTATCATACTCTGACTAAAAGATCTTTTTTTTCAAATTAGGTTAAGACTTCCACTATTTGGTTAAAAATGTAATTATAGTGCTGAAATTTCAAACATTTTGTTATAAAAGCATCTCATTTGGTTAAAAATTCTACTGTTTTGTTAAATGCTAGTCTTTTAGATTGAAAATTCATCTTTTTGTAGAAAAGTCATCTTTTTCGGATGCAAATTCATCTTTTCTGGTTGATAGTTGATTTTTTTTTTAAAATCAAAAGTCTACTATTCTATTTTTGATCCAGAATTCATCTCTTTTGCTTAAAAATTCTACTATTTAGTTAAAAATCTAATTATATTGTTGAAATGTCATCTATTTTGTAAAAAGTCATCATTTGGTCGAAAATTCAACTGGTTTGTTAAAAGTTAGTTTTTTACATAGAAAATGCCATCTTTTAGATAGAAAATTCGTGTTTTCATGGAATGGTCATCTTTTTCGGTTGCGAATGCATACTTTCTGTTTAAAAGTTGATTTTTTTAAAGTAAAAAGTTTACTATTATATTTTTGATCCACAGTTTATCTTTTTTGGTTAAAAATTCCACTATTTGGTTAAAAATTCAATTATGTGTTTGAAATTTGAACTATATTGTGTGATGTGGTGGCTAGCCACCAGTTATGGATACTTCCCCAGCTTTTACGAATTGTAAAAATTAAATATCAGATCGCGATTTTACCCATGATCGGCACGAGTTCAAATTAGAAATTAGTTGAAGAACTATACATTTATTTAATGTAAGGTGTGCTGAATGAGAGTGATTTTAGTTTACATTTTTTTTTAAGAGAGCAAACTGAGAAAGGGTTTATTCATACTATAATTATTTTGTGTTCCAGAACAGGACAAAATTTACGTTGATTTAATTCCTTCCAGTAGCATAAAAAATATCTATGATTAATTGTTTTTAATTGCGTAAAGTAGGACACATTTCAAATTTATTTAATTCCTTCCATTTCTTTCAGAAAAGAGCCACATTGAATTGCTTTTAATTCTGCAAAGTAGAATCAATTCTTAATTTATTTAATTTCCTCTAATATCTTCAGAATAAATCTTTATGACCTTGTTTGAAATTCCAAAATGTAACATATATTTCTAATGAATTTTATTCCCACAGGTGCCTTCAGAAAATATCGATTTAAAAATATTTTATATCCTTTTTTCGTGAATATAAGTTGAAAAGTTTAATTTTCGTGAATCTTATGAATAAAATTTTGGATATCTTCATTGAATTTAATTACTTATGCTGAAGCAAAGTAAACTCAATCAATTTACCAAATACAGTGGAGTCTCATCTATTTCCAATTTCCCTTATTTCCCGTCTCCTCTATTTCTACTCGGCCGTACACGGTTAGTTCCATTTGCGCAGTTCCGGCACCTCTCACCACGGTCCCTATATATTCTCCTCCGCGTCAGTCGCTGACCAATTACAAAGAGGCCCGAAGAGCGGGAAGCCTTGAATAGAGTATTTTAGTAAGGCGTCATGGGAATACGTCATACGACTTTTTCGAGAAAATATTCTAGACGTAAGTCATAAATGTACAAACAGAAATTTTCTCAAGTGTAGAATCTATCTTCTCAGTCAGTTTCCATTCTTTTGTCGATTCACGACCTTTCAGTTTCACGAAATAAAAAAAATTTCCTAAATGTCAGGTAAGTGATACTCTAACCTCAAATTTCGGACAGTTGCTTGTATTTCGTGAAACTGAAAGGTCTTCAACCGATAAAAGGATGAAGAGATATTGTAGATTTCCATTTTATGTGTGGATTTCTCTTCTCGATTCGTCACCTTCTCCGATGATAATACAGATTTCTATTCAAAAATTGATTGTAACATCTTGCTAAATAAAGCGTATTTCAGAAAAAAAATTCTTCCTCTGATCTCGCTGTAGCTCAGTGGTTATAGCACCTGACCGGAAATGAGTTGACCTGGTATTCGAATCCCAGCGGAGCGAGAGGAGAAGATCTTTTTTCTGAATAAAATTTAATTAAAAATGTTTCTTCTCCATCTTGTCTGAAATGACGTTAAACTATTTTCTGTATAGGAGAATATAACTTTGTTCGATATTGTAGATTGCTATTTTATGTGTGGATTTCTCTTCTCCATTCGTTACCTTCTCCGATGATAATACAATTTTCAATGTTCAAAATTTATGGTTTAAAATGTAAATGGTTTAAAATTATTATGAAATTTAATATGGAAAGCCCTAACAGTTAAATAACTTTAAAAATGGAACAAATGTAGATTTTTATATTCAAGAATGTTTGGCTTTGTACTATAGACGATTGCTGCCGTGATTTCGAAAAACACCGTTAACTGCAAAAAATCGAAAAATGAGTTTTTTTATATCGTTGTAACCGTGAAAAAAAAGATACACGTCAAAATTCGAGAAAACGCCGTAACGGCATTTATTATAAGTTGCAAAATGAAAAATTATTATTGAAAGTCTGTATTTTGCATAATTAAGAACAATATTAAAGTACAAGAAGTTACATTATTGAAGAATATAATAGATAAAAAATGTTTTTAAATCTTTACAGTTGCTTAGAGAGGAATCAATTACATAGTTGGAAATTTTTAAAAGAAATTAATAAAATTGCGTAAATGACGAACAACGGTGTTCCTCATATAATTTCGTTTATTAAGAGGATCTCATCATAATTTGTTGGAGCTTAAAAATGTGTAAAATTTATTATTTATTATTTTAATTTATGTAAAACATAGTAATTTGTTTTAGACTTGACGTTTTAAAACTGTATTTTGTAATATTTTATTCGTTTATTAAAATCTTTTTGATTATAATCCAAGTATGTTCAAAATGTTTTCATATTTAGTCAATAATTTCGAGTTTTGTTGATATTCAATATATTCGGAATTTATGTAAATTTAATAAATAAACATAAGTTGATCCCTCTAGAATTTCGTATTGTTCGTTCTTCATAAAATTTAATAACAGTTATAACATTCTTATCCATATTTTCGGTAAAAAAAACGTTCCACTTCCAATTTATTGAAATCTATAACATTAATATCTACTTGGCTGTTTCAAAGATCAGTTCAAAAAACAGTCTTATTATAAACATTTGAATTTTTAATCTTTAAAATTAAAGCTTTCACAATTTAAAACAGTGAAAATTAAAAATGATGAAAGTTTTATGTTTTACAATTAAAAATTCTGCAATTTTGACGATTGACATTTGAAATTTCATTAATTTGGAAGATTTAAAATTTCAAAATGTTGACTTTTGATCTTTAAAATCATAAAAATTTAAGAATTGTTATTTATACGTCTTTCAAAATTACAAACCTTTGAAATATAAATCTTGAAAATTAAATAAATTTCAATTTTAACCATTCAAAATTGAACTATTTCAAAAAAATTTCGATAATACACATTAAATATTGAAGAGTCTTCAACTGAAAATCTTAAAAATTGAAGAATTTTCCATTTTAAATCTTCAAAACTGAATTACATGTTTAAAAAAAACGTTCAAAATTACATAACTTTAAAATATAAATCTTAAGAATTAAATTAATTTTAATTTTAAATCTTTAAAATTGCATTACTTTAAATTGAAAAATCTTTTTAAATTGAAGACATTTAAACTGCAAATTGTTGAAATTGAAGAATTCGAATTGTAAATCTTCAAAATTGAAGAGTTTTAAATTTAAAAATTTAAATTTGAAAAATATGCGAATTTTAAGTTTTACAATAAAAAATATTTTAAAATTAAAGAGTTCTCAATATTAAATATTCAAAATTGAAGAGCTTTAAATTGCAAATCATTAAAATTAAAGAATTTTCCACTATAAGTCTTCAAAATTTAACTATTTCAAAAAAATGTTCCAAATTATATTTTAAAATATAATTCTTGAAAATTGAATTATTTGTTATTCCAAATTTGCAACATTGAAGAATTGTCAATTGTAACTCTTCAAAATTGCACAACTTCGAATTGCAAATCTTTTAAAACTAAAGAGTACTTGATTTTGAAAATTTACAATTAAAAATTCAAAAATTATCATTAATAATATAAACAATATATAATATTTCACAATAATTATATTATCCAGGTGTTTTTTTCACTTTTTTAAAAAAGTTATTTTTTAAACAATTATATTGTTATTAAACATTGAGCCGTTATTATAAACAAAATTATTAGCCGTAAAGAAATTTCGAGGATATAGGCAGATTCCTCACTAACATATCTCCAGGTGTTCTTTTCATTTTTGCAATAAACAAATTATTCAAACAATTCATTACATTGTTATTAACATTTTTCCAGGTATTCCATTAATAAAAAGGTAAATCATTATGCAAGCTTCCAGAACCTTCACTTATCGATAATTAATAAACTATCTATTTTTCTTATCCCCTCAACGTTACGCCATGCAGCATATATGCATTTGAAAATTGAGCCTTTATTATAAATAAAACTATAAGTCCCATCGAAAAAGTGAAGATACCCCTAGATTCATCTCGGCAATATCTCCAGGAGTTTTTTGATTTTTTTAAAAAGTCACTTTCTAAACAATTATATTATTAATTATTATACCATTAAGCCATTATTATTGTTTCTTTGATTGTCTCGTTTCGGACTTTGTCCACCAGTGTTTTCCCGCATATTGTGCGCAGTTTCATGCCAATCGCATTAATTTTACTCTTGTCCTTTTCTCTACAGGCCCAAATCTCGCTACCGTATAGTGCGCCTATCTAACTCCCCATCTATTTTTCCGTCGCTAGTGAATAGGCTACCCAGATATTCGTACTTGTCAACTTGTTCTAATCTCTCATCATTTAGGACAATGTGGCACATTGTTTTCTCACTTTTCCCTTCAAAAACCATGATTTTTGTTTTATTCACGTTAATTTTCAGGCCCATGTTCTTCATGCTTGTATTAAGTTTATTCAACATTCTTTGCAAGTCCTCGATTGATTCTGCCATAACAATTCCTCTCCTAAAAATGGTCAGGAATCACGAGATGGTTGGCAAAGGAGCGTTCCTTTACAAAGCCGCGGAGCAGGCAGGTGAGACCCTTGGCCTCCATTTTAACATCAGGAGTGAGAAAAGTGCATTACTCCATCTAGATGCTTCACTTCTGAATGCCGAACTGAAGAAAGCAGAGGTTGCAAAATTTCACCAACAGTTGCTCGACAAGAAAATGCACGGAAACTTTCACAGAAATGTAGAAAAACAGTCCTTGTCGAGGGAGCAAACTTTTGCTTTTCTCAGATCATCAGGGCTTAGTTCAGATACAGAGGGTTTTATTTTCGCATGCCAGGACGGTGTCATTTCCACCTTATCATACGGTGACCGCATTTTATGTCAAGAAGTTCCAAGCGACAGATGCAGAACGTGTCATATACACGTTGAGTACCTAGAACACATAAAATCGGGGTGTCCTGACCCACGCAGGGACCAAGGCTCTTGCGAGTTGGATGCACAAAACGGTCATCCTTGGGCCCCTTCGTGTCCCCAAGACACACGAGGGTTTCGCCGGCCTGTCATTGTGATTTCATCTTTTTCTGTGACCACCCATCTCAGGGTTGTGAGACGTGGTCATAAGTGTGATTTACCGCTGTTCTACTAAGAGCCTATGTAATTTTTAGATTGCAGTTCCTCTCAGCGGGTCCCTGCGATGATTGTTAGCAACTAGCAATGTAACTAGAAATAGAACTTTAGTGCCCTGGATACAATCGAATTATTAAAAGTTTGTTTTTCAAAATAAAATAAAAGTTCAAATGAACCAAACAGACACGCCCTTGCATATTTGAAACCATTTCCCAAAATTTCACAACGAACCTCAACATTAACATTCTCAAAGATACATTAGTGATATTTTTTTGACCAGTGTTATAAATCCGCCGAGTATATTAACATATAATTGGACACGTGACAGACTGACTCTTGCCCTTAATAGAAGTATTAACCTAATTTTAACACAACAACAACAAAATAAAAAAAAAATAAAAAAAAGTAAATAAATAAAACAACGAAAAAGATTGTGTGTATAAATAGATTAAATTTTGTATGTACGGATGTAAGGTGGGCTAGTGACATGATAGTATTTCCAATTATTCGTATAATTAGTTTTTGCATTTTAGTTTGATAAGGCCATTGTCCAAGCACTGACAACACGGTCTTATTAACTGCAAATCCGGGTGCTGCTGGATCGTCTTTAATTGCATCTGTTTTATCCACCATATTCGTACACCAATTTAATCAAATTCCATTCAGTTATAATTCTGAAATAAATCTGGAAAATTTGTTTACTGCCGCACTGTTGAAAATGTCATGAAATTTTTGAAACATGATCATCACAAGAGTAACGTAATTTCATGAAAGTATGTACGGAATTCGAAATTACGATTTATGTTTCTTAAAATTTAGAGGCTGTAGTAATTCTTATTCAAATATTGAATTAAATTAATTTCTCTAAAATTGAATTAAATTTTAGAATTCAAATTGAACTGAGTTTAATTTGTGATTGTGATTAGACTCGTACATATATTAAAACACTCATGTACGAAAAAAATGTCTTCGTCAGTTTAAATGATAAACATATAAACTTTTTCATTTCTTGATTGAAAGAAATTTGTGAAAATATTGTAGTTCCTTGGGGTTCTTTACTCTTACTGGGAAAATGGGGATATCCACTAGATTCTTTGAAAGGTGACTGGTGTGATTATTTTAAATTTAGATCTTATTTGGCTGGTTCAGTTGAAGTTAGCTAAGGTGGATTTCGTTCAATGTGCGAGAGGGATTTTTCGAATTTTTTATCACTTCTCTGGTGGTTTTTAATTATTTTATGACAACATGATTTTTCTTCAAGTTTTGAAAAATGTTAAATATTAATATTTTTCACTTTTAATTCTTCTATTTATATCGCAACATGTTTCTGGTGTTTCAATCATACATATTAGGTTAATTAGAGCCAAAAAAAAAATTTAATTGCACTTACATCGTTATGACATAAGATGATTTTTTGCGATACTTTTATTTGTATAGATACATTAAGCGAAGTTCAATCGGGATTATATGAGTCGTCTCGTTCGAATAGATCATTATATGTAGATGTTTAAAGTGTAGGATTTTCATTTTGCAAGGAATAAAAACCCTTCTTTATGAAACTTCTTTAATAAAAACATGAATATGAAGAAAAAACTCAACTCTAGAGTTTTACATGAAAAATTGTTTGCGTAAACAACTGCAAGAGCAACTAAAAAAGGGAATATATATACTCAAATCTTATTATTATTGCCTAACACCACTTTTGCAAATGCAGTTTTATCGAATAAGGGTCTCTTATAAAACGCAGCAAATGTTTTTGACTTTCCTTTCCAACCTGCGGCTTGGCGGATAACATCAATATTGATTCATTGCCTTGCAACCGAAGAAGTAGACGCATGTCGCGTGCTATGTGCTTTAAAGATAAAAAAATCTATTCCACTATTCGCTAACATAATTTTCATCCAACGATCTACAGTCTGAGCTGTGGCGGCTTTAAAAGGTTTTTTGTATGTGATGAAAAGCTCGTCCACAGATTTTCTTCAACGAGTTGTACGTTTCATATAAGTTTTTAACGTAGACGCCACACAAACATCTGACTGACCAAGGAAAACAGGAAACGTCAAGCAGAACTGCAATTTGTTAGGCCTCGAAGGATCAAGGGTTTTTATATTAACTAGAACAGTGTGCGGATCCCCAGTAAGATTATACCTTGGTGTTTGTGGTTTCTCGATAGCAAAACCTTTAAAAAATCGTTTCATCAAAGTATCAGACCCGATGTCCGAAACTAAACTCAATGAAACAGCTGACCTGTACGAATTTAAAGTGCCATAACATCCTATATTTTTAAATACTTGCATCAGAAAATCTATTACTTCCAAGGTGCTTGCTTCAAATATCGAAACCCTATTATGTTTGCAATATTTCTATTACATTCTCAGAGGCTTTTCCAGGGTAAGATTGTAGGCCAGAGGATGTTTTCGCCTGAAAGGACTCAGATGTAAATCTACTTCAGCATCCAAATAGAGGGGTTCTTCTATTGTTAAATCCAAAAATAGTGGGTTCCAGACTTGACCAGGGCAAAAAGGAACTACTACAACACCCTCTGCCCTGTCATCAATGACTTTTCTTAAAACCCTCAAAATCAATGAAAATGGGATGTCATTTTTTAGATGACAGTTACTCCCAGTGGGACCCTGCGGTGGTTGTTAACCTTTAGTTCTTAATTATATATGTATGTATATATATATATATACATTTATGTATAATATTCAATCACATCTAGGAAAGTGCATTGCCAAACATAAAAGCTAATCTTGTTAAAACTGAAAAATGTTCTCTGGAAAATAATATGTCCACAATCTGCAGAATAAGGAAAATATCAAAATACTGCTACAATCATACAGATATTGATGTTTTCATTGCGCTAATCAAATATTTCATTATAATTGCTAAACTTTAAATTTATGGTATAATTTTAGATAAATGGATTCCCAATTTTGTTGGCCTGTTGAAAATATTGCGTAAGAAAGATTATCAGAAAAATTATTTTTAAGAAAAACAGCTGATCAAATAAAACACAGTGACAGTAGATTCTGTGACAAATTATAATGATTATGTTATTGTAGCCTTGAGGAAACGTCTACGTCTGATAATCATGATTCGAGAAATGATGAAACAAAACTTGGAAATCATCCTATTTACTTTCTCCATTTAGAAAATTAAGTAAATTGTGTAATAGGTATTATAAATTCCTTAAATTCGAATACTTCACTACAAAAAATGATGAACTTTCAAATTGTAAATACAAAACGAGGAATTGACAACAAAACTGTTGAATTTTTGAACGAACAAAAGATTAATTTGTAAGAAAAATATTTGTATATTCAACAAAATAATTCAGTTTTCAAGAAAATAGATGAATTTGTAGCCATATTGTTGAATTCTCGACCTACAAAGATGAATTTTGAATCAAATATTTAAATTTGAAAAAATATATAATTATCAACAAAAAAGCTGCACTTGCAATCAGAATATTTAACTTTCAAGCAAAAGCGACGAATTTCTTACAATATAGTTGAATTTTTAATAAAATATTTGACTTTTTCAAGGAAAAAAAAGACGAGTTTTTTATCTGCAATGAAGAATGTTTAACAAAACAGTTGAATTCTTGAGAAAATAATCAAATTTCCAACAAAATAGTTTATCGTCTTTGAAATAAACCAACTTCCAACTAAAATTAATAATCTTCTACAGTCGAGAAAAAAAACTATTTGAAAGGAGATGTTCTGCTGGTATCGAAATAGTGGAATTTTCTACCAAAAATACGGATATTCAATAAAATAGTTGCATTTAAGAATGCACCAAAAATATACTACTACCATAAAAATGTAATACTAGACGTAGGTATTGGGCGTAAAGTTGTATGTATCGGGCGGAAAGTATCATGTAGCTTTTTTTTCTACAGAAACTCCGTAGATAGGTATCAAATAAGTACGTCATTTCTACCTGACGTTTTCATATCCTAATTACTCAAGACTTACTTTAAGGTTTCTTATTTCCTTGTTATGGAATGAGTATGAATAGCATCTGATTGATATGAAGCAATCATATCATCGCCAACTGTGTTTTATTTGAAAAGCATTTTCTTATTTTCCAAATAACAAAATTCGTTTCGTCACTTCGGAGCTACGGTCATACTAATAAAAAAATTTTCTTATTTATTTACTTCAGATGATTATGAAAATTTGCAGGAATGTTTAAGCGCTGAAATTCCTCCAAAAACTATTCTCTATATTTTGCGTCATTTATTGGCTCATAATTTGAATCTTTGAGTTAGTTAGTTTGTAGCTCTTACGGTGTTAGCCTCGACCGCGCCCTGCCGCACGCTCCAAGGGAGATAGATTCAATTCTCCAAAACGAGAAGTGCTAAATCACTGCCAAGGAAAAAGAAGAGGAGGAAAGGTATCCAGACCTTAAAATGGAGCTGGGATGACTGTACACAAAATATTCGGTATGAGTAATTGTCCTTGTGATAGGTGCTCTCGGTGGTGCGGATCTATCACTGGTTGGTAACCTTAAAGCCATTCCCGCGTGCCAAAAATATGGCACGGCACTTGCGAGATGGATGCAGAAAGCTGTCATTCTGGGGTCGCTTCATGTCCTCAAAACACACAAGGGTTTCACCGGCCTGTCGTTGTGATTTCGTCGTGTCCTGTGACTACCCACCTCACGGTTGTGAGACGTGGCCATGAGTGGGATTTACCGCCGTCTTACTGGGAGACGGTGTCATTTTCAGATGGCAGTTGCTCCCAGTGGGATCTTGCGATGGTTCTTAACCTTAATTTTTAATTATAATATGGAGGGGATTTGAATAAAATGAAGTGAGAGCTATCAACGGAGAATAATAGTTTTATTCAATAATATTGTTGTTCAAACGTGTTTCTTATATGTGTCTATTGAAAAACAAAAACAGACATGATTGCTATATCTACATTGTTGTTAATATCAAGATGTCCTTTGAGGTAGGTTCTTATAATCAGTTTTATTGTGTAACTCAGTTGCGATGAGCGGGCGGGCGGGGAACAAACACCTGCAGCGCCCCAAAAAGTGTGCGATAGTCACCTTGCAAATATTCACCGCGTAAGAAGACTATACTAGGATAATAACCATTAGGATCTAGAATTGGCGCATGAGGTGAGAGTGGTGCTCGATAAACGTGACCGCCGTCTTTTATAAAACACTGGGATACTCGATTGATTTGACCAGCAACGTTATTTTGACGATGAAGCTGTGCAGCGAAATGATGATATTTTCTTCGTCGCCAACCACGCTGTTGAGGATAAACAACTGTTACATACACGAAACCTGGTTCGACAGGTGAAATTTCGCGGTAGCTCCAGTTATACTCCCTGCCTACATTCAACTTATAAAGTTGTCCATGTTCAGCATAGTTTCTACCTTCAATCATTACAGAAACTTGCATTCCTCGACGAATGTTATCGTAATGTTCGGCTGGTAGATGTGGCCAATCTCCTATTTCCATTGCATCTAGTTTATTAGGAACAAAAAGGGATTTATGAATTTCTTCACACTGGTTCATAATTGATGCTTTAAATATATAATCTTTATATGTCCCTCTTTTATATCATGAAGCGAAACTATACATTTAATGCATAAACAACTATTTATCATTCCTTGACATATGAGCAACTTTACCTCAAAATGCGGCGCTAAGTCGCTCACTCACACACAAGTTCTTCTATTTCATCAATCTATTACACCCTGATATCAAATTCACCATGGAAATTGAACAAAACGGAAAATTGCCTTTCTTGGACGTACTAGTTTACAAAAGATCTGATAACACATTTTTCCCCATGTTAATTAAATGGGATTTTGAAGTGCCCGGTGGCACGTGTTAATATTCGAATTTCAAAAAAAAAAATTGGGATTTCTTTTCTCCGGAAATGGGAACTTGAGGGGGGGGCGGCCTTGCCTTTAGGGTGAAAAAAATTTTGCAATGCATTTTTGGACCACCCTAATGTACATACCCGTATTTTCTCATAAAATGCGAACCAAAGGTGGTATTACAACTTCACAGCTAGTTTCGCGATCCCTTTGCGGCGAGAATGTTTTTCAGGTTTGAGTGAAGACTCATCCTGGCGCGGACTTATTGTTTCTTTTTTATCGGACTACATGCGATTAATTAAGCTGGTTATTCGCCTGAAATGAATCCATCTATACCGCTCTAATCTTCTGAGCGTAAGAAAATTTTAGGGAAGAATGGAAGAATATGAGTCTTTGAAATTTAATAATTAAATTTCAAGGAGTTTAGGGACCTGAGAGAATGGAATTTCATTAAATTTTGCGTTTTAATGAAAAGAAGGATGAGGAGAAAAGTAAATTCCATTCTTTGAATTGGAGGGTACAATGTTTGTCTTGAAAAGTGAAATATAATTATATGTAGTGAGTAATATAAGTGTGTGAAAGATATTTTAAGAAAAAATTTAAGTTTTGTATTGTGCAAAAAATTGGGTTTTGTTTAGTCAACGACAGTTTTTTTGAACTAACTAGAATTTGCAGGGATAGCAAGAAAATTTGGTTGCACAGATACCAAGAAAACAATTTTATCAGTGCATGTATCAACAGTCTAATGCGAAATAATTTGAACTGAATTCTTTTGTTCCTTTTTTTACTATTGTGAAATTACTTTAAAATTAGATTTCAATCCCGTTATAATTTTAGATTATCAACAAAATACCAGCTCTCAGAACAATGTCCCTTCGTGGAAAGAGAATCCTTTTACGTAGCAGGAAATCCTCTTTCCTCAAAGGAACTTCTTCAAGGTATCTCAGTAGGTTTCCTTATTTTACTACAAAAGATATTTTTCTCTGGGACGATTTCGCAAAGGTAAATCTTTCTTTTTCTATCAGAAAATCTTCATCTAAAAGCTTAAAAGGGCGTTTTTTGGAAAAATTAATAATAGAGAATTTGTGTTACTTCAAACAAAACTTCTCTTTAAAATTAAGTAATGAAAATGTTACATATTTTTTCGTTGTTTCGTTTTAATTCAAAACAAAGAAATTATTGAAAATTGACTGCCCGAAACAACTCACTTTGAAAATTTTTTATTGGTGAAGACACCCAGAAACTTTACCATTAGTTTTGTTTTTCAACTATAATTGGTTTAAAATTTTAATTTAGGTATAAAAACTTTTGACAACAATTAAATTATATTATTGATTTTACTTGAAGGAAACTTTTATCCGCAAAGAAAGCAAATTATTAAAAATTATTCTCTTAATTGGAAGACAAATTGGCATCTTATGAACACAACAATTTAAAATGTGTTCAGTTTAAAATGTCCTATTTTACAAATTATTATTATTTTTTAAATGAAGAAGAAAAAGCTTCAAACTTTCTTTCAAATTAAAATATTAAAGAGAGCAGTTTTAAAAGAATGTTTTAAAGTCTTCTCTATATCATGATCCATTAAAATTTCCTGCTATATATTTTTTATATTCAATTAATTTTTTAAAAATAATTTTTAATCTATTGAACTTGAAGATTAATTAGTTTGTGTCTATAAAATAGAATTGTGACTCTTTAAAATAAAAATATGTCTACAAAATTAGTTCTGTAAACTTCAATTTATTCAGAAATCGGAATCCTACTAAATATTTATATAATTAATTGATTAATTAATCAGCATTTTATATACTCTAGTAATTCCAGTTTGCCAAGAGGATAGGAAATTAAATAAAAGTGTGCAATCCGAAATTCTACTAATTTTAAACATTTTAGGGTATTTTAAAAGGTTCAAAGGAATTTTTCATGAATTTCAATAATTTGCAGGGATTCCAAAGGATTTTAAACATTTTAGGGTATTTTTAAAAATTCAAAGCAATTTTCACGAGCTTTAAAAAGTTTCAAAACATTTCGAAAGATCTCAAGGGATTTGAAACATTTTAGGTTATTTCAAAAGATTACAAGGATTTTAAAAAAATTCAATAATTTGCAGGGATTTAAAGGATTTAAGAAATTTTTGGATTTTTTTAAAAATTCGAAGGAATTTGTAAAAGCTGTAAAAAGTTTCAAAGAATTTCGAAAGATTCCCAAGAATTTGAAATATTTTAGGGCATTTGAAAAGATTTCAAGGAATTTTTCATAGATTTCAGTAATTTGAGTGGATTTCAAAGGATTTTATGAATTTTAGGCTATTTTCCAAAATTTCAACAAATTTTCGAGGTCTTTAAAAAGTTTTAAGGAATCTCAAAAGATTTCAAAGAATTTTAAATGTTTTCGAAAATTAAAAAAATTCTAGGGTGTTCTTACAACTTCGAAGGAATCTTAAAAAGCTTTAAAAAGTTTCAAGAAGTTTTTTATTGATTTCAATAATTTGAAGGGATTTCAAAAGATTTAAAATATATTTTAGGGTACATAAAAACTTTCCAAGGCATTTTTAAGAAACTAAAAAAAATGGTAAGGATTTAAATGGAATTTAAATGGAACGATTTTACAAGACCTATAAGGTTTTAGGATATTTTAAAAGATGCCAAGCAATTTTACATGATTCCCGAGGTTTTTCAATTATTTTAATATATTTTAAAAGATTCCAAGCAATTTTTAATGGGTTTCAATAATTTGATGGTAATTCCAAAGGCTTTTAAAGGTTTTAGGGTATTTAGAGAAAATCAGATAAATTTTCAAAAGCTTTAAAAAGATTTCTAGGGTTTTTAGGATTTTAAACATTTTAGGTTATTTTAAAAGATTAAAAGAAATGTTTAATAGATTTCAGTAATTTGAAGACAATCCAAAGGATTTTTAAGATTTTGGGGTATTTAAACAAATTTCAAAGAATTTTCAAATGCTTTACAAAGTTTCAAAGGATTTCGAAAGATTTCAAAGGATTTGTAATATTTTAGCGTATTTTTAAATATTCCAAGTTACTTTAATGGATATAAATAATTTGAAGGGTTTCCAAAGGATTCTAAAGGTTCAAGGGTATTTTTTAAAATTCCAAGGAATTTTCAAAAATTTTACAAATAATCCACCTAATTTTTATATATATATATATATATATATTATATATATATATATATATATATAACAATTTAAAATAATTTTTGTCATTATGAAATCGCATACTTTTTGTAGCTTTTCTTCATATCTCAGTGAAGAAAAAAGTGAAGGTAAGTGAGAAAATTCTTCCGGGTGCGGTGGGGGGGTTTGGGGTCGCTGATTTCGCCACCATTGTAGAGCCGCGCTTGCAAATCAGGCAGGTTTTACACTTGAAGTCGCATAATCTCTCGTGGACAAAATAAATATATTTTTAGACGAAATTAGGCGATATGTATTTTTCCGATTTGTGAAACAAATTTTTCTTACGGAGTTATGCGTATTTAATTTTTTTTTTTTTCCAAAAAACCGCAAATTTTTCTTCAGATATTTAGAAAATGTTCACAATGAACAAAATGGAGGCTGTTTTTCTTAAAATATTAAAAGTCAATTATCTCCAAAAACCCACGCTATTTTTTGCCAATTTTCTGTTGAATTTGTATTATTATAAGGAAAATACCTTGTAAGTTTTATGCGGGCTGAATAACTTTTGTGGCCGGAAGAATTTTTTCTCATAAAATCGAATGTTCGCATTTTTGTTGCAAACAACAACAGGTACGAAAAAATGATAAGAAAATAGTTTGCACAGTTAAAAAAGTTTTGCAAAAAGTTCCTTTACTCATGTATGATATCTTGTCCCATTTCCGAGACTCCCACTACTATCTTTTAATCTAAGTCAGTGTTTTTTAAAAACTTGATTTTTCGTTTTTATGTGGTAAAAATTGGATATTACATAAGGCATGAGATTATGTTATTAGATTGATGATATTGGATAAGGTATGATTTAAATAAACTTAGGATAGTTTTTTCTTAAAAAATCGTATTGTTTATATCTGGCCATGATTAAAAAAGGTGAAAAATCGCAATTTCCAAATGAGGGATTTTAATTCTAAAAGCATATTTCTAAAAGAGAAACTTAAAACTGTAGATGATTCTTTAATAATAAAAGCAACAATATTTTGTTCTTAACGTTTTAAACAAATGTTTTAAAGTTGAAAAAGGATGAAGGAAAATTAAATTATTTTTTTAATTAATTTAAAATAAAAAAGATTGTCTTATGATTTCTCGAAAAAATTGTTTTGGTTTTTAATTTTACAACATTTATTTAAAGAGAATATTTTTAAAATTTTCAAAACATTACAAAAGATTTCCAAAATTATCAACAAAAAAAAGCTGGAAGATTTAGCGGCAATTTTTGTAATTTTGCAGAATTTTTTCAAAATTTTAGAAAAAATTCGAATCATTTAAAAAGATATTTAGAAATTTTTAAACAATTTCAAAAAATATTCAAAGTGGTTCTCAATTTTTTAAAATTATTTTAAGAGTATATTTAAAAAGATTTCAAAACATTGCAAAATATTTCCCAAATTGTTAAAACTGAATCCAGTAGATTTTCAATCAATTTTAGGAATAATTCGACTTAGTTAAAAAGATATTTAGAAATTTTTGGAATTTTGAAGAGATTAAATATATTTTAAAACTTTAAATGATTCCCGAACATTCATAAAATATTCTGAAATTTTTTCCTAGCATCAAAGAGTCTCAAATGTATTTTAAACTATTAAAATTTATCTCAAAATTTCGTAAAATCCTTTGAAATAAAAAAAAATTTCTTCTAAATTTTCTAGATACTTTTTCGACATATCGGAAAACATAAAAAATCTTAATGAATTTTCTCGAGAAACCTAGGAAAATTATATTTATATAACCTTAAAGCAAGTTAACAAAGAAAATTAAAACATAAATAGTTATTCAAAATTTGTATTTTGTATTAGAAAATATTTTTTCTTCCAAATTTTAATTTGCCTACAATATTGATTTATTCTGGACTGAAAAATGTTTTTTGTGTGCAAATTCAACCATTTTATTAAAAATTCGTCTCTTTGATTCGAAAATTCATCTCTTTTGATAGAAATTTCATCTTTTTTATTAAAACTCCAAATGTTTGATTTAAAATTAAAATCTCTTTTGGCTGAGGATTCAAATATTTCCTTGAGAATTCATCTTTTTTTGAAAATTTAATTACTAAGTTGAAGGTTAAGCTACCTTGTTGAAAATCCACTTGTTTGGTTGAAGATTCTTCATTTTAGCTGAAATTTCATCTTTTTGGTTGAAAATGTATCCATTTTGTTGAAAATTTGTCTATTTTGGCAAAAAATTAATCTTCTTGGTTAAAAACGTTAATTTTTGGTGCAGGATTCAACTTTTTTGAAACCACTTTGTTGAAATGTCATTTTTTTATCAAAGATTCACCAATTTAGTTGAAAATTTGTATTTTAGAGTAGATAATCAATTTTTTATTTAATTAACTTAATTTGTTTTTTTTCTTCTCGGAAATGGTACAAGATATAATAAATGAGTAGGGGACCTTTTTGTAGAACTTTTTTAACTGTGCAAACTATTTTCTTGACATTTTTTCGTATTTGTTGTTGTTTGCAACAAAAATGCGAAAATTCGACTTTATGACAAAAATTCTCCTGGCCACAAAAGTTATTTAGCCCGCATACCTTAATTAGGTCAAAAGTTATATAAGTTTAAAGAACAAAATTTTTTTTCAAACAAAGCAAAACATTAAAATACGCATAACGTCGCAAAAAATGTTTTTTTTTCAAGTTTGTTGCTTTTTGGTAAAAAAATTAATTTTCAAGGTTGAAAATTCATCTTTTTGATTGAAAATTGAACTATTTTTTGAAAATTTGTTGTTTCTGGTTGAAAAGTGAACTATTCTATTTGCTTTCTTAATGTTTGAATACTAATCTATATTATTGATTTATTTCTTTTTTATTAATTATGATTCATTTAAATTTTTTTAAATTCATTTTTTTTTGGTAGAACATTAATTTTCAACGTTAGAAATTCATCTTTTTGATTGAAAATGTAACTATTTTGTGAAAATTCATTGTTTTTGGTTGGAAATGTAGCTATTCTATTTGCTTTTTTTTTTGTTTAAAAAATGATCTTCTTAGTTAAAAATTAATTTTTTAAATTAAAAATTCAACTATTTCTTCGCAATTTTTTTTTCAACTATTTGATGTACAGGGTGTCGCAGTACTCAAGGTACATTTTCAGGGAGGCCACGCACCCGGGAGAACCGGGAGAAACTTTCACCGGGAGAAAACCGGGAGAAAAATATTACACCGGGAGATTTCCCGTATTTCATAATTCGCGCGTTTTGTAAGTTTCTTTATGAATCTTTCTCAAACCATAACATCTTGCAAGAACTCTGTCTTCGGTATTTATATCAGTCCATCTTATATCTTTTCCCAAAAGTCCTTTCGTTTCCCAATTGTCTAGAATCCTAAAAGTGTCTCTTCTTTATTGTTTTAACGGATTTTCACTCAATAAATCAAAGTTATCACAATTGGAAAGTAAATCCTCCATATCCCTGATATAATCTGATTTCTTCATACAAACTGTAATACTGCCCTTATCAGCATTCATGCAAATTATATCAGGGTTCTTTTTAAGGAAACTTTTCGTTATCATGAAACCTTTAGAAATTTTACGATCAATGCTTCTATTGTGCAAACAATTCTTATCAGCAAAGCTCTTTGACAAGTGTAAAACCTTGTTTCGGAAATCCTGTTGATCTAATGTTGGAATTTTGTGTATACTTGATTCAACATCTTTGTTACTATTTCCACCATTCGTTTCGATTTACATTTTATCACATGGTTATTAAAACCTTTAACTAATCTGAGAATATCTGTAACTGAATCAGAAATTTGAATATCTGCCAAATTCACAAACCAAGGATCCCTATCTTCTTCTTCAAAAATCTTGTGTGAATTTAAATTTTTCTCTTGAACATTAGTTTGTTGATCAATCAAAATAGAAAGTTTGTTCTCATGTTTTTTATCGTTGTTTAAAAATCTTCGATTAAGGGAAATGTGATGCTTTAAAAGATCAATGATTTTATCTTGTTGTAAACATACTACTATTTCACTTCTAATTCTGGAAATTTGTATACTTTTAAAAAATTAACATGATTTGCAACATCCTTGATCAGTAAATTCAACATTGAGAGTTTGAAATTCTTTATATTATGTTCAAATTATCTATTGAAAAAATTACTGTGGAAAGCAAAATCTGGCAAAACCTTTTCTGAAGGATACTGCCTCTTAAATTTGGGTAATATCACACCATAATTTAAACTTTCTGAAGGCTTCAGGACCATATGCAACTTTGATCTGATTGAAAAACATAATGTTAAAAAAAGGGGGGGGTAGAAATGACCTCCAATCCAAGTCAGCTAAATTGAAATTCAAGAATTCTTAATTAGACATGAATCCAACGATCAAATTTGGATAACCACCCGAAAATGCTCCTATTCTAATTCCCAAAAACAAACAAACAAAATCTGTTTCTTTGGACAAAAATAAAGAAGAGGAAAGAAAAATGAGTAAGCAACCAACCACATCCCTTTCTTTTTTCTAATTTCTTTCGTCTTTTTTATTTTTATTATTATCAAATGAGAACATAAACGCATTTATAATATTTACCAACGCTTCGGTGATTTTAATCTAATTTAAAATTCTTAAATTTCAAAAATTAAATTTTACAGGATGAACAAAAGAAGTTATTTTCGACGATAGGTCTTCAAATATAGAAGTTTGATCAAATTATAGAACCATTTCGTCCCCCAGATTCACAGTAAATGCCCGAGATACTATTTATGTGAAGTTGAATAAAAACGCTGCAAACAATTGAAAACTACAATTATCAACGGGAGATCATTTTTATCACGTCCGTCGTCGGATAATTGTAGTTGTCAATTGTTTTCGAAGTTTTTATCCAACTTTAGATAAATAGAATCTCGGAGATTTACTGTGTACTAACTACCTCCTTTTCGAAAAAAAGACAAAAGATAAAATGTGCTACAGACAAATGTTTGAAAAGATAAAAATTTAAAGTATTTCGATGAGAATTTTTAACCTTTTTTAAGGTTTCTTTTTTCAAATTGAAGTTGATTAAATTTCAAAAAGGACTGTTGAGGACAATTTTGAAAATACAATTTCACTAATTTTTATTTCTCTTTTCTTTTTATTCGGTTTTTCAATGCATTATTTATAATTAGTTATAAATGAATGTTACTTATATCGCATTTCTGAAAATAGAAAATTTTTACTTCTTACCAAATCATCTCATCTCAAGGATAATAGCTTAATAGAAGATATCACTATTTAACAACAATTGATATTGTTATAAACGAATTAATTTATCACGCATTTTTGAACCTGGAAAATTTTTCTTTTCAGTCGAGTTACATATTTTCTTCCCTGAAGAAGAATATTAGCATAGAAAATACTGCGCCACTTGACAATAATTATCATTGTTATAAGCAAATTCACACATAACTTATTTTCAAACAAAAAAAATCTTTTCAGTGGCGTATTCGCGACATAGAACATTTTAGAAAATTTTATTCTTTTTGCTAAAAATCCATGTAATCGCGTTCAACATTCTTCTTGACCCGAAAATGCGTATTTTTGGGTGAAAAATATTTTATTTTGGTAGACATTAACTTTTGCGTTAAAAATTCATATATTTGGTTTAAAAATCTTACTGTTTTGTAAACAAATTCGTCTTTATGACTTGCAGATTTTCTTAGAAATTTCATCCTTTTTGGTTAAAAATGCCACTTTTTAGTTGAAAATCCATCTTTTTTGGATGAAGTCAACTTGTGGTTGAAATGTCAACGATTACATTTTTCATTGACATTTTTTATACTTTTTTGAACTGAAAATTAAAAAAATCTAATCTTGGCTGAAAATTCAACTGTTTGTTAAAAATGTCTTTTTTTTGTTGAATATTCATAATTTTAGTTCAAAATTCGTTTTTGTGTTGAAAATGGATCTATTTTGTTAAAAATTCCTTCTTTTTTTGTAAATTAATTATTTTAACTTATGATTAAAATACTTCATTTTTGGTAAAAAATTCAACTGTTTTGTTAGAATATAATCCTTTTTATTCTAAAAATCAACTATTGTGTTGAAAATTGTTCTTTTTAGCTGAAAATTCAACTATCTGTTAAAAATTCCCCTTTTTGTTGTTGAATATTTATTAGTATAGTTGAAAACTCATTTTCTTTTATTCAACTATTTTTATAAAAAATCTTTTTTCGTTAAAAATTCACTTTTTTAACTTAAAAATTTCACTATTTTATCTTGGGTTGAAAATTCAACTGTTTACTTGGAAGATCATCCTTTTTGCTTTAAAATTCAACTATTCTTTTGGAACTTGTTCTTTTTTGGCAGAAAATTCAACTATCTGTTAAAAATTATTCTTTTTTTGTTGTTAAATATTCATTATTTTCGTTAAAAATTAATTTTTTTAACTTAAAAATTTAACTTTTTCATTTTAGGCTAAAAATTCGAATGCTCACAAGGTCATCCTTGTAAATTTACAACAACTAATCAGTTGAATTTTCAACAAAATAGTTAAATTTACAACTAAAATTATGAATTTTCAACCCAAAGAGACTTGATATTTTACCACAAAAAGACTAATTAAAAATAAAAAGCAGTTGGAGTAACACAACAATAACAAATTTTCAAAAAAATACATAAATATTCTACCAAATAGTTAAATTTTCCATCAAATTGTGAAATTTTCTACAAAACAGTTGAATTTTCAATACGAAAATATGAATTTTCAACAAAGAAGTTCATTTTTAACTAAATTAGGTTAATTTTTAACCAGACAGTTGCATTTATACAAAAAAAAAAATACAGAAAAAGATGAATTTTAAAACCAACAAGATGAATGTTTAACAACACAGTTGCATTTGTAATCAAATAAAAATTTGTTATTCAAGAAAGAAAAAAAAATTGAAATCAAATTGTCGAATTTTTCAGCAAGAAGATTAATTTTCTACTAGAAAAGATATTTTATTAAAAAAGTTGATTTGCAACCATCAGTTGAATTTACAACAAAATAGTCATGTTTTTAGTTGAAAATTTTTATTTTGAACAAAAAAAAAACGAACGAATTTTATATAAAAAGTTTAATTTTGTACTAAATAGATTTCAACCCGAGAATATGAATTTTCAACAAAAAAGTAAATTGACAACAACTAATCAGTTCAGTTTTCAACAAAATAGTTGAATTTACAACTAAAATTATGAATTTTCAAACTAAAGAGACTTGATATTTTACCACAAAAAGACTTTAATTAAAAATAAAAAGCAGTTGGATTAACACAACAAAAACAAATTTTCAACAAAATACATAAATATTCAACCAAATAGTTAAATTTTCCATCAAATTGTTGAATTTTCTACAAAACAGTTGAATTTTCAATCCGAAAATATGATTTTTTAACAAAAAAGTTCATTTTTAACCAAAATATATTAATTTTTGACTAGACAGTTGAATTTATAACCAAAAAAGATACAATTTCTACAGAAAAAGATGAATTTTAAAACCAAAAAGATGAATGTTGAACAACATAGTTGAATTTTTAATCAAATAAAAATTTGTTAGTCAAGAGAGAAAAAAAATTGTAATTAAATTGTTGTATTTTTAAGCAAGAAGATGAATTTTCTACAAGAAAAGAATTTTTAATAAAAAAGTTTATTTGCAACAAAATAGTCATATTTTTAGTTGAAAAATTTAATTTTTAACAAAAACAAAAAAAACAAAAAATTTTTTTACTAAAATGATGATTTTGCAAACAATAAAATGAACTTTTAAGAAAGTAGTTCAACTTTCAACCATGGAATTGAACTTTCAACTTAAAAATATGAGTTTTCAACAAAAAATGTAATAGTTGATATTTTAACAAAAAATATTTGAATTAAAAATAAAAAACAGTTATATATTTTACCAAAAAACTGATTTTTTACCAAAACAGACGAATTGTCAACAAAGTACGTTAATTTTCAACCAAATAGATCAATTTTCTACAAAATTGTTGATTTTTCTAGCCAAAAATGTTAATTTTTTACAAAACAGTTGAATTTTTAACAGAAAATTTAATTTTCAACCGAAATAGATTACTGTTTCATCAGACAATTGCATTTTTAACTAAAATAGGTAACATTTCCACTAAAAGAAATGAATTTTCAAACCAAAAAGATGAATGTTTATCAAAATACATGATTTTGTAACCAAACAAAATTTGTGAGTCAAGAAAGCAAAAGAATTTCAGTCAAATTGTTGAATTTTTCAGCAAAAAATACGAATTTTAAACAATATATAATAAAAATTATTCTTTTTTAGTTGAGGATTCAACCATTTTCTTGAAAATCTTTTTTCTTTTTTCAATTCAACTATCTTTGATTAAAAATTAAAATGACTTTTTCATAATATTGTTGAATTTTCAACAAAATAATTCCATTTTGAACGAAATAATACAATTTTTAAACAAAAAAGATGAATTCTTAACTAAAAATTTAATAGTAGACCTTTCAACCAAAAATAATAAACATTCAAGTTTTTCTCCAACTTCTGCTTTATCTTATTGGGTGGGAAGAATAATATTTTCAATAAAAATTGTCATTCATTTATTATTAAATTTGCAACAGCTGATAAATCAATTTTTTTCTATTTTCAACAATTGAATTTTCCATATTGTTCAAATCTAAACCATTGCATTTTCAACTGTTGAAAATTAAAGAAAATACAACGGTTGAAAACACAAGGTTCAATTTTCTTTAATTTACCATTTTCTTCGATTTTCAACAGTTAAGAAATTCCATTTCCTTCAATTTTCAACTGTTGAAAATTCAATTTTCTTTCATTTTTAACAGTTGAAAATTGAATTTTTGAAAATTTTAATAATGGCATTCGCATCTGTTGAAGATTCTCAATTTTCTTCAATTTTCTTCAATTTTCAACAATGGAATTAGCACCTGTTGAAGATTCTCAATTTTTTCAAGTTTCAACAGATTAAAATTCAATGTTAGTAAATTTGCAACAGTCAAAAATGCATTTTTAAATTCTTTTTTCTATTTCCAACAATTGAATTTTCCATTCTCTTCAATTCTAAACAATTTAATTTGTAACTGCTAAAAATTGAAGAAAATTTAACTATTGCAAACTCAATTTTCTTTAATTTTCAACAGTTGAAAGTTAAATTTTTAACAATTGAATTCGCATCTGTTGAAGATTCTCAATTTTCTTCAATTTTCAACAGTTCAAAATTTTAACAATGGAATTCGCATCTGTTGAAGATTCTCACCTTTCTTCGATTTTCAACAGTTAAAAATTCAATTTTCTTTAATTTCCAACAGTTGAAAATTCAATAAAAAAATGTTCAACAATGGAATTAACATCTGTTGAAGATTCTCATATTTCTTCAATTTTCAACAGTTAAAAATTCAATTTGTTTTAATTTTCAACAATGGAATTAGTACCTGTTGAAGATTCTCAATTTTCTTCAAATTTCAACAGTTAAAAATTCAATTTCCTTGAATTTTTAACTGTTAAAATTCAATTTTTATAAATTTTTAACAATGGAATCCGCATCTGTTGAAGATTCTCAATTTTCTTCAATTTTCAAGAGTTAAAATTTCCATTTTCTTAAATTTTCAACAATGGAATTCGCATCTGTTGAAGATTCTCACCTTTCTTCGATTTTCAACAGTTAAAAATTCAATTTTCTTTAATTAGAACATCAATTTTTCTAGAAAATTAATTTTGTTGTCTCTTTTTGCGGAAATTTTATCTGTTTTTGTACTAAAATTCAAATATTTTGTTGCAAATTCGAATTTCTTGAATTCATTCAACTTCGACTATTTTTTATTTAAAATTCAAATATTTTTAAGTTAAAAATTCAAATACTTGATTGAAAGTCTCAAAGTCTTAAAATATAATACTTGACTTCATATAGCATTTTCGAGAAGACTGTTTTTTCAAAACAATTATTTTACCAGCAATTTTTATCAGTGATTTGAATTTAGATATTTTTTAAACAAAAGCAAAATATTTTTTTGTTGTTGAAAAACTATTTAGTTAAAACTGTAACTACTTTCTAAAAAATTAATTTTTTTGTCTCTATTTGCAGAAATTTTATCTATTTTTGTTTTAAAATTCAAATATTGCGTTGAAAGTTTGAATTTTTCAAATTAATTCAACTTCAGATATTTTTTATTTGAAATTCAAATCTTTTTAATTAAAGAATTGTAATACTTGATTGAAAGTCTCAAAGTCTTAAAACATAATACTTGACTTTATCTCCCATTTGAGAACACTATTATTTCAAAACAATTTTTTTACAATATTTTTTATCAGTGATTTAAATTTACATATTTTTTATTCAAAACTTGAAAATTTAACTAGTTAGTTAAAAAACATTTTTTTAGAAGATTAATTTTTCTAGAAATTTTATAGAAAATTAATTTTTTTGTCTCTTTTTGTAGAATTTTTATCAATTTTTGTTTAAAAATTAAGATATTTCGTTGAAAGTTCGAATTTTTTTAATTAATTCAACTAATTTTGATTTAAATTTCAAATCTTTTTAAGTGAAAAATTCAAATACTTGATTGAAAGTATCAAAGTCTTAAAATATAATACTTGATTTTATCTTACATTTTTGAAAAGACTATTTTTTCAAAACAATTATTTTACCAGCATTATTTATCAGTGACATAAATTTACATATTTTTCATTCAAAATTAAATTCTTTCTTTTTGTTGAAAATTCAACTAGATAGTTGAAATTTTTTTTCTCAGAACACTAATTTTTCTAGAAATTTTCTAGGAAATTATTTTTTTTTTCACTTTTTGCAGAAATCTTATCTATTTTTATTTTAAAATTCAAATGTTTCCTTGAAAAATCGATTTTTTTTTAATTAATTCAACTTCAACTATTTTTGATATTAAATTCAAATCTTTTTAAGTTAAAAATTCAAATACTTGATTGAAAGTATCAAAGTCTAAATATATAATACTTGATTTTATCTTATATTTTTGTGAAGCCTATTTTTTCAAAACATTTATTTTACTAGCATTATTTATCAGTGACTTAAATTTAAATTTTTATTTATTCAAAATTAAAATCTTCCTTTTTGTTGAAAATTTAACAAGTTATTTAAGATAATTTTTTTTAGAACATCAATTTTTCTAGAAAATTAATTTTGTTGTCTCTTTTTGCGGAAGTTTTATCTATGTTTGTTTTAAAATTCAAATATTTTCAAGTTGAAAATTCAAATACTTGATTGGAAGTCTCAAAGTCTTGAAATATAATACTTGATTTTATCTTACATTTTTGAAAAGACTATTATTTCAAAACAATTTTTTTACAATATTTTTTATCAGTGATTTAAATGTACATATTTTTTATTAAAAACTTGAAAATTTAACTAGTTAGTTAAAAAATTTTTTTAGAACATTAATTTTTCTAGAAAGTTTATAGAAAATTAATTTTTTTGTCTCTTTTTGTAGAATTTTTATCAATTTTTGTTTAAAAATTGAGATATTTCGTTGAAAGTTCGAATTTTTTTAATTAATTCAACTTCAACTAATTTTGATTCAAATTTCAAATCTTTTTGAATTAAAAATTCAAATACTTGATTGAAAGTATCAAAGTCTTAAAAATAATACTTGATTTTATCTTACATTTTTGAAACAATTCTTTTACCAGCATTTTTTATCAGTTACTTAATTCAAAATTAAAATCTTTCTTTTTGTTGAAAATTCAACTAGTTGAAAATTTTTTTTTTCAGAAAATTAATTTTTCTAGAAATTTTGTAGAAAATTAATTTTTCCGTCTCTTTTTGCAGAAATTTCATCTATTTTTGTTATAAAATTCAAATATTTCATTGAATGTTCGCTTTTTTAAAACTAATTCAACTTCAATTTTTTTATTAAAAATTTAAATATTTTTAAGTTAAAAATTCAAACACTTGATTGAAAGTATCAAAGTCTTATAACATTATACTTGATTTTATCCTGCATTTTTGAGAAGAGTGTTTTTTCAAAACAATTATTTTACTAGCATTTTTTATCAGTGACTTAAATTTACATATTTTTTATTCAAAATTAACATCTTTCTTTTTGTTAAAAATTTAAATAGTTAGTTAAAATTTTTTTTTTTTAGAAAATTATTTTTTTTTGTCTCTTTTTGAAGAAGTTTTATTTATTTTTGTTTGACAATTCAAATATTTTGTTGAAAATTCGAATTTTTTTGATGAATTCAACTTCAACTATTTTTCATTTACAATTCAAATCTTTTTAAGTTAAAAATCCCAATACTTGATTGAAAGTCTCAAAGTCTTAAAACATAATACTTGATTTTATCTTACATTTTTGAAAAGACTATTTTTTCAAAACAATTATTTTACCAGAATTTTTTATCAGTGACTTAAATTTACATATTTTTCATACAAAAGTTCAAAATTCAACTAGTGAGTTAAAATTTTTTTTTAGAACATTAATTTTTCTACACGTTTTCTAGAAAATTAATTTTTTTGTCTCTTTTTGAAGAAATTTTATCTATTTTTGTTTTAAAGTTCAAATATTTTGTTGAAACTTCGAATTTCTTAAATTAATTGAACTTCAACTATTTTTTATTTAAAATTCAAATGTTTTTAAGTAAAAAATTCAAATACTTGATTGAAAGTCTCAAAGTCTTAAAACATAATACTTGATTTTATCCTGCATTTTTGAGAAGAGTGTTTTTTCAAAACAATTATTTTCCTAGCACTTTTTTTAACAGTGATTCCAATGTACATATTTTTTATTGAAAATTAAAAACTTTCCTTTTGTTAAAATTCAACTAGTTAGTTGAAATTTTGTTTTGTTAGAAAATTAACTTTTCTAGAAATTTTCTAGAAAATTATTTTTTTTGTTCTCTTTTTGCAGAAATTTTATCTGGTTCTATTTACGCAGAAAATTACATCGGAAATGACCCTCAGTTGGCCAACAACAATCGCAATCCATTTTTTGCAGATCTGTGTAATATATGTAGGGTGCCATGTGACCCTCAAATTTTTTTTATGAAAAATAATTTTAAGGTGGGTATAATCAATGTCGAAGCTGCAATCTTATGATAAAATTGAAGTAGAGCGGTCAAATTCATACCTAAACATTTTTTTTAAACTTTCAGGAAATATTACTTATATTATTTAATTTAAATAAAAAACAGTTAAATTCAATAAAATAATACGAATTTTCAACAAAATAGTGAAATTTTCAACCGAAGAGATGAATTTTCAACTAAAATGCGGAATCTTCAGAAGGAAAAAAAATGAATTTTGTATCAATTTTGTAAAATCAACTTCTTTCGGTTGAAAAGTCTACGATTACATTTTTGGTTCGGAATTCATCTCGTGTGGTTAAAATTTCTAGTATTTGGTAGAAAAATTTATTATTATGTTGAAAATGCATTCCTTTTTTATTAAAAATGCAACCGTTTGGGTCTAAATGAATCTGATTTGTTTGAGGATTCAACAATTTGGTAGAAAATTTAACTGATGGGTTAAAAATGAACTTTTTTGTTAAAAAGTAAATTATTTCCATGAAAATTTAATTTTTTGGTATAAAATAAATTTTTTTGTTAAAAAATCACATTTTTTGGTTGAAAATTCAACCCTTTTGTATATAATTCGTTCTTTTGGCTTTAAAAATCAACAATTTGGTTGAATATTAATCTTTCTTTGTTGAAAATTCAACTACTTTGTTAGAAATTAATTTTTTTGGTTTTAGATTCATCTTCTTGGTTAAAAATTCCACTATTCCGTTTCTAGAAAATTAATCTTCTGGGTTAAAAAGTCAACTTTTGGGTTGAACTCTTGTTGAAATTTATTTTTTTTTAATTCGTCATTTAAGTTGAAAATTTATCTATTCTGTTAAAAATGAAACTATTTTGTTGAAAATTCGTTTTTTTTTTCTTAAGGATTAATTTTTTAAACTAAAAATGTAACTATTCCATTTTTGATTGAAAATATATTTTTTTTATTGAAAATTAATCATTTCTGGTTGAGGATTCAACAATTTGGTATAAAATTAAACTGATGTGTTAAAAATTAACTTTTTTTTTTAAATTAAATTATTTTTATGACAATTAAATTACTTTTACGAAAATTTAATATTTGGTAGAAAATTAATTTTTGTTGTTAAAAAATCATATTTTTGGGTTAAAAATTCAACCCTTTTGTAAATAATTCTATCTTGTGGCTTAAAAATTCAACAATTTTGTTGAAGTGTTTTTTTGGTAGAACATTAATCTTCGAACTGGAAAATTCATCTTTTCGTTTGAAAATTTATCTATTTGGTTGAAAATTAATCTTTTTTAGTTGAAAATTCAACTACTTGGTTGAAAGTTGAAGTACTTTGTTAAAAATTTATAGTTTGTTTTTGTAGATTCATCTCCTTAATTGAAAATTTAACTATTCCATTGAAAAAAATTAATCTTATGGGTTAAAAAATCATCTTTTCTGTTGAACTCTTTTGTTAACATTTTTTTTTCTTGTTGAAGATTAATTTTTTTAACAAAAATGTGACTATTCCATTTTTAGTTAAAAATTTATCTTTTTCTAGTTGAAAATTCGTCTTTTTTGGTCGAAAATTAATCTTCTTCTTTGAAAATTTATTTATTTTTATTAAAAATGTAACTGTTTGGGTCTAAATTAATATGGTTTGGTCGAGGATTCAACAATTTGATAAAAAATTAAACTATGCGGTTGAAAATTAACTTTATTGTTTAAAATTAAACTATGTTTATGAAAATTTAAATTTTTGGTAGAAAATTAACTTTTTTGTTAGAAAATAATATTTTCCGGTTGAAAATTCAACCCTTTTATAGAGAATTCGTTCTTTGACTTTAAAATTCAACAATTGTGTTGAAAATTAATGTATTTTGTTGAAAACTCGTTTTTTTTGTAGAAAGTTAATCTTCGATCTGGAAAATTTATCTGTTTGGTTGAAAATTTAACGGCTGGATTGAAAATTGAACTAGTTTGTTAAAATTTCATATTTTTTAAGATTCGCCTCCTTTGGTGAAAATTCAACTATTCCATTTTTAGAAAATTAGTCTTTTGGGTTAAAAAATCATCTTTCGGATTAAACTCTTTTGTTAAAAATTAATTTTTTTAAGATTCATCATTTTAGTTGAAAATTCATGTCATTGGTTGAAAATGTAACTTTTTTGTTGAAAATTAGTTTTTTTTTAACTGTGAATTTATTTCTTTAAACTAACAAAGTAACTATTTCATTTTTGGTTGAAAATTGATATTTTTAATTGAAAATTTATCTTTTCTAGTTAAAAAATCATGTATTTGTTGAACATTTGTCTTTTTTGGTAAAAAATTAATCTTCTTGGTTGAAAATTTATTCTCTTTGATTAAAAATACACACTTGGTTTTAAAATGAAACTATTTTGGTTGATGATTCAACTATTTTGTTGAAATCTTGTCTTTTTTGGTTGAAGATTTATAATTTTAGTTGAAAACTCAACTCTTTGGTTGACTCAATTAACTATTTCGTTAAAAATTGTGTTTTTTCATTAAATTTTTAACTAAAAATATAACTGTTTAATTTTTGGTAGAAAATTGGTATTTTTAAATGAAAATTGATGTTTTCTAGTTAAAAATTTATATCTTTTTTTAAATTCGTATTTTCTGGTGGAAAATTCATCTTCTTGGTTGAAATTTCATCCTTTTTGGTTAAAAATGCAACTGTTTGGTTGATAATTATTCTGTTTTGGTTTAAGATTCAAATGTTTTTTGAAAAATTGTCCTTTTTAGTTGATAATAAATTTTTGTTAACTGACAATTTAACTGTTTAATTTTCGGTAATCTTTTTTTGTTGATGATTCATAATTTTATATTAAAATTCAACCCTTTTGGTTGAAAATAAACTATTTTGTTAAAAATTCTTCTTTTTTTGGTGGACAGTTAATCTTCTTGGTTGAAAATTCATCCTTTTTGGTTAAAAATGAACCTGGTTGACAATTAATCTGTTGTTTTTTTTGGTTGAGAATTCATCTATTTTGTTGAAATTTGGTCTTTTTTGCTTGAATTCAGCTGTTTTTTATTTCAAATTATAATCTTTTTTAATTGAAGATTCATCATTTTAGTTGAAAATGCCTCTCTTTGGTTCTTTTAATGAAACAGTTAGCTTTTAAACAAGAAAATATGACTTATTTTGAACCAAAAAAAGATGAATTTTCAGTAAAATACATGAATCTTCAACAAAATAGATGAACATTCAACAACAAAAAAATCGAATTTTGAAACAAAAAAATGATTTTTTAACAAAATAGTTGAATTTTACACAAAATAATTAAATTTTAAAGAAAAGAGTTGACTTTTAAACAAAAAAGATGAATTTTTAATTAAGTAGTTGAATTTTCCACTAAAAAAGGTCAGTTTTCAACAAAAATATGAAAAAAAGGCGAATTTCGAACCCAACATAATGCATTTTCAACTAAAGTAAATTTTCAACCAAAAATGGAATTGTTAAATTTTATGTTGAAAAAATTAATTTTCATACAGAAAGCAAATTAATTTTACACCCATAAAATAATTTTTGATCAAAAGAGATTAATTTTCAACAAAATACAATAATCTTCAACAAAATAGATGAATTTTTTACCCAAAAAGACGAATTTTGAACCAAAAAGAATGAAAATGAAAATGACTTTTTAATGAAATAGTTGAATTTTCAATAATATAATTACATTTTAAACAAAAGAGTTGACTTTTAAATAAGAAAAGATGAATTTTTAACCAAGTAATTGAATTTTCGACAAAATAATTAAACTTTTCAGACAAAATTTGACTGTTAAACAAGAAAAGATGAATTTTCAACAATAAAGATGAATTTTTAACCAAGCAGTTGAATTTTCAAAAAAAAGGTCAGTTTTCAACCAAAAAATGGAATTGTTCAATTTTAATTTGAAAACATTATTTTTCATACAAAAAAAACTAATTTTCCACCCAAAAGACAATTTTGAGACAAAAAAAAGACGAATTTTCAACCCAAAAAGACAAATTTCGAACCAAACAGAATGCATTTTTAATGAAATAGTTCAATTTTCAACAAAATAATTAAACTTTTAGGAAAAAATTTGACTGTTAAACAAGAAAGGATGCATTTTCAAGAAGAAAGATGATTTTGTAACCAAGTAGTTGAATTTTCAACTAAAAAAAAGGTTAATTTTCAACCAAAAAATGGAATCGTTAAATTTTAAGTTAAAAAAATAATTTTTCATACAAAAAAAACACAAATTTTCCACCCAGAAGATAATTTTTGGACCAAAAAAGACGAATTTTTGGATCAAAAAAGACGAATTTTTAATCAAATACATGAATCTTCAACGAAATAGATGAATTTTCAACCCAGAATGACGTTGAATTTTAATTTAAAAAAATTATTTTTCATAAAAAAAGGTAATTTTCCACCCAGAAGACAATTTTTTGACCAAGAAAAGATGAATTTATAGCAAAATACATGAAACTTCAACAATGTAGTTGAATTTTCAATAAAATAATGAAAATTTAAAGAAATTAGTTAATTTTTTGACAAGAAAAGATGAATTTTTAACCAGGTAGTTGAATTTTCTGCTAAAAAATGTCAGTTTTCAACCAAAAAATGGAATCGTTAAATTTTAATTTAAAAAAATTATTTTTCATACAAAATAAACACCAAATTTGCCACCCAGAAGATAATTTTTGGATCAAAAAAGACGAATTTTTAATCAAATACATCAATCTTCAACGAATTAGTTGAATTTTCAACAATATAATTAAATTTTAAAGAAAAAAGTTGACTCTTAAACAAGAAAAGATGAATTTTTAACCAAGAAGTTGAATTTTCAAATAAAAAAGGTCAGTTTTCAACCAAAAAAATGGAATCGTTAAATATGATGTTGAAAAAATTAATTTAAAAACAAAAAATTAACTTTCGACCCAGAAGATAATTTTTCTACCTAAAAAGACGATTTTTCAACCCAAAAAGACGAATTTCGAACCAAACAGAATGCATTTTCCACGAAATATTTGAATTTTCAACAAAATAATTAAACTTTTAAGAAAAGAGTCAAATTTTAAACAAGAAAAGATTAATTTTCAACAAGAAAGATGAATTTTTAACCAACTAGTTGAATTTTCAACCAAAAAAGTTCAGTTTTCAACCAAAAAATGGAATTGTTAAATTTTAAGTTGAAAAAATCATTTTTCATGCAAAAAAAAACAACAAATTTTCGACCCAGCAAATAACTTTTAGACCAGAAAAGACGAATTTTCAATAAATTCTATGAATCTTCAACGAACTAGTTGAATTTTCAACAATATAATTAAATTTTAAAGAAGAGTTGAATTCTCAACCAAAAAGAATGAATTTTTAAGGAAATAGTAGAATTTTCAACCAAATAATTAAACTTTTAATAAAAAATTTGACTGTTGAACAATAGATGAATTTTTAACCAAGTAGTTGAATTTTCAACTAAAAAAGGTCAGTGAAAAAAACAAAAAATGGAATCTTTATATTTTAATTTAAAAGAATGATTTTTCATTAAAAAAAACAACTTATTTTCCACACAGAAGACAATTTTTTGGCCAAAAAAAGATGAATTTCCAGCAAAATACATGAATCTTCAACAAAGTAGATAAGCATTAAAAAAAAAGAATTTTGAAACAAAAAAACTGATTTTTTAACAAAATAGTTGATTTTTCAACAAAATAATTAAAGTTTTAACAAAAGAGTTGAATTTTAAACAAGAAAAGATGAATTATCAACTAAAAAAGGTCAGTTTTCAACAAAAAAATGGAATCGTTCAATTTTAATTTGAAAAAATGATTTTTCATGCAAAAAGAATTATTTTTCACCCAGAAGACAATTTTTTAACCAAAAAAAGACGAGTTTTCAACGAAATACATGAATCTTCAACAAAATAGATGAATTTTTAACCCGAAAAGACGAATTTTCAACCAAAAAGAATTACTTTTTAACGAAACGTTTGAATTTCCAAAAAATAATTAAACTTTTGATAAAAGAGTTGATTGTTAAACGAGAAAAGATGAATTTTCAACAAGAGAGCTGAATTTGAATCAAGTAGTTGAATTTTTTTAATAAAAAAGGTCAGCTTTCAACCAAAAAATATAAATCGTTAAATTTTTAGTTGAAAAAATTAATTTTCATGCAAAAAAGCTAATTGTTACACCCAGAAGATAATTTTTCGACGAAAAAAGATGAATCTTCAGCAAACTACATGAGTCTTCAACGAAATAGTTGAATTTTTCAACAAAATAATTTAATTTTAAAGAATAGAGTTGACAAAATAAATGAACATTTAACAAACAAAAAAAAACACAAGATTCGTGCAAAATTTTTATATGGTTTAATTCATTTGCAGAGGCATGATGTGAGATTTATGATTGTTTTTGAGTCTCTCAATCGCAAAGCCTTCTCAAATCTTGCAAATGTAATAACATTATAATTTAGAAATAATTTTTTGTATAATACATAACTCTCTCTCTCTTTAGCATCACATTGTTCTCTCTCACTTGCGCAAGCTTCATGTCTTACTCTCTTTCATCTTATGAGTTGAAAGTTCATTTTTCTGAAATAATAATTCTAGATGAAGATAACTTATACGTTATTTCATTACTACTATTAAAGAAATAACTCAAAAATCCTTAACAAGAGTTTTATTTCACTGCTCACTTTTTTTTATGAATATATTATTATTTTATGTTTCTTCTCATCTCCCTTTGCTCCCTTTGCTCCCTAGCTTATATACGTAGATGTACGTGCGCGTGTATGTATGACTGGTACTATGTACTAGGTACTTGGGATTAAATAAAATAACAATTACCCTGTTATTATCTTTCATTTATTAAATATAGGTAAGTATACATTTTTCTTATGTAGAACGTAGACATTTGCAATTTCGTACAATGAAATCTTAAAATCTCAAATTATCTTCTGCTAAAAAAACATTTTTCTTCCAAAGTTTTTTAAATTAAAAAACTTTTATCAAATTTAGACAAAAAATTTACATTAAACTTACACTAAATATTAGATAAATACTGCAATGTTATACATTCAAAATCTTGAAATCTAAAAGTATTTTTCATTACAAAATTTTTCAAACTGGATACAATGTACAGTCTTTTAGATAACAATTTTTTCTTATTTCAAGAATAAAATCATACACTCGTTGAAGATTCAGGATTAATAAATCCCGGAAGTGTTCATCAATGCAAGGAATGATGTCTCTCAAAACTGCAAACGTGGATTTCTCTATCAAGAGTAGGAAATGAAAATCCTCAGTTCCCCGCTCCTCCAATGGGACCGCATTTTCTCCTAGTATTCCACCATAATAAAATCTGAAAATTCTCACGGCTGATTAGCCTTGGATTCTTTTACCATCGAAAAATGCAATAATGATAGTAAAGTGATTATTGAAAGTTTCCTATGACTTGATCTCTAGGTGATGCTGCATCGAGGATGATTTGACACCATTTTTTATTACTTTAGTTGAATTTTCAGTTCTGATGAACAATTTTTTATCCATATTTCGTTTTGAGAAGTTTTATGACAGTGATTCCATGAACTCTGTTTAATTCTAACTCTTTTATTATTTTTCTCGTTTGAGGGAATGACTTTTGCACTGACTAATAAAATTTAGGCTTTTGAAATTCTTTTTTCAAAATATATCCAGAGCTTTCTCTATTTTCTTTGTTAACTTGCGAAGCTTACTAAAATGATGTGTATCAATTGAGGATCAATATCCGACTCTAAATGCAACCACCTTCTTTATGTGTATTAACTTACATTTAGACTGATATTCTTCGTTAATAATCCACACAATTTGGATTCCAAAAATAATCAGTGATTGCAGATTTTATGCTTTTTTAGTGAAAACTTAGTTCTAAAGAAATGTAAACATTTTTCACACAACCACAAGGATCGATGACGTTTTCCATTTTGTGAACTTACTAAACGCTGCAAATTTCGGATCCATGTAAAATGACAGATTGTGTTATCTTTTAGATATTGATTAGTCTTACTAATGAAATCATCAGCATTTTTAGTTAACATAAGTAGGTTGATTACAGGTTTCCTTGATAATATTCGGCTGACACGAATTGGCACTATTTGATCTTGCTTCTCATCTTGTATGTACTTCAAACCATAAACATTAACAGACAAACCATTCATGCGTTCGAAGGTTGAAATATCTTTCACAATAATAGGAAAATCTATACCATCATAATGCAACTCATCACTGAAATGTGGATATGAACTAGTTTTACAAACATTCTGCTTAATTGGGTGAAGAGCTGCTATCACTGACCATAGAAATGAGTAGCAATCGTTACTTTGAATATTCACAACTGCCTTTTTCTTCTGTATATACTTTGGTAATTCGATGAAAGTTGACGATTTGCTAATGTCACCGAGAATTTGATTTCTCTCTTGTTTTAGATTTTCAAGGCTTTCTTCCATTCATTTCAAAAAGTTATTGCGGTCTTGAGAACTCATTGTGATTAGTATAGCTGCTCAAAAAGTTGTGCGGTAATTGTCCAAATTCGTTAAAAGAAAATCAAGTACACATTATTCACTTTATCACTTTATCAATTTGTCACTGTATTACTTGAGTTAAATTGTTTTTGCATGGGGGATTATTTGTGATAGAGGAGCTCATGAGGAACTAGCTTCTTTTATAGACGCTTACCCCCTCTACCAAATTTCTGGAGACTTTTGCGCAATGTTGCCAGATATTGCATCATATAATGTAACAAAGTTCCGGGAGATTCCACATTATACTCAACAAGTTATTGCATCTTCGAAATATTTTATTATATTTAATTTCTATTTAGCTTATTTCAAAAAAACTTATTTTAAATTTTCAACGTGCAATAGGCAAAACTGACCTATCTAAATAAGAGATGAAAAAAGGAGCATAATCTGTGAAAAGAAAAGGCATGTGATCTCAAATCAAGTGTTTTTATATGACGTAAGAAGCAATAAGTGCCCGTCAGTGTACCCTTATTATACATAAGTTAAAGCACGTGTGAAAAAGCATGGAATAAAATGCCCGCTGTATTATCTCTCTCTGTCGAGTCTTGAAATTGTTTGCAGTATCTCATTTCATGTGACACGTCGAGAGGTTGACGGACCTAGTATATGGCAAAAGAATGATTTTCAAACGCTGTGGGTCGACTAAGAAAGCGAACTTTTGCGAGCAGTAAAAAGAAGTGATCTCTAGAGAGAACGAAAGTAGAGTCTAATGAAATGTATGCAGGCTTAGACGGTCAGTGTATCAAATGTTTTCTAAAATCAAAACTTTTAAACAGGTCTGGATTTTATCTCCAGTCCTCGCTCGCTCGCTACTCGACACCAGAATAAAGCGATAACAATCCCGGACACATAACCTACCATAAGAAATGCTTTATTCTTTTAGATACTCTCTTACCTATATTATTCGAGTAGCTTTAAATATTTTTAATTTTAATTTCATCTTCCTCTTTATCCTTGAGTTCTAGAAGATTCTACATAATAATCAAAACGTTTGCGATGTACCGGTAGCATGAAAAGTCTAACGTCGGGTTTTCCTAAGTTGCTAAAATAAACTAAAATTAATGTCAACTGGATTCCTATTATTTCAGGACCTGCACACCTAGATACTTCCAAAATTGCGATAACATTTGGTCCTTCGTCCCGGATTAAGTGCAGTTGTTACGATTTATAAGAGTAAAAATGGAAAAATTTGAATTTTCCGTTGGAAACCGACGCCATAATGACTGATGATCTTCAAAGTGAGCAATAAGTGTCTTAGAACAGCGAAAGTGATTGCTAGCACCTCGAAACATAGCCAATCAACTCTTAAATTCTTTAAGCAGTGACATTCTAGTGAGTGAACAACAATAATTGGTGCTGGAGCATAAATTCAAATGAAATTCAAAATTGACAAGTGTGTGTAGTGACGTGAAAAACTGCGCACGCAGAACCTTGCTGTTCGCAAACGTGAATTTACTACATTAATTATACGCTCACGCATACACTCAAGTCTCCACATGACATCAGAAAGGTTCTGATAAGCTTGCTCTTTCGATGATGCATCACTCTCACTTGGTCTTACATGGTACCACCTCTACTCACTTACGTGGTCTTGTCTCTACTCGCTTAACTTACTGCTGCCTGGTCCCGACTCTCGCACTCACACCTGCTATGCTTTGCAATTAAAATAAGCAAACAAATATACAATCAATCAAAGTATATTTATTAGATTTTCCTCAAATCTTAATCAAAATGGAGAAGAAAATTGCCGGAGTAAGAGCTCAAATTAAAAGCTTGACGAGGATCCTACCAAGCTTTCTAAAGATCCCTCCTGAAAACGTCACACTAGCTGTTGCAGAAGGGCGATATTCAATGTTATTGGACGTATGGAAGCAGCTACAAGAAAACAATTTACAGGTAGCGGAATTCGCTGACACAGAGAAGGTCGACAAGAAAAAGGTAACTTATTTTGCGGATAATGAATTTGTCAAAGCTGAAGAAACATTCCTACTAGCTTTTGACATATTTAATGATATTCTGTCAGGTTTAAGAACATCCAGCTCAATTCTAGATTCTACCTTGTCGAGAGGTAATAGTTTTAATGTATCACAATTAATGAAAAGATCACCTAAACTCCCGACAATAGAATTGCATACATTTTCAGCTAATTATATTGAATGGCAAAATTTTAGAGATTTATTCGAAGCAATTGTAGATAAACACACTGATTTGTCAAAAACAGAAAAATTGCACTATTTAAAAGCAAATTTACTCGGTGAAGCTTCTCAGTTGATTCGTCACTTTGCAATCACTGATTCAAACTATGATAGTGCTTGGAACATGTTAAAAAGGAGATATGAAAATAAGCGTGCTATTGTTACCTCGTATTTGCACTCCTTTATGTCTCTTCCTGCCATCAATAACGAGTTTGTTAAAGATTTAAAAGTCTTACGTGACACATCAAATGAAGCATTACAAGCATTAAAAAATTTGGAAAGATCAGTAGAACACTGGGACGATCTAATTGTTTATATAGCTGTAAATAAACTAAATAAAAACTCGCTATGTGAATGGGAGAGACATTTAGGAGATACCAGCGACTATCCTAAGTACTCTGATTTGGACACTTTTCTTTCTATGTGAATAAGAACTTTAGAATCCTTTCAAATGACTCGAGAATTACAAACAAATAAAGCAAATAATTTTAACAATAAATCACGCCAATCTTCCAGTCACATAAATAATAGCACATCTCAATCTGTTATCTGTTGTGTGTGTGTGTAAGGGGAATCATAACGTGTATCAATGCAGTCAATTTAAGTCGCAAAGTATTGAAAGACTAAGGGAAATTGCTCGCGAAAACAGATGTTTTAATTGTTTAAGAATTGGACATATGCTACGTAACTGTAGAAGTAAAAGTATTTGCTTTCATTGTAGGCAAAAACACCATTCTCTACTTCACTCCGAGCAATCTCCTTTCAACGCTTCTGATACTGTTCAATCAGAAGAAAATAATGCCAAGTCATCTATCAATTCAGTACATGCGATAACAAATCAGGATCCGAGTATTACAATCAACCCTTCTTCTAGTATTGTTTTTAATAATAGTACTGTTTCACACGCAATTGCTCTAATTTTACCTGTTATTAAAACTGTTATTTTAGCTACAGCTCAAATTAATGTACAAGCATCTAATGGTCGAAACTTACGTATTCGAGCGCTTTTAGATCAAGGATCTCAATCCACTCCAGTGAGTGAATGGATTGTACAAATGTTAAATTTAAACAGGCAGCCCGCTATGACTAAATTATGTGGTCTTTTCGGCATCTCATTAGGGACAGCAAAATCAAAAGTTGATTTACTTATCACTCCAATTACAGACAGTAATATGGACATCCCTATAACCGCGTTAATCAAAACTCGCGTTAGCAATTATCTTATGCCTAAGAATGGATACTCAATAGATTGGGAACATTTCAAGGTCCTTTGGACGCTCCTGTAGCGCAATCCACTATTTTTGGTTGGATTCTTTCAGGTCAAGCAGGACAATTGGTTTCCTTTCACAGCACCTCTATTGTGCAACATTGTATTGATATTTCAGAACTGCAAACAGACCTCAGAGCATTCTGGGAATTGGAAGAATTTCCAAAAAGGTCTCTTCTTACCGAAGAGGAGCAATTATGCGAAGATTATTTCCGCGAAACACAGTCTAGAGATAAGGAAGGTCGGTATATAGTACTACTTCCTTTTAAACCAAATGGTCCTAAGAAATTAGGTGGATCCTTAAATATCGCCACTTCTATGTGGCTTCGCAATGAGCGTCGTTTATTAAAAGATAAGCAATTACACTCCAGCTATTCGGAGTTCCTTAGAGAATATGTGAACTCAAATCACATGAGAGAAGTTCCTTGCGATTTAAAGAATAAATCGAAAGCCTCATCTGCTGTTTATTTACCTCATCACCCAGTAATTCGAGAAAGTAGTTCCACAACGCGCGTACAAGTAGTTTTCAATGCGTCTAGTCGCACCTCAACTGGCAGCTCCTTAAATGAGCACCTCCTAGTAGGGCCTAAATTATAAGCTGATCTAACCGGTATTATTTTGCGCTGGAGATTATATCCATACGTATTAATTACAGATATAGTTAAAATGCTTCGGCAAATTTTAGTAGACCCACGCGATGTTGACTTTCAAAGAATAATTTTTAGACATGATCCTTTAGAACCTCTACGTTACCCTACATTAAAGGTATCACAGAACAAATAGGAAGAATTCTCAACAAACACAACATCCAAACCATATTTAAACCATCTGCGAAAATAGGACAACTTCTAAACAATCCTGAAGATAGAAAGGTACCTCTCAGTGATCCGGGAGTATATGAAATCCCTTGTTCTTGTGGCAAAATCTATATTGAATAAACCGGGAGGGCGGTGAGCCAACGTGTAAAGGAACATGAGAGTTAAGTCAGGCTAAAACATTTTACGCAATTAGCACTAGCTGAGCATCCTATTGAAACAGGACATAGCATTTTATTTGACAAAAATACCGTCATCGCAAAAACGTACAATATTTTTCCAAGAAAGCATAGAGAAGCAATCGAAATCTTAAAACACCCTGATAACATTAATATGGACAAGGGATATAATACCAATCCGATTTGGCTTTCCGTCCTTCCGGGTTTTTTAAAAAAGACTTGATTGGCCTTTCAATTTCGAGCAGTCCCTACGATGGGGTGCTCTGGCCAATCACAGGCATCGTAAAGAATATATATAAGAACAACATAACCTGAAACTTCGGTTTCAGGTCGGCCTTAAAGAAGTGAACTGCAATTTTCACGAAACTTCGGCAAGATTTGTAGTTTTGCACACGATTGAAACCCAAAAAAGCTTTGAATTTTAAATTCAAATTTATCATAATGAATCATTGTAAAAGCATTAAATCTGTTAGTTAGTCTAATTGACAAAATTTGCGTGAAAATCTTATGGATGCAATTCAGAGAGATGGGTCTATAATTGCCAGTGTGACCAGGATCACCCTTCTTATGCTAGATAATCATGGATAATTTACCCCAGGACTTAGGCACCTTTGCATCCACCATGACTTTGTTAAGTAGGTCTTCCATATAGAGAATCCAGTTTTCTGGCAGTCTTTTGAAAAAGCTGTAATCAATGCTATCGCACCCTGCCGCCTTCGCATCATTACATTTTTTTAGACTGTCCCTAATTTCTATTGTAGTTTTGTAACTATCGAGCAAGGAGTGGGTGGTACTTAAAGCGAATTCGACGTCTACAAGCTTACTAGGGAACATATCCAGGAGATACGCATGCCATGTTTCAGGTTTGATGACGTTTAACGCTTGAGGTCTAAATCGAAGGCCATTAATAATGGACCAAACATCAGCAGAAGTACGTGCTGCAGCCAACTCATCTATCATTCGCTTTTCGTAAGTGGTTTTCTTAGCAGACAACAACTTCTTATAATTTCTCGCAGCGGTTCTATAAGTCTCCAGACTTTTGCAAGCAAAATTTACTTTCCTGCCCTCATGAAAAATCTCAGTCAAGCTTTTCCTTGCCTCGCGGCACGTAGCGTCATACCGTGGTTTGTTACTGTGAACAATGCCCGTCCTACCTGTATAAGCTTTTCTCATACCTAGCTCTACCGCAACATGTCTTATCGCGCCAACAAGAATTTCGTTCATTTGGTCTACGTCACCACTCACCCACGCAATTTCGTTCCTCCAACGCATCAAATCCTTAAACTCTTCTGATCTAGCAAAACTAAATGCGAACTTATCCGACTCGAGGAGATTAGCATGGCTCTGCGAAGGACTTTGGCCTGCGCAGCTCACAAAAGCAGCAATCGGGAAATTATCAGACAAATTTTTGATCTTAAGTACTTTAAAGTCTTGCAGAAAGGGCAGACTGTTTATCGAACACCATAGCAGGTCATTCACGCTCCTTCCCATAGCGCCCTGAAATGTAAACTGTGCCGGAAAATCACCGCTTGCCCTCCCATTGCACACAAAGAACTCGTTACTCTACATAAAGCTAGTTATCAGTTTTCCCTTATTATTATTAAAATTTTCTACAGATAATCTGTTACTCATAAAAGAAAACATACAACAATTTACCTTCAGAATAATATATTCCGGCGCAACTGACAGCAGTTGTGCTGAAAAGCGATTCTTATTTAACACAATCACTATGCCACCCTTGGCTCTTCCTTTGATAGCATCTCTCACCGCCGGGGAGTCAAAGACGAGTAAGTCCCTGGAGAATGCTTTAAAAGTGGTTCTTGAGGAATCCATCTAGGTCTTATAAATGCACAAAATGGCAAATTTTCTGAAAGAGCTCGTAATGTCCTCCAGATTTGGAAACCCGTGAACATTCCAAAACATAACTTTGGTGAGCGTGTAGACATCTGAAAGAGGTGTTGAACAACGACATGTGAAAACAGTAGGCTGGTGATTACCTTGTATCATCTCAGAGGAACCACCAAAGAGCTATGCCTTCGGGATGCGGCGGTCACATGAGGTTTTAGCAGTCGACGGGGTAGCAACATCGTTCAATAAAAATTGGTCCATGCGTTGATTCGGCGTGGCATCTAGCATATCTTATTTAGGCGGTCGTACTCTCTTGAAGGGCTTGGCAGGCCGCATTATATTGAATTCAGAAGCATCTCCTTCATCTTCATCTGGGATAATGGACTCCTAGAGGGCGGAGTTTGAAGAATCCTTTTTTCAATTCCAAAGGAAAGAAATAATTATGTCTTTTGACCTGTCGTTGCGTGCAAGGAGTTCTACCTCTCTTTTAATTATGGATAATTTGCTGAATAGGGATAAAATTTTTGCTGCAACGTCCGTAGAAGCTTTATAGGATTCCTTGACGTCCTTCATCGGCTGATCATGAGAGCTCGTTAAAGATGTAATGTCCTTGGACAACTCAAAAATAACTTTTTGTAAGCTTTCTTCCTTATTATGACTGTATGCATGGAAAGCCGCACTTTAAATACTATTACACTTCACGACTTCACAGAAGAATAAAGCTTAAAATTCGAGCTTATAAGACGGTTCTGCGGAGCGAACATCTAGCACGTCTAATATAGACATTAGTAAGAATAAAATTTACGGGCATAAGATAATTCATATGATGCACACTTATAGACTAAAACAATATGTTGAAGGATATACGAGTCACGGATATATATAAAACGTGTACTGATTTGGTTTTTTTCTGAATCTAGTTAGGTAGCTAATATATTGCATACACCAAAGATCAGCGATCACTCGATAATTAAAATAAAACTACAAAGTACGGGGGCTGTTTGATAAGTCAGTGACTTTTTGCATTTTTTGCACAGTAACTTTGAATGCACCACTGATCCCGTCAACGCCATCTATGAATAGACTACTGTTAAATTTTAAGCAAGCTGGGTCATTTATTTTGGACCTCGGATTTCGATTCAGCGACCCTAAAAACATATGTAGAAGGTTTTTGAAGTTTATTGCACGGCTTTTCCTGTTATTGACCTTGAAATGACCTTGAACCTGACGTGATGGAGGTAAACAGACCTCGGATTCGTATTCAGCGCGTCAAAATACACAAGGATAAAGTGATCTTGTCAAATAGTCCTCACCTTTTTTTTTTTGTAAACCAGTGTTATCATTAAGATACTGTTACAGCTTTAAAAGTGAATTATTGTCATTTTGAAAACAAAATTTTTAATTTGGTAACATGACCCACCGTTTTTCCTTATACGTAGCATCTCTTCACATTCATCTGGACCCGCCCGTATTTCTTCCCAATGACATGATAATAAAATTGTCTCGAGTCGCGGTATCATCCATCCGTCAAGCTAGTTGCTCAAATCTATTAATTCATCAAATTTCAGTTTCTACCTTTCACAATTATTAAGAGATCACATGTTAATATTAGTTACTCGATTTAAATTTTAACAGTCACGTACGATAAAATCTTGGCTACATATAAGTGAAAAGTTCATCTGAGGACTAAAATTGAAAAAAATGTATTCTTATTCATTCTTCTACATTATTGAAGCATTTTTCATATCGAAGAAACAACCGATAACGTTGTACAACAAATAACCTGGAAATAAACAAAAATTAGTGTGGACTCCTTCGGTAAAAAGTGCTCGAGTACAGACGCTCCTGAACATAGGCAGTACATTTTAACATAAAATCTAGACAGCATATCGTTTTTGATCTCCTAATTATAAGCGATATATCCCATTTTGTGAAAGAAAATTTCAAATCAAATTTTTCACTATAGCACCAGTATTAGTTTTTAGTATTAGTTTCAGAATATAACTTTTTCTTAGTTACTTTTACAAAAAAAAAAGTAACTATAGACACTTTTTTATTTACTTTTGTATTTTAGAAACATATATATAGTCAGGAAAATAAATAACGCCTCTTTCTCCACCCCTTCGACTTCCCCTCTCCACTCCGCCCTACCTCATCTTCCGAGTAAGATTCCTCGGGATATGCTTTGAGCTGAGATTGTTTCTTTTTTTCTCATCATGTCTTTTGAGCCTGGCAACCTTCCGCGATTTCTTCCACATACAGGGAGAAAATATTGGTTGTAAAATTTAGTATTATAATATTTATTTCTATAAGAGTTCAATGGCAAGCTAGAATATAGTCGGAAAATAGTATTAATTGCCACAGCGATACGAAAAGATACTTTTTTCCATATCAATTATTGACGAAAACTGGATAGGTTAAAATTCGCATAAATGTAATACCTTCCATCATAAATGATGAGAATGTAAAAATGCTTTTGAATAAGATTTTGTGATTATTATTCCATGAATAGTTTATGAACAATGTCCTTCAACAGCTGGTCGGAAAGGCTTCTAGTATGAATATTCACTTCATACAAGAAGAGTACCTAACATCTGAATAAAATTGCAACACGTTAAAAAAGTATAAAATATAGGACAAATAGTTAATGTAATTCATGTGATCGCATTGTTACCTTTAAAATTTGATATTCCAGCTTTAATTTGGTATGTAATACTTTCCCCACTCGTTCGCCATTCGTCAATAATATGACTTCAAAACTACGTATCTATTCATCTCGTACTGGTTCCCCCTATGTTGATTGAAAAACCACCATGCGACTCTTAACCCGATCACAAATTCATCTCTTCTCCTATGAATCTTTTTCTTACCCTCATTACATGAATTCTTGAATCCTCGGTAGTGTAACCTGACCAAAACTGAACGAGTTTACGCTTACTCCGAAAGGTATTTGGCTTAATGATATAATAGTAATACCCGGTAAAAATGTGTGATAGAAAGTTCTTTCTGAAGCTATCTAATCATTTCCACTGTTTCCAAACCTTTCTGAGATCTGCATCCGATACTTTTCAAAAATTTTGGATAAAAAATCGATATCACATTTTAAGAAAAAAATGCTGTTAATTTAATTTATGATTGTTTTTAGTCAACATTTATACCACGGATAATAACGGAGACAGGTAACGCCTCATTGTATAACTTGTTCTGCGTATAAATAAATTTAAATAATCTGCAAATATAAGATGGGACTAGGTCTTATATCCCTCCACTCTCAGTACCATAGGGCCCTGATAAACACACTGAATCCCAAGGCGTCAAATTATGATCCAAAAGTAGATCAATTAGTGTTGCAGTGGGAAAAATAATTGATATAGACGTAAGAAGATATGAATGTAGTTTTTTATTTTCAATGTTGTAGTTATGTAGTTGTCAAATATTTCCCCACTCCAATGAATTGATCCACTATTGGATCAATATTTTATTTTGAAGGATTATCCTTCGAACCCAAGTTTTTACGATTTCCGAACATTTTCTCACGAGTTCTGTGATCCAAGTCTTGCAAGTAAACTCTACTGTAAAGGGTCCCGTGTGGAAAAGTGTTATGGCTGTCTGGTTGCAGGTCAGATCCCAATAATAATATGTGTGCGTCCAAATGAAAAATTACAAGATTGTCCAATTTATTTTAAGAGTTATACGTGGCTTTGTGAGTCAGTTTCGAAATTGTCCCATTTTCATGCGAAACCATACTTCAACTTATGCTTTATCTGATGACATTATACCTATGTCTAACACTGAAATTGGTTGAGACAACCAATAAGGTAGTAGAGCCAAATACTTTAGTTTATAATATATGCCGCTACTATTGAAGTGGTTGTGGTTACTGCGTTTATTTCTAAGCAGAGGTAGTTGTACTTACTACTTCAAGTAATAAGTCTTACTATTAAATCGGTAAGCCTTACAGTTAAATCAATAGTTTCGAGTACACTTAAAGCAGTAATAATTCTGACTATCAAAATTGGTATAGTTTCAACTCCTGAACACTCAGAAACATTTCCTCTTGTGACAAATGGATATTTCTTGATGTAAATGGAATTTCCTCTTAAATTTAAGGTTAAGAGGATTTTCATTTGTCTCAATAGGAATCCTTTTGCACCAAAAAATGTCTTTATGCGACTAACTTCGCCTAATCTTCCAGCCAAATAATTCTGTTTCTCTCAAAAATATATTCTCGTCAACCCTATGCATCGCCCGTGTATGAATATGTGGTAGTTGTTCTCTTAGCATCCGGAGGGGTATCGTAGTTCAAATAAATCCAACAGATGGCGCTCCGATCAGGATAAAAGTAATATCGCCGGTAGTTTATGAAATCCAAGATGAGTCCGGGATAATCGAGAAAGCTCATATTAAAGATTTAAAACACTCCTGGTCGATTGCTCCGAACTTAGTTAACAAAAGTCATTTTTCGCAGAGTGAAGATGAGGAAGAAGATTCCTAAGTACCGCCCGGAGACGGTGCAGGAGCTCCGAAGGCGTCGGGGCCACTCCTGTCGCCTATACTTCAGGACACCCCGCGATGCGAACCAAGCCCCCTTGTTTCGCCACGAGCGCAAACCAAGAGACGGGAGAGGTCTGTTCTCATCCTTCCCGACGGTACCGCAGAATCGCCGCTATCGGCCAGTGACGGTGCCAGAACTAGAGGAAGCCAGCGGAAGAAACGGGGAAGACCAAGAAAATCAGGCTCTACCGTAACTGGATGTTCTGCCGGAACCGGAAGTTCAACCGGAACCGGCCGTCCAACCGGAACCGGAGGTTCCGCTGGAGCGGAGAACAGCCTCCAGGCCGCAAAAGGGGAAGACCTCGGCGTCTTACCCTCGGCGTCCCGATCGTGCAACTCGTCCGTCGCCGTGGTTTGGGAAGACCCCGTAAGCTCCAAAGGGGCCATACTGAGGGCTGTGTTCCACACGGAGCCGAAGCAGGCGACTTGGAAGAAAATAGGGCTCCCTCTAAATCCTCCCCCGCCCCGAAGCCGAAGGTGGAGATAGGAGTCTCTCGGTTGGAATTGGAGGACGGAGAAAGCACGGGGGGGGGCGTGATCAGGGAGGCCGAGTTATCGAGGAGAGATCGCCATATATCTTTCCTTTAAGGGATTATGAAATGACTTCCCCTCTTGCGAGCATCGATGCTCAAGTCTCAGCCCTGCTCGGGCTACCCCCGCCCCCTGCTCGGATATCATCTATTGGGTTGGAGCGCCCCATGATGGAGTCGCCTGATGAGAGTAGAAAACCAGAGTGGCGGCCGTCTACAGCGAAGTTCGACCTTCGCGTCTCGGCTCAGTTGGGATTGCCTTAGGTCCCGAGTTTAGCGTCGGCTTCGCGGGGCGGAGGCCCCTCGACTTGGTTGACCAATCCAGGCTTGTTTCTGGGCCCAAGCCCTGGGCCAGCTCCGATTTCATCGGGTAATACAATGCCAACCCAGGGGTGGACCCAGAACTAACAGCCAGAACTCTGCTCTCCTGCTGCCCATCGGATGTATAGAAGGAACCTTTGCGCACCCTTGATGCCCCCACCGGATCACACCTGTGGGAATTGTCACCGGGTGGGGCACGACTTCAACCACTGTTTGTTCCAGAAAGGTATATTTTGTTTTTATTGTGGGAAACCTGGCGTTAGGATCAACCAGTGTCCGAGGTGTGCATCTGGGTGGAGATTAGGAGAGGGAAGCCCTCATTCCCGGCAGGAACAGGGCGTCGGTCCTACTCAGCACACCGCCTCGGCGCTCTCACCTCGGCCATTGGCGAACCCTCGCCAACAGACAGTAGCCCTTTCTGGAAGCAACGTTAGGCCCACATCGGATGGGCAACCGGGAGACAGGGGAGGTTTGGATTCCGATCACCCTCTCATTCAGACCTTGGCGGACGCCATCCTGAAGCGACTCCAGCCCAGGGATGATTAGGGAGGTTTTCTTTTACTTTGTTTGTGCATCAGATTGCGTTTCTTAGTTTTAAGCTGTTTTTGTGTTGCCCTTCAGGCCTAAGTAGTCGCAAGCCATTTTCGTGTAAGTTTATTGTAGCTCTTTAGGCTATAGTTAGTTTTAAGTCGTTTTCGTGTAGCCCGACAGGCATTAGTTAGTTTAAGATTTTTCGTGTAGTTTTAGGGTGTACAGTTAGTTGTAACTTCAAGACTTTCTTTTCTTCTGCCTCAGCTGCCTGATTGCAGCATTAAGATTGAACATTTTACGTTCAAAAATTTCGGATTTCTTTCATTTGAGTCGGAGAACTCATTAGATAGGACTACAGTCTACTAAGGAACAATAGATTATCGCTAATTTAATGTCGGCTATGAGTGAAGTCAAAGAGTTATATTAGTTCAAAATAACTGGAATAACTAAATTCAAGAGTATTTTAATGAGCAACAATCAGTTTCTGTCAGGGAGATCCTGAATCTGGCAAATAGCAGATCAATTATTATCATATTTCTTTTCTTTATCACAAGATACCTGGAATTTTCAAGTTTGTTTCCCAAAGCTTTATTTGATCTATTTTGTTCCTTTATTTTTATTTTTTTTTTATTCTTTATTTTGTTGTTGTTGAGGACTATTATTCGAGATACCTTATAAGAACACTAAATCATAATCGATTGCAAGAACACTCAACAAAATTATGCTCTTGAACTTGATGAACAATCTGGAGGTCGGATTGGTGACGCCTGCTGGTCGTGGGACCCCACGGGTCAGTCTGGGAGGAGGTTTTGTAACGTGGTGGCTAACCACCCGTTATGGATCCTTCCCCAGCTTTCTGAATTAAACATTAGACCGTACTTATTTCGTATAGTTTTTTTTTGTTGAAATTACTTAGACCAAAAATTGGATGGGAAAGAAAATGTCGCGTTCAGAATAACTGGTTTGATCTATTACTCAGGCAGACAACATGTTTGGTGTAGTGGACCTGTTCCTTTTTGACAGATTTTCAATTTAGGTTTAAGCAATTAGTGTATTGTAACGTTCATTTGTAATAAGCAGTGTATTAGTGTGCCTTAAGAGATTCACATTGTTTTTCGCAATTGGAGCACATGAAAAGTTAATCATGGTTCGGGTTTAAACACCCTTTATTGTAAATACACGTTATACCTTCTATCAATAAAGAAAAATATGTCATTCCATTAAAAAAAATGAATTCCGGTACGAATAGGCCACTTCCGGTGGGAGCAGGAAGTTGAAAATACCTCCAATAGATCGGGCACTGTCTATTTACTATTAGGAGGTACTGAACTTATAACTTCATTAGGTATTTTAGATTTTATAAAAGGGTGAACGGGTGATCTGGGACACCCTGTATATATATACCTAGTATGTGTACCTGGAACACATACCATCGGGGTGTCCCACCCACGCAGGAACGACTTATATTTACAGACACAATGCGGCCCTAAGAGTGATTTATAACCATCTTTGTCGCTCTTACGGTGTTGGCCGCGATCCTGCCCTGTCGAACGCTCCAAGGGAGATAGAGTCAATTGTCCGAAACGAGAAGTGCCAAATTTTCTGGAACTACGAACTCCCGCACTAACAGCTGGTAACTCCAATAAAAAGGCGTCTTCTCTCTTCTTAAACTGCAAGCTGTCTCCTTCCTTAAAGTAGTCGACCGTTGGGGCATCCGTAAATGATCTACCGACCATTACATCTACCTCCTGATAATCATCTGGTACGACGTAAATTGTAACATCGCGAACTGTCACTCCGTCAACATTCATATCAGCGGTTATGAGACCGGCTGATTCAACTTTGTAACTTGATGGTCCCCAACTCTTGAGAACAACATTTGCTTTTTTAATTTGGGAATTCACCGAACGCGCTTTCGAAATCTTGATAGTGCAGTCCGAACTTCCAGGGTCGATTTGACCACTGAGATTAATGCCGTTCACGAATATTGATTACAAATATTTGATCAGCCCGTGATCCTTTTAATTTATTTCAATTTTATTCACTTCCGGCTTTTGCTGTGCAATGCCGTTGAGTGTGTCCCTTCGCGTGACACTTCCTGCAGGTTTCTTCCTTCTTAGGTTCGGGACAATTTCTGGAAAAATGTCCGTAAAATTGACAATTGTAACACTTTGGTTCGCCTTCCTCGTTTTTGATAGGTGGTCGACGATCGGGTTGAGCGCGTGCCGACCTGTCATTATCCTTCTTCGTCTGATGCGTTCTATCAGTTTTGGCACTTGCATTTTCAGCGCTTCGATCACTGGAGGTCGACTGTCTCGAAATTGGATTGCTATATGTAGTCGTGCTCGGTTTAATTGGTTAATCCATTCTGATCCGCTCTACGCGTTGAGTGTTAAGCCGCTCGAAGGAAATAATGTCATGTAATAGTTCGTCGGCATTGTTGTGAATGCGTGCAGCCATTGCACTACATGTGTCTTTGGACCAAAGTCCCACTAACACCTGCTCTTTATTGTCGCGCAAATCCAAACCCAACTCTACACAGAACTTTACTTTCGCGTGAAAGTAAGTAGTTATTAGCTCATTCTTCTCCTGAATTCTTTGTGTCATATTTTTCCACTTAGATGACTTGCTCTCTGCGAAGACATACGAACCCCAAAAGGGTACTTTAAATTCCTTCCAGCCTGTAAATTCTCGTGCTCTTAAGCGATACCAGTCACTAGCGCCCTCTTTTAGGTGTATTTTAGCGGACTCGACCCTTGAAATCTTCTATGCTCTTGCTGAGATCGGGCATTATATGATAATTTGGTACTGCATCATAGCCGTTCAAGACTCCACGACTTAATGAATCAGCCGCGTGATTCGGATTCACGGAAAGATTTTCCAGTAATTGAAATATTCTCGCTTCTCGCCGTTGACTCTCCTGCATCATTGTCCAAACCATCTGTTCCATTGAAAAATTTGATTGGGGTAGCTGCTGTCCCAGTGGATTGTTGGCGAGTGATGGGGGATCACTAGATCCGTACAAGTCATGTCGAACGTTGAGTGTTGAAGTGGATTGAGATTGGTTGCCTGGTCCACCACTTACGTCGTTAGGTGCCCTTACTCGCAAGTTATCAGGCCGAGGTAATTCCCCTCCTGCTGCCCCAGCCGGAGTCCATCCCCCTCTTCCTCTTTCGATTCCTGATGATCTTCTTTCCGGATGCCTAACAATTGGGGGAGATTCAGGCAGCATTAGGCTACTTTGGTGTTGCTGCGCAAAAGCCTCAAACTGTTCAGCCGTAATTTCCGGAATCACATTTTTTTCAGCCATTTTGTTTGATCGAACGCATGACTCAGCAACTTGAACCATACGCTTGTGGCGTGATAGCCGCCATATTGAAATTTAAGCGTCTCGAAGAATGAAAAAAAACAATTTTCACTCGATTCCACAGGTTGTTTTCCACACTATACCACTATTGGGTACCACACTGTCTACACACTGCTCGAGAATTCCAGGGATATCGATAGATCCCACTTCTGAATTGTTGGCGACACCAAAAGCTTGATCACCATCTTTCTGACCACGCTAGTAGGGGGAGAGGTTTAGTTGGAATAAACCGAACTCCCGAATAGTATAATGAATGTGAATTATATTTAAACATAAGCAGTAAACAACTTATACATAGTTAAAGTAAACTCTCGGAATTATCCGCGAACTCGCACAATCAATCTCCGTTACGCACACGCTCGTGTTTTCGCTCATAGATATCGGCTTCAGTTCTCGCCTCGGCAACTCGCAAGCGACTGACGCTCTCGCCCTTTGTTCGCCTGAAACCCCTTACGCCCTCTTACGGGTGGCGCCATTATTAATGTTATTTGAAACCGCTAACATTCGGCCATCCTAAGTGTCAACTTGTCCTCAAGTTATTCGCATATAAAAATGATTACAACTAGGTACATTTGGATTACGCTCGTTCTCATCGTAAGATATCTCACTACACACCGCATTACACGCTCATTCTCTTATCTAGGGTCTCCATAACGCTGTGGAGGGCGTCGAACACGCTTTGGTCGAGTTTGACCTTGCAGCAATGAATTTACATCATCGGTATCACTGTTTACACTTTCACTAAATACGAGGTTTTCGTCGCGATTGGCACATACTGGACGAAGAGGAATAGAGTCGTCTTCATCCTCGCTTGTTCCATCGATGACATTCGAATCTTCATTTATTGGAGCTCGCCAAATTTCGAGTTGACTCGCTGAGGCTGTTGAGGCATATCTCCGCCCTTTTTTGTCGACTCCTAGGTCTGCGATACCATAGGTATCCGAAGGAAAAATCGCCGTGACTACTAAAGGTCCTCTGAACTTTTTTTGAAGTTTGGCGGACTCTCCTGTTTGCTCCGGATTGTCCTTCATGAAGACTATCGCCTACTTCGAATTTTACGTGTGTCGCTCTATTCTTGTCATACCGCTTTTTGTGTTTAATCTGCTCTTCCAAGATTCTTGCTCGTGCAGCTTCTCTTAAAATCAGTGGAGATGTATAAAGAGTCTCGTCATCAATTGTGAGTTTGCGTAATTCGCCCTCGTCGTGACGATTAATGTATCCAAAAAGCAATTCGAAGGGGCTCTTCCCCGTGCTTTTGTTAGGCGACTCATTCAGATTTCTCTGCACAACCTTAAGGCATTTGTCCCAATCTTTTCCTTAAGGGTTGAGAACGCTTCCTTGTATCGCTGGAATGAGTGTATAGTTCGTCCTTTCCACCAATCCGTTTGCCTGGGGGTGGCGAGGTGAATTCAGAGAGTGTTTGATGCCATGCTTGGAGCAGAATTCTTTGAATTTCTCAGAAAAACTTGAATTTAATTGGTTCCAAGAAACAACTCAAGTTTATTAATTTTAAACATGGTTGATGACATAAAATGTAACGACCTTAAACCTACTACCTGACCTTCGAGCGTGTAGTGTCGACGGGCTAAACTTCAGGAAATTCGTTATTGAGACATCTATAATTTTAAAATCAATTCGCAATCAACTTCGGGGCGCAGGAGAGAGGGAGAGAGTATTCGAAATATACCTTCTAAAGTAATTTGTATATTATGCTTCTGACCTTTTCTTTAAATGCAGTCCTCTCTGCTTTGGCTGTTATTTCTGATGAGTCACCAGAAACAACAGTCGCCACCGTCTTCACTAACACTCACACGCGACACGCCGCGACCGCTGCCCCGTCGATTTTCACGATATTGACACAATCATACACAGTCTATTACGTCGGATCATTCCGGCTATACCGATGTGGACTTATTAATCGGAATGATCCACGCGCAACTCACTCGACTTTCTAGTCTTTTGAATATGATATTATTCACTCCCGAACTGGACTGGGTACACTAGGCTGGTTTACGCGATTTTTACGTTTCTCCAGTTAACGTCCTAAAACTCTATTAGTATACCTGTATTCGGCCCGGAACCTTTGGGGCAACCATCACAACGCGCACGTGAGAGGAAAAGCGGACGGAGCGCGAGAACATTTTACATGTGCCTTTTTCTTACCGAACTTCTTGATCGTACAAGAAGTTAACGTAGAATGCTATCGAGACTTGACTGGGATTAGCCTCTTTGAATTGTGGGTAGGGATTTTTGCAATTCTGACATTTTTAGTCCTGCTGACTGATTTGGGAACGACGGTAGGATGTGGCGTGACTTCGAAAATGCTGATGCTGATAAGGCATCGACTAAGCAATCTTTCAGGGCACGTGCAAAAATGTCCATTTGAGGTGAAACTTTTAATTTAGCTTATTGAAATTATTATTCCCATGATCGACAGCAAGTTGCAGTTTTTTTCAGAAATTTTCAACTATTTGTCTATTTTTCACTTGGAATGACCTTATAATTATTTATTTTGATCAAAAATAATTGTTTAAACAAATGATCATTGTTAATAACTACCTTCATCTATATTAATGCCAGATAATTGAGGTTGTTGTGACATTTTCAACTTTTTGCCCACTTTTCACTTAGTGAGGTAATAATTAATGCAAGTTATTAAAAATAGTTCTTTCAACAATTTATTATTGTTAATAACTATCTTCTCTCAGATAAGTGCTAGAAAGTTGTGGATTTTTCTGAAATTGTTTACCTTGCTTTGCCTCTTTAGTTATGAACAAATAATAAATAAACATTAGAGAGAAAAATATTCTAAGCAATCTCTTTCTTTTTCGTAAATATATTTTTCTGCAAATTTAAAACAAAACTTTTACAAGTCATTTGCACACCTAGTTCTCCTATCTAGTCCTAATTATTCCATTCTTTGTTTTTGTTTCTTGTTTAAGATAGCCTTTTTGCTCAAAATAATTTTTTCAAACATTGGGGAAAGAGCAAAAATAATTCACATAAAAAAGTAAAATACTTTTTAAAAAATGATTCTTCTTGAGGTTCACTTATTATTTAATCATAACTAAAAAGTCAAAGGAAAACCCAAGATTTCAGATAAAAGCAACTTTCTGGCATTACTATAAGAGAATACAGTTATAAGCAATAATCAATTGTTTGAATAAGCATGTTTTGGTTAACTAGCTTTAATTAGTATGTCACTAAGTGAAAAGTGGACAAAAAGTATATGAATTCAGAAAAAAACCGCAATTTTTTAGCTTTTATCTAAGAGAAGATAGTTATAAACAATTATAAATTGTTCAAACAACTATAATTGTTAACTTGCATTATTCACTACTTTACTAAATAAAAAGTGCATAAAAAGTTAAACATTTCAGAACAAACCAAAACTATGATAAATTTGAAATTTAAATTTTAAAGCTTTTTTGGGTTAAAATCGTGTGCAAAACTACGAAACTTGCCGACGTTTGGTGAACATTGCAGTTCGCTTCTCCAGGACTGACCTCAAACTAAAGTTTCAGGTTATGTTGTTCTTATATAGATTCTCTACGATGCCTATGATTGGCCAGAGCGCTTCATTGTGGGGATTGCTCGAACTTGATTGGCCAATCAAGACTTTTTTAAAAAACCCGGGAGGACGGAAAGCCAAATCGGATTGGTATTATATCCATTGTCCCAATTGATGTTATCAGGGTATTTTGAGATTTCGATTGCTTCTCTACGTTTTCTTGAAAAATATTGTACGTTTTTGCGATGACGGTTGTTTTGTCAAATAAAATTCTATGCCCTATTTCAATATGATGCCGAACTAGTGCTGATTGCGTGAAATGTTTTAGCCAGACTTCACTATCACGTTCCTTTACACCTTGGCTCACCGCCCTTCCTGTTTCTCCAGTATAGACTTTGCCACAAGAACAAGGGATTTTATATACTCCCGGATCACTGAGAGGTGCCCTTTTATCTTTAGGATTGTTTAGAAGTTGTCCTATTTTCGCAGGTGGTTTAAATATAGTTTGGATGTTGTGTTTGTTGAGAACTCTTCCTATTTGTTCTGTGATACCTTTAATGTAGGGTAGGATGGTGGTCGTCTTTCTCTCTCTTTCTTTAGTGGGTTGTGTTAACTTGTTTTCTTATTCTATTTTCTTATTGCTTTCTCAATCTGTTTGTTTGTGTAATAATTTGTTTAAAATTTCGTAATTCCTTGTGTAAGTTATCTTTATCTGTTATGGAGACAGCTCTGTATACAATGGAATTGATAACCGATTGCTTTTGAGATGGCTGGTGGTGGGAGAAGGCATGTAAGTATCTGTTCGTATGGGTGGGGTTTCTGTAAACTTCGTGTTCTAATGTGTTATCAGATCTTTTGTAAACTTGTGCGTCCAAGGAAGGCAATTTTCCGTTTGGTTCAATTTCCATGGTGAACTGGATATTAGGGTGTAAATGATTTATGAAATCGAAGAACTTGTGTAGTTCATCTAGTCCATGTCTCCAGATGACAAAAGTGTCGTCAACGTAACGGCACCGAAATTCCGGTTTGAGCTTGGATTTGTTGAAGATTTTAGTTTCTAGATTTTCCATGAAGATGTTGGCTATTGCAGGTGAGATTGGAGATCCCATTGCTGCTCCTGAAGTTTGTTCATAGAATTGGTTATTGAAAGAGAAGTAAGTATTAACGGTAGCGAGACATGGACATGTCAAGAAAAGGACAAGAGTAAAATTAACGCGATTGGCATGAAACCCCTGCGCATATTATGCGGGAAAACACTGATGGACAAAGTCCGAAACGAGATAATCCTCAAAGAATGTGGTACAGCAGAGACACCAGTTGATATATGGGAAAGAAATCAGTTAAGCTGATTCGGACATTTTGAAAGAACGAAAGAAGAACGACTGACCAAACAGGTGTATAAAGGTAAAATAAATGGCAGAATGTGCTGAGGTAGACAGCCGAAAGAATAGTTAGAATCTATGAATGAAACATTAATCCAATAGAGTGGATGACGCCTGAAACAGAGACCTTCGATACTAATGGTCCCAAGTGGGAACCACACATACCAATTTTGTGAGGCTTTTCGCGTGGGGTGATCGCTACAGAGATTGATCAGCAACAGTGGTCGGAGCAGTATTGCGGAACGAACGTGTCATTCAAATAAATAACACCAGGGTTCTAAATCAATCTAAAATATTTCTACCTTACACCTATATACCTATCTACCCTATATCTATATACCCATCCCCGCACTACTTCTTTCTAACCGAGCAATTCACGCCTACCCCGAAAGGGAAATGGCTTAATGGTATAATAATAATAATAAAATTCAGAGAGCACCTGCATAACTTTTCAGTTTGGACGACAGTACAGATAGACACATTTGTAAAAACCTGTTTTTCGGTTTCAGAGGGTCGCAAAACGTGCAAATTTGACAAAAACGGGAGGGGGGGGGTCAAATTTTACACAAATCTAATACCTTCTCCGATGAAAATGTAATAAATTATTTTTTTAAATTTCTTTTGGTATAAAAAACAGCAAAGATGTCATCTAACTAAACTGCAATAATATTATTACTTCACTTTTAGTAAAAACTGGACAAAAGGTTTAAAATTTCTGAAAAATGCAACTTTCTAGCATCATTAAAAGAGAATATGAATAAAAATAATAATAAATTGTTTAAACAATTATGTTTATCAACTTGCATTTATTCTTACTTCATCAAGTAAAAAGTCAAAAAAGGTGAAAGTTAAAGAAAAACATTAAACTTTCTAGCACTATTAAAAGAAAATATCATTAAAAATTATGATAAATGTTATAAACATTATGTTTGTCAACGCGCATTAAGTATTACTTCACGAAGTAAAAAGTGGGCAAAAAGTTAAAAATTTCAGAAAAAACCGCAACTTTTTAGTACTATTCTAAGAGGATATTGTTATAAATGATAATAAACTGTTTGAACAAATATTTTTGTCCACTTAAAACTATTTCCTCGCTCTAACTAGAAATTTAAAAGCAAGTTGTAAAATTCAGAAAAAAAACCGCGCCTTTCTCTCTATTCGAAGATAAAATTGATATAATCGATAATAAATGGTTTAAACACCTAATTATCAGTGTAAAGTATTCTTCTATATATTAGAAACAATTTGTACTAGAAGAAACCGGAAACAAATAATGAGGGCTAAAAACTCGCAAAACCCAGTTTACCTTATAAAACATTACGGGGGTTAAATTAGAAGAGTAATTTTCGATTCGTATTCTATGGCTATGATTGTGAAGAGCAATGTTGAGAGTCAACTTGATCTACCTAATATTAACTATTCTGAATAATATTTTACAAAAACGTCTTTTTTCTTATGGGAAATACGTGTTAAACTGCATATTGTTTGCTGGATCTCTAAACATAATTCTTTCTCAAAAACAAAAACGCATTATTTTTTTGTGTGGATTCGAACAACTTTGGGTAGGATATGCATGAAAACTCGAAGAAAACAAAATTTGGACCAAGCTACTGCATACGATGCAGACATGTGCTTAGAATCCGATTCCAATGCTAACTCAATTTCGAACAAATTGGCGTATAAAGCACTGTGGTACATAGATAACGCATTCCCTGAATGTAAAAAAAAAAACTTTCATAAATTCCAATTCTCCTACACTAAATAAATACTCTAAATCTTAAAAAAGGTGTCGAGAATTAAATTTTTTCCCTTTTTGTAAAAGAAGCTTCGACAAAGTATTATTTTACATAAATTGAGCAAATTCCCCAAAGGCCCCGGAAATCTGCAGCTTCGCCCCGGTGCGGCAACTTACTAATGTTTTCTCCCAGGTCCTTCGGATTACAATTTTTTTTTTCTTAAATCAAAAGTCTCCCGCTGCACCAGACGATCCTTAACAATAGCCCGGAACAAAAGTTTAGCCCGTGCCCAGGTACATACAATAGCTTCCTAACTGGAGTGAAGGGAGGCGTAGACGCCAGCTGCAGATTTGTATTCAGAATCTCCATCTCCACGACCAAGTAGAATAGAAAAGTCTAAGACGAACGAGATCGACCTTACCGATGAAACCTATAATTTTTATTACCCTGAGTCAATACACCCCAATCCACCTCTCGGAAGTTAAGCTGGCCCTGAACCTCGGATTAGCGCCTGCTTATCGCAGTCAATAAAATATTTATTCGAAATCTACAAACGTCCACTTTCTAGCGATTGTAGTTTACATTAAAAAATCACCACCAAAAGTCCGCAAAATATAGTGGGAAAGTTTCGAAAAGATTAAAAATGTTATAAGTGTTTGCTATTTTCCAATCATTCAGTTCACAATATACGTATGGCCATTCTCCAGATAAATTCCAGACCATTATACGTGCGTAATTTTTAGGTTTGTGCCAAATTTTGAAAACTCAAACCCGATACTTTTGAAAAAAATATTTAACATGTTAACATCCGGTAAACTAAGAAATACGACGGATCTCAAATTTCTCTATGAATTGACTAAATTTCACAAAAATTAAACGAACTACCTATTTCTGTGGGGTCGTTCAAAAAATAAGTAATGTTTTTTTTTACAATGTTGACCCCCTCCCCCCTTTTACGTAACGCTTTATCTATAGCGAATGTATGTAATTTCAAAATTGGCGTAATACTAGAGGTGAGCCTCCCCCACCTCGTGCAGGCGCTACATATTGTTCCTAATCACGATGTTCGCGGAGCGAAAGCAAAGAATAAGCAAAAAAAATCTTGCACTACAGAACTGTTCAATAGTATAGCAACATAATTTATTGATAAGAGTAGAATACCCCAATAACACTGGTTTACAAAAAAAAAAAAAGGTGAGGACTATTTGACAAGACCACTTTATCCTTATGTATTTTGAGGCGCTGAATACGAATCCGAGGTCTCCACCTGTTTTTCCATTCAACGTTAAATTTAATGCGAAATTTTCAGGTTTCTTAACCAATATTTTAAAAGAAATCAAAATTCAAAAAAATTCAACCAATGAGATTAACCTTCATTCGAAAAAAAAAGATTTTTAATAAAGCATTTCAACCATAACTCACGCACTTAATTTCTTAACAAAGTGGTTCATCCAATTTCAAAATATTAAAATTTGAATTTTAAACACAAAGTAAATTTTTTACAAAAATTGTTGAATTTTCAACCCAACAAGACGAATTTTCAACAAAACAGTTGCATTTTTATCCAAAAAAGATTTCAGTTGAGTTTTGAACACCAAGATATGAATTTTAAACAAAAAGTAAATTTTCTACTAAAATATATGAATTTTTAAAATAAAAAGACAAAATTTCAAAAAATAGTTGAATTTTTATCCAACAAAGATTAAATTTCTAAAAAATAGATGTTTTTTCAAATCAAAAAGACAAATTTGCTAAAAAATAGTTGAATTTTTATCAAAAAAATATTTCAGTTGTGTTTTCAACACTAAGATATGAATTTTATACAAAAAGTACATTTTTCACTAAAATATATGAATTTTTAAATCAAAAAGACAAATCTTCTAAAAAATAGTTGAATTTTCATCCAAAAAAGATTTCAGTTCTGTTTTCAAGACTAATAAGATATGAATTTTTAACAAAAATTAAATTTTCTAGGTAGAGAATTGAATTTTTAACCAAAAAAGATGAAATTCCTACTAACATATATTAATTTTTAATCAAAAAGACAAATTAAAAAAAAAATAGTTGTATTTTTATCCAAAAAAGATTTCAGTTGAGTTTTCAAAATTAAGATATAAATTTTTAAGAAAAAGTAAATTCCAAACTAATTTCTCCACCCGCTTTTCCATCGACAGATAAATTCAATGTGAAATTTCCAGTTTTCTTAACCAATATTTTAAAAGAAATAAAAATTCAAGAAAAAAATTTCTAATGTATTTTCACCACCTTAATGTTCAAACTAAGGGAGGAGGTGTCACATCCATCTAATTTCTTTACCTGTTTTTCCATCAACAGTTAAATTTAATGCGAAATTTCCAGTTTTCTTAAACCAATATTTTAAAGGAAATAAAAATTCAACAAAAAAAGCAAAAAAAAATTCCAATGCATTTTTGGACCACCTTAATGTTCAAGCTAAGGCAGGAGGTGTCACATCCAACTAATTTCTCCATCGGGTTTTTCATCCACAGATAACTTTAATGCGAAGTTTCCAGTTTTCTTAACCAACATTTTAAAACTTACAAAAATTCGAGAAAAAAAATTTGCAATGCATTTTTGGACCACCTTAATGTTCCAGCTTAGGGAAGAGGTGTCACATCCAACTAATTTCTCCACCTGGTATTTCATCCACTCTTAAATTTAATGCGAAATTTCCAGTCTTCTTAAACAATATTTTAAAAGAAATAAAAATTCAAGAAAAAAAATGTCCAATGCATTTTCACCACCTTAATGTTCAAACTAAGGGAGGAGGTGTCACATCCAACTAATTTCTTTACCTGTTTTTCCATTCACAGTTAAATTTAATGCGAAAATTCCAGCTTTCTTAACCAATATTTTAAAAGAAATACAAATTTAAAAAAAAGAAATACAAATTAAAAAAAAAATCAAATGCATTTTTGGACCACCTTAATGTTCAAGCTAAGGGAGGAGTTGTCACATCCAACTGATTTCTCCACCTGTTTTTTCATCCACAGTTGGATTTAATGCGAAATTTCCAGTTTTCTTAACCAATATTTTAAAAGAAATATAATTCAAGAAAAAAAATTTCTCATGCATTTTCACCACCTTAATGTTCAAGCTAACGGAGGAGGTGTCACATACAACTAATTTCTTTACCTGTTTTTTCATCGAAAGTTAAATTTAATGCGAAATTTTCAGTTTTCTTAACCAATATTTTAAAAGAAATAAATATTCGAGAACAAAATTTCTAGTGTATTTTTCGACCACCTAATGTTGAAGCTAAGGGAGGAGGTGTCAGATCCAACTACTTTCTCCATCTGTTTTTCCATCCACATTTTAATTTAATGCGAAATTTCCAGTTTTCTTAACCAATATTTTAAAAGAAATAAAAATTCGAAAAAAAAATTTCTTATGTATTTTTCGACCACCTTAATGTTCAAGCTAAGGGAGGAGGTGTCACATCCAACTACTTTCTCCACCTGTTTTTCCATTCAACGTTAAATTTAATGCGAAATTTTCAGGTTTCTTAACCAATATTTTAAAAGAAATAAAAATTCAAGAAAAAAATGTTTAATGTATTTTGACCACCTTAAAGTTCAAACTAAGGGAGGAGGTGTCACATCCAACTAATTTCTTTACCTGTTTTTCCATCAACAGTTAAATTTAATGCGAAATTTCCAGTTTTCTTAAACCAATATTTTGAAAGAAATAAAAATTCAACAAAAAAAAGCAAAAAAAAATTCCAATGCATTTTTGGACCACCTCAATGTTCAAGCTAAGGGAGAAGGTGTCAATTCCAAACTAATTTATCCACCTGCTTTTACATCGACAGATAAATTCAATGTGAAATTTCCAGTTTTCTTAACCAATATTTTGAAAGAAATAAAAATTCGAGAAAAAAATTTCCAGTGCATCTCTGGACCACCTTAATGTTCAAGCTAAGGGAGGAGGTGTCACATACAAATAATTTCTTTACCTGTTTTTTCATCGAAAGTTAAATTTAATGCGAAATTTCCAGTTTTCTTAACCAATATTTTAAAGGAAATAAAAATTCAAGAAAAAAAATTGTCCAATGCATTTTCACCATCTTAATGTTCAAGCTAACGGAGGAGGTGTCACATACAACTAATTTCTTTACCTGTTTTTTCATCAAAAGTTAAATTTAATGCGAAATTTCCAGTTTTCTTAACCAATATTTTAAAAGAAATAAAAATAAAAAAAATTAACTTTATTTTTTTAACCACCTTAATGTTCAAGCTAAGGGAGGAGGTGTCACATCCAACAAATTTCTCCATCTGTTTTTCCATCCACAGTTAAATTTAATGCAAAGTTTTCAGTTCTTTTAAGCAATATTTCAAAAGAAATAAAAATTCGAGAAAAAAAACTTCCAATGTATTTTTGGACCACCAGAATGTTCAAGCTAAGGGAGAAGGTGTCACATCCAACTAATTTCTCCACCTGTTTTTCCATCCACAGTTGGCGCATATACTATTTTATGTGACGACGGTGCATTTACAAGTTTTGTTGCGACAGCGTAGAGTATCGTAATGTTGTGCATTACGATATAGTGAAGTGTAATGTGAAGAGTGATCGTGCGCTGTATCGTAGTGTACAGCATTGCGATAATCTACGCTGTAGAATAAAAACGCGGTAATTCACCGGAGTCACATAAATATTTGTATTCAACTTATTTTCCAGATTTATAACGTGTAATAGGCAAACTGTTTTTTCTAAATAATAAATAGAAGGTGCTCAAAAGAACGAGCATATATCTCTCAATGAAAATGCATGCGACCTCATTTCGAGTGTTTTACGTATTTTATGTATTACATAATAAGCAATAAGCCCCGGACAGTGCCCCCTTAATATATGTATTTAAGTTAAAGAACGTGAGTAAAGCCCTACATAAAATGCAGGCTGTCTTATCTCCCGAGTCTCAAAGTTTTTTGTATTATCTAATTACGTGTAACACGTCGAGAGGTAGACGAATCCATGAGCATATTGTACTGATTCAAAGTAATGCTGCAAAGACTGATTATCAAACTTCGTGGGTTGACCAAGAAATCGACCTTTTAAGAACAGTAAAAAGAACGGATCAACGTTTCGCACAATTGCATATTATCATTTAATGACCATATCAAAAATATTCTCGAAAATTAGCACGGACACGCAACTTTTGCGCATTAAATAAATAGAGACAGGTATTATGAATTAAATATTTATCCATGTTGAAGCAAGAAATCAAATTTATAGAAAAAACAGCATGCCATTTATAGCCCTCCATATCAGATATTACCTGTGCACCTGCATCTTGTGCGCATTAATTAAATAAAGACAGGAATTTTTTTTTTGTTCATCTATAAGGAAGCAATAAATCATCCTTGTTTTTCTCATAACTATATGACATAGTAGAAAATGCTAGGATGTAGCAAAATTTAACCTTGAAAGTACTCACGTGAAATACTTAATTGAGATAACCAATAACTTTGAGGCTGTTGACGTGAATTTTGCGCTCACAATTGCTCAATATTAATCAGTGACATCATCAAGAATGTTCTAGTATACAAAATACTACAGCTATAGAATCTTCTCGATGTCGGTAAGGTAGTAATATATAATTAGAACCGGCCTTGCTCATCTGCTGATGAATCTCAAGAATAATATGTATAACTTAACTCATTTGGTAATGATTTAAACAATTTTTCCCCTGTTAATCGTCAAAATTTTTACCCTGCATTTGTTTGGTTCAGGCTATTTTGCAATTGTTTAAACAACTTTCATTTATTCGAAGTTTCTTTATCTTGTGAATCGTGAAAAGTTATGATTTTCTGAAATTAATGTCGCAGATAATCAATGTTGAAAGTGATATAGTTTGTGAAAGACAATTAGCAATGATTTAAAAAATTAATATAATTTGCTCCTTCTTTTCATTGCCAAATATGTTAAGTTGAGAATATTATTCTTAAGAGGCTATCAAACTTTGATTTACAAAACGTTTAAAAAAAGTACTTCTTTTTTATGAAAACCGAGCTTATTCATTTAAAACCCCACGTTAATTTCAAAAGCTCTTTCTTCTTCTTCTTCCTCAAAACAAATAAATTGGGGAAGGGGGAATTGATCACCTAAAATCGAAAGTCGAATTTTTACACGTATAAATTTACACCACCCTGTTCTTGCACTGATTCAAGACCTTTTTTATAAATCTGAAAATCTTAAAGAAATGGCACTTCTGAAAATTAAAAAAATTAACTTTGTTGTAAAATAAAAAATGGTCAGAATAATTTAAAAAAAAATCATTTTCACGAATCTTTTTATACAAAGCTTTTCTCTAGATGTTCCTAGAAAATAAAGTGTCAAACGAAGAAGTGTTTATGCGTGAAAAACAAATTTCCGTGTCAATCAAAACGTCATTCCAGTACGCCATATTGAAGTAAATACCGAGTAAACGTGTGTTGAATTCTATAAGTGCTCTTTAATTTATCATGTCCTGCATCATTATATTCAAAATCAAGATAATATACTTCACCTATGACGTGCCGAACATTACATAGAATACCTAGGCAATGCATATAATAAAGTATTCGATTACATATCTTGCCTGAAATGGCGAGGCATTATAATGCCTGGATTATATACTTTGCCTGTAACATATATATTATAAATATTATATTATTCCTATTAAAAAATTTATTGTTAAAATTTTTATTGAATACTACAATCAGAATAATAATACATATATAGTACCTTAAGCGGACAGTTGAATAAGTGAGTTAGTTTTAGGACGGGCGAGGAGCCCGTGGTGAGCTCCTCTGGCGCTCAAGCTATAAAGCCTATTGTGCCACACCCTTACTTACTCGCTCTCAGCAGTCGACCCGAGACCACTTGACGAAGCCTAGTATGTCGACTACTAATCGCGTTTTAATTTCCTCTGGGCCCATAAAATGGGCCCCGAGGGTGTGTTGCCTGAGCCCAGCTAATGCTGGGCACTGACATAGTACATGCAGGGATGTTTCATCATCCCTGCCGAATCTCCTGCACTCTGTCGTGAGATTATACCCCATTTTGTGCATACGATAGTTTAGGTGGTTGTGTTCAGTTAGGATCTGTACCACTGTCCTTATATCTTTTTCGGATAAACCCAGGATTTCCCTGGCTCTGTCCATCCTCTGGGTATAACCCAGGATGGATTTCGCCTGACGGCAACCCTGGATCTGTTCCCAGTTTTCTCGGTGTTTTGTTCGGATCCAGCTTTTAATGGCCAAACCGATTCAGCAAGACCCTATTCCCAGTACTAACTCTGGTCCTATGTATTCACTTGATGCGCCATGTTTTGCCAACTGGTCCGCCTTTTCGTTATCTTGATCTGTCAAGATAACTGTCTGCCAGCAGCATTTCCTTCTATTAGTGTTTCAGTACATCGAAGGACGGCCAGGACCTCCGCCTGAAAGACAGTAGCATGTTGACCAAGTGTTATCCCTATCCCTTTCCCCCTCTTGCTGTCATAAATTCCTGCTCCTGACCTTTCCTCACCCCTGGAGCCATCTGTATACCAGATTTCCCCTTGGTGGAGCGGGTTAACATTGCCTTTTCATAGATCCCTGCTTGGAATACAGGCGCGGAAAGCTTTGGCAAAGTTGAAGCGTTTTGTTATTTTATCTTGCCTCATCTGTAGAATCGGCAATGCACTGATACAACAGACAGATGATAAGTCTATGAGAGGTTGAATCGAAAGCTTTCCGGTAGTCAATCCAGGCCATTGGCAGGACGCACTGATGGACTGCTGCGTCTTTGAAGACGCACCTGTCAATTAGCAGGTTCTCTCCGCAGCCTGCTACAGCATTTTTTGAGTCACGTTCGTACGTCTCTCTCTGCACAGGCTCAGTTCTTCGAACAATCCTGTTGTCGAGGACCGATGTAAAGATCTTATACAGTGAATTCAAATAAGTTTTTTGCGTTCAAGTTCTCTGGGTTGGACAAGTTGCCTTTTTTCGTTAGGAGTATAGTGCGTCCTAACACCAGCGGCCGCGGAATGGGCGTTGCCGACATTTACATACCAGTATGGCCCGTGAACGCCTACTCAACCGCAGCCAAAACAATCCGGCAACAGAGTAAGAGAGTTGACACTGACACCAACCGCGAGCAGGTATCCAATAGAGGAAGATCAATGCTTCAGAACTCGGAGAATTATCAACATTCAAGTTTCTCTCATGCAGCGAAAGCTTTGGTAGATGCAAACCGTATAAAAAACCAACGGTTGATCATAAGACCAAAAGACTAATGCATCAACTCAGGCTATCGATAGTCTGGGCAAGGCAGTACGCATCCCGAATTCAGTGTTTGATTGACTACATAGCAACTGGCAGGACTTTTACTTCCAAGGTTTGACAGTTTACGCGCGAACTGCGGCATTTGTCATGAAACACTCAACAAGTCAAAGCTACTGACCAGCAGGCAGCATATTGTTGATAGAATACGAGTACTATCTAACGCTAGGAGAAGTCCAGAGAGGAGAGAGAGGTGGGTCAGAGAAAATCAACAGTTTTTGTCTGGCTCATCTCAACTCTTCGAAGACCCTCCAGTTACTGTCGTCCACCCGCCCACACCAGAGGAGGTCGAGGCATTTTGGAAAGATGTCTAAGAAGTCCAGCATCCACTGAAGGAAAACTCAAAGAATATAAATAGCTTCAAGGAGCTGTTCATTACCCTGATAACACCTGACGAGGAATGCTCATCTATTACTACCGAGGAGGTGGAAAAAGCATTAAGAGGCCTGACGAACTATTCCGCTCCGGGACCAGATGGTATCAAGACCTTCTGGTGGAAGAAGTTTCCTTCAACCCACCATCATCTGGTCCGCATTTTCACCTCATATATAAAGTCGGAAGAGCCTATTCCGGTGTGGTTGGTGGAAGGGCGCACCGTGCTCCTGCCGATTATGTGGAGATACCGACGAATCCATCGAGCACATTATTGATAATTGTCGCGTAATGGCTCAGAGAGAATATACGCACAGACATAATTATGTGGCGGGCATTATACATCAACAACTTGCCCTAATTCTAGGACGTTTAAGAGAATGGATGCCTTTCTATGGATACATTCCCGTGTCCGTTTCAGAAAACATAGATTAAATCTTATATTGGGATGTTACTAACCAGACGGATCAATATATCCAAGCCAATCGGCCCGACATCGTGATGCTAGAGAAAAACGGTGGAAGGGTCTACATCAACGATATTGCTTTTCCACTTAACCGGAATTTGCAGGCGACCTACACAACTAAAATCCATAAGCATAGCGAGCTGAGGCATGCAGTAAAGACAATATAAAGGAATGTGAAACATGCATCTATTCATCCTATTGTGATGATGGCTACAGGAAATGTGCTCGCAAGATGTTCTGAACATCTTGTAAATCTAGGAGTCAGTACGATACAGGCAGCACCTCAGCAGGTGGTTTTATTAAACCCCAGTCGCATTATAAGAAACTTTCTAGACCATCAGGAAGCATGCGACTAAAAAGCTGTGGAGAGGTAGATGGTACCTCTAAGAACGGATCCAAAGGCGACTCTTGTCACCTTCAACGCTCGCGACCGCTGTGTAAGGATAATAGCGGTAAGAGACGAACTTCAAACTACACCATGTTCCTAATTTTGCACCTACATCATCACAAAAGATTACAAACAACGTATTAAATTAATTTATAAAGTCCTCATATCTTTAGTCAACTTGACTTATTTATCCACCAATTACTGTCGAAGTGGAGAAATTTATCGCTAGAACTAAGAACTTTTCAGCGCCAGGGTCAGATAAAACCAACAACTGTTGGTGGAAGAAGTTCACTTCTATGCACCAACATCTGGCTCGTATATTTACTAATTTCTTAAACGGAGAACAACCGATCCCGCAGTGGTTAGTGGAAGGACGCACGATACTGATCTCCAAGACGGAGATTTGCCAAGTCCAGAGAACTACAGGCCCATAGCTTGTTTAAACACCAGTTACAAGCTGTTCACTGGCATAATCAAAGAGAGGATAATAAGATCTATCGAGTCGGTATGGAGTGTAACATGCAAGAGAGGGTGGCAAGTTGCAGGGAGGAGCTGTTAATAGACAGGTGTATTACTCAGGAATCGATCTGGTATCGAGGCCATCTATCCATGGCTTGGATGGACTACCGTAAGGCATTTGATAACACGAACCATGAGCTCGTTATCAAGCTCCATGAGTGTCTGGTGGTGCATCCAAGAATATTGAGATGCATGGAAGAGCTTATGCTCTTGTCGCGGACAATATTTGTCGTAACATCTGACAGAAGACAGGTGACTACCAGCTATGTCACCTATAAGAGGGGGATCTTCCAAGGAGACTCGCTCAGTCCGATACTTCTCTGCATCTCCCTCTTGCCTCTATCTGTTGAACTCGAATTCAATAACTCTGGATACCTATGTGGCCCGCCGACTAGAAGAGAAAATAAGGTTAACCACCTTTTATATACTATATGGACGACCTTAAACTCTTTGTCTCTTCTAAAGAGGACCTTGAAGTTCTTGTGGCGGCAGTAAATAGGTACTCGAAGGCTATTGGCATGAGCTTTGGTCTGGACAATTGTGCCTGCGTCCACCTACACAAAGGAAGACTAGGAACTACATACTCGCGTGACGATCAGGAGATGCAACTCATACGTGGAAATACCATTCAACAAGTTTGGTGTAGTGAAATGGAATGTAGATGAGTTAAAGCAACTTGACCGAAGCACACGCAAGATGATGGCAATCCATCGAAGTCATCATCCTAGATCTTCCGTACCTCGAATATACCTACCTCGAAATAAAGGGGGTAGAGGCTTGCTAAGCTTGGAGTGTCTTCATCGAAGAACGGTTCTGGCTACAGCCTGCTCAGTTCTATTGGGCTTACCCATAGAACGCCCATAGTGAGCACTATCGGAGCAAACCAGTCTGGCCCCAAAAAGTAACGCCAGTTATATCGATAGAGGGCAGTAGAGATAGATGTCGGCTGTGGTCTGCTATTTACATCGGTAAATTTATTTTAAACTGCATCAGTTTAGAAATAAATATGAATCGGGATAATTCTGATAAAAAAAACTTCGCGCGAATAATGAATTACTATCCAAAAATCCATTTTTGTATCCATTCGTTTAGGGGGGCATGCTGACCAGTACTTTTCAAAAAATTTTGAAACTAATAACTTCTTATTCGCTGCATTTGTTTAAGGGGGGCACTGAAGTCCAAAGCACCATCAGTAATATACATTTTATGGCCTCATTCACTTACTCGCTATCATCCTCATTCATTATAGCTTAACTTGGATACAAATTAAACATAAAATAATTTATTTTGAGACAGAAGCAAATATCTTCCCTTTTTCTTTGTTAAACGAAACAATCTTCCAAAATTTTTAAAGATTCCTTCGCTACTGAACGATCTTTCATAAATTCATAACCAAACGGGTTACATATATATCTTAAGAATGTAGCTATTATGTGAAACGAGTGCGAATCGACGGAAAATCTATAATGGCGTGCGCATTTAATAATGAAAAAGAGGGGATGAACGAGTCCGATGAATAGAAAGACCCACTCAATACCAGGACTGATCAAGGAAGATCACTCTGCGCTCGATACCGCTAACGACAGGTGCTTTTGCCAGGGCGGGCTCCTTCCTTTTTGCTGCCAGCTCCAATTCAGTGACAGGTCGGGATTTAAATGCGAAACAAATCCTCTTTTAATTGTTTAGGGAATGCCCAGGAGTATCAAAAATATGTTTATTAAATAATTTAAATTTAAGGAAAATTAACGCAACCAAATGATGGCAATTATTATATAGAGCGAGAGAGAGAGAGAGAGTTAATTCTTTTTTAACCCTTTTTCATATGGGAGCTCAATAATTAACTCCCTAAAGCGCTATAATAAAATAAAATGTCATCATTCTGTGTTCAGTGATAAGCGAAGTGAAAAACGTGACAACCAAGCGATTCTGAGAAATCAAAGAAAGAGATTCTTTTTTAACCAGTCTAAAATATGAGGACCAAAAATCCTTTCTAAAACATTTCTTAATTATAGCAACTGATTGCTCATTGTGCTTTCCTATTCCAAAACCTAAAAAATCAATTAAACGCAATTGAGGATTGTAAGGAAGTGAGACATAATTGGATTTTTAATCTGTTTAAATATAGGAGCTCATCCAATGCGCTTTCAAAATTACAAATCGAAATGGCATTTTACTTTTAACTCGCGGAACTAAATTAATAAAAATGTGAAAATCCTGGACATTCAGAATTTAGGAGAAAATTAAAATAAGTGAGGGTTGTGATAATTAATATGGAGAATCCGAAATAGTGGATAAAAAGCCAAATTAGATCAGAGAGAAATCTTCGAAAATCCCCTTTCACTTTTTTGAGCCCACATCTTCTTTTATAACGTGAATTTACTTAGAGTTGGAGTCTAAATCGTTGTCGCTAACAAAATCTGTTATTTCAGGTTTAATACTCTTTCAGGATTGGTGCCGATGTATATATTCGGGACCAATTTCCTGAACAGGGACAATTAAATCCGTCGAAAAATCAACGGTTTTAGACATGTTTCTATAACTAAGATTTAGCGATACAGTTGAACTTAGAATCAAATCAACTAAAGTAGATAAAAATGAATACTTGTTAAAGATTAATAATCTAAAAGCTCAATAATGCTACCGTCGTAAAAAGTGCCACGTCATGCAGAATGCCACGAAACTGTCGATAAAGATAAGGCATTAGAGCTCACATTTATTAAAACAACCAAGTTCACACGGTTTATATTTTCCTTTGAAAAAGCAAGTTTCGGCTTAGCCCCACTGTCACCTTAGCCCCACTCTCTCCTATATAAAAAAGTCAGAATGATTTTAAATATTATAATAGTTTTATGACTTTCCCATTTTTCCAATCTTTCAAAACTGTAGAGTAAAAAAAAATTATTTCGTTGATCAGCTTTCAGCTTTCAACATTGTACTATTTAAAACTGCAGTCATTTAAAATTATTTAATCTTTAATTGAAAGCATATATCGAAACCTCGAAAATGGTTTGGTTTCATATTTAAATCTTTCAAAATTGTATTGTTTGAAAATAATTATATTTTATAGTTGAAAAACAAATTAAAACCAATGATTACTCAATAATTAATTTTAACCTTAAATATCCTCAAGTATTTGAATAAGCGTTATAACGACTTTCTCAGTCTTCTGGGACATAAAGCTAGGAGCATCGCTTCAAAATGGCGGCGAAAACGTAGGAAAAGAAAGATAACTTTATGGTATAATTAGCTGTCAGGCACCAGACACCTCTTCGGTGTCACTTCAAACAACAATTATATATAAAAGAAAAATATGTCGCTTTTATTCAAATTTAATAATAGTATTCGTATAAGAACATGTTCAACGTGTGAATTTACAAAAGAAAGGGGTTTAAACCCAAACCATGATTAACATGTCAAGTAATTTTTCAATTAACAGCAATTAATAATTTTACATCAATTAAAGTTCCATGATATCTCACACACAGAAAAGAGCTTAATCCTAAACTAAAGAAGCACTACAGAAGCTTCCCTTTCGACTGCACGGCACTGAAACGGCACTCAAACATCACTGCCTAGTGCCGTTTCAGTGCTACTCGTTGAAAGCTACTCAGATTCCAGATTTAAATACCTGCAGAAGTTTCCTTTATATCTGCGACTAGGCTACCAAGTAGGCCAGCTGAAAGGGATTAAAAATTTGAAATGAAAATTTGTAAAATGTTGACATTACCGCTGCGAAAGTTAGAAATTCAGAATCTACGGGTTTCGATAATTTCAGATATCAGGGTGGCCACTATTTTTGCAATTTTTGTCTCCTGGATTTCTCCCGGTTCTCCCGGTTAATATTCGTGATTTCTCCCGGTTTAGAAAAAATCATATACTCGATAAGCATCAGCAAACTTTTTTGCGAGAAATCAGTTGACTTTGAATCATATAAACAATTTAAAAAGCCGCTATTGAACCAGTTTTTCAATAATATGTTTTAAACCTTTTTTAAACAATAATTAATCATTTCTAACTGAAAACGTCTGAAAAAAATATATAGAACGATTTATTTCAAAAGACCCGAGAAACAAAAAGAAGTCATGTCTTTCTTGGGACTAGCTGGATATTACAGAAAATTTATAAAAAAATTTTCCACGATAGCTAAACCATTGACAGCACTGACGAAGAAAAATCAACCCTTCAATTGGACGCCATCTCGCGAAACAAGTTTTGAAATGTAGAAAGATGCTCTTTGCTCAGCATTTCCTCCGTTGACACACACAATATTGAAAAAAGATACGATCAAATTAATCTCTTGTATAAATCGGTCTTCGAACGATGTAATCAATGTTTGGAACCATTTGAACGAGAAACCTTAAAATTTCGAATTAAAAGATTAAATACTCAAATATTGTTACTCAATCAGCGATTAGGGAAAAAACGGTAAAAAAGGGGAGCTTTTAATTTTTTTGGAAGCATCTCAAAGACACTTTACGGAACACTATCCGAAGGTGATTTAGATTATATCAACCATGAACTTGACCAATTGTATTCCCAAAACAAAATGTTAAAAATGTCACTTCAATATCAGACTAGAGTAATTAGGACTATTTTAAATTCAGTCACGCACGACGTAGATTCCTTGTTTTTAACAAATAAAAACATTGTAGATAGTTATAACAAGTTAGCCAATAAGACTAATGAAAATATCGAAAATATAGTAATGGCTAATGAGATCACAACCATCACAGTCTTTATATCAGAATTTAGTGAAGACATATCATTATTAATTGATGCAATAAATTACGATAAACACGGAATCATACATCCCCAAATTCTACCTTCGAGTACACTTTTAGAGGGATTTAAACGATTCGAAGAGGAAAACAATGAAAAACATAGCATTTAGTTAGTAGAAGGAAATTATCAACATTTGATTGACATTGCCGAAATAACTGTTTTATTGATAAATAATAAATTTGTCTACTTAATTCAAATGCCGATTTTTGAAAAAGATATCTATAAAATAAATCACTTAATTCCGATACCACTATGAAAGGGGGATAATTTTATCACCGTAATCCCAAATGAAAATTATGTATTGATCAACGACGAAAAAACTCCTTACATCCCTACAACAGAAATTGATCTTAGTTACTGTAAATTACTAGGCATTACCAAAATTTGTAAAAGAAAGAACCCTAGCTATCTCCCAACAGAAACTAAATCCTGTGAAACAGAATTGATAAAAAACAGCTTTAAAATTATAAACAACAAAATGTGTCAGATAAACGTAATTATTGTCGATCAAACTGTATTTTACATTCTACAAAACGAGAAGGGTGTTATTATGATTCCAAACAAGGATGAGATCGTACAAATTTAATGTGAAAATTCAAACTATGAAAAGACAATAACAGGAGTAACTTTGATTAAAGCTCTTGCTAACTGTATTCTACATACCGAATACACTATTGTAAAATTAAGCAATACAAAAGTAAAAACACAAAATTTTTCATATCGAACAAATGTTACAATTCCATTCTCAGAATACGATCTAAATCTTGTAAGAAATGAATTCCTATCCTTAAAAGGACAATTAAATGACCAGGAGTTAAAATTAGCTGGAAAATCTGTAGATGAGATAGAAACTGTTTTGAATAAAGTACAGAGTATCAGAAGATCTCATTCTTGGAAAGAAAAGGCAACGGACATTCTTTCTCATCTGGGCTACACTTCGCTAATCCTTATTTCAGTATTTGCGCTTTATAAATGCGGAGTTTGCAAATTAATTCGGAAATGTCTTCCTAACCTTTGCATTAATTTGTGTTGTACCACCAATAAGATAAACAATGCAATAATACCACAAGTCGTCACCTATGTGCCAGCGAGCGGGCCTTCTATCGATTTAGAGAGTAAGTTAGATAATGAACCTATTCAGTTTAGGAGAAAGTGATGTATGCAACTACAAAGAATTTCGGGAGGAATTCACTCTAACAGGGGAGGTGTGAAGCTAGAATGAATAAGTAAAAATATTCTTGCTTCATAAACGCACTCTCAGATTCATTCTGATAAAAATCATGAATTGAACAGGATGAAAAGGTTGCATGGGATTGGTTTCGGATTCATTTCGATTGAACTCACGGATTAAAAGGGTTGTAAGGTGGGTTCGGATTGATTTGAGATTGATTTTGATTAAATTTGGTGTTGAAATATGGATTGAGAAGGATTTAAAATTTAGTCTGAATGAAGCTCGAATTCAGTCGGATTGACCACTCGGATTGACAAGGATATAAGTGAAGTTTCGGGACTCGGATTGTGGGCCCAGATTCAAAACAATGGAAAGGTGGGTTTGAATTGAACTTGGTGTTGGGGCACAGATTGATTGGGATTATACTTGTGGTTGTTTTACGGACTGAAAAGGATTGATATTCGCTTTGGATTAGTCTCGGATTCATTCGAATGGAACTCGCGGATTGGGCAGGATGGAAAGGTGGTTTCGGATTGGTGTCAAGAATTTATTCAGATTGCACTCACGGATTGAAAAGAATTGAAATATGGATTCGCATTGCTTTCGGATTGAACTTGGTGTTGGTGCACAGATTGAAAAGGATTGGAAAGCAAGTCCGGATGAGCCTCGGACTCATTCGAATTGTATTTTGAGTTGACGCACGAATTGAGAAAGATTGAAAAATTTCTTGGTATAGGTTCGGATTGGATCGAATGCAGATTTGAGAATAATTCAGAAATTATCGGCATAAAAGCCTATCCAAAACTTTCGCCAGAGTACTTACTTGAAATGAATAATGAGAATTGGATTGATGGTTTTTGAATCGATTGTCAGAGTCAGCTTATAGAATTTCAGGTAGGTTGTCAGCACCTTAAACAAAAACCAAAATGGTTAAACACGAAAAATATTTTTAGAAGGTATGAGTTCAGCAAAATAAAGTTTTAATAAACACGTACGGGGATATGAATGGTCTTGATCATAGTTTGATGTAGGCGTGAGTTTATTATTGGTGGTAATCTTGTGAAACCCTTATTCTCCAGGTATTCGGACTAGAGTCTAGACCCTGTACTGCTGGAACAATCTTTCAATGAATTTTAACTCAGGAAGTGATGAAAGTTCTCCTGGAGTAATATTCACTTCCTTGGTAACTTTTTTGTAAGTACAGAGTATGAAGCCATAGTATCTGAATGTTTTCATTGACTGATCTATCTGATTTGACAGCTAAACTAAACTCTAGTCATCTTATATATATATATATATATATATATATATACATCGTTGCAAATGGAAAAGATCCTCTCCTAAAAATGGTCAGGAACCACGAGATGGTTGGCAATGGAGCGTTCCTTCACAAAGCGCGGAGCAGGCAGCTGAGACCCTTGGCCTGAATTTTAACGTCGGAAGTGAGGAAAGTGCATTACTGCATCTAGATGCTTCACTTCTGAAAGCTGAAGTGAAGAAAGCAGAATTTAAAAAATTCCATTAAGAGCTATTCGACTAGAAAATGCACGGAAATTTTCATAGGAATGTCGAAAAACAGTCCTTGTCGAAGGAGCTGACTTTTGCTTTTTTCAGATCATCAGGGCTTAATTCAAGTACAGATGGTTTTATTTTCGAATGTCAGGACGCTGTCATTTTCACCTTAGCATACCGTGACTGCATTTCATGTCAAGAAGTTCCAAGCGATAGGTGCAGAGCAGATAGGAGCGAGATTTTGCCACATGAAGTTTAAAACCAGAATTATTGTTTTGCCTAGCAGCATTTACTATTATTGTTAAAATATTGCGTTTGAGTGACGTACTTTCTTAAAAACTAGTTTTATTAAAAGGAAAGAAAATTCTACGGAAATTTTGTGATTCAGAATTATCGTTAATGTAAAATAAAAACAGTTCCCAGATTGAAAAGGTAAAATCCTCAAATAATTTACATACATGAAAATACAACCTTCAAGTTTGAAAATAGTTTCAAATAATAAAATAAAAAACTATGAACCTTTTGTGAAGTTAAAACGACATATTCAAAATTTTATTTAAAAAAAAGTAACGCTAAGGAAGCACGTTACTTTTTTGATTAACTGTAACTGTACCTGTAACGGTAACGCGCTACAAATTTTGAGGAAGTAAAAGTAACGTAAAGCGTTGCTTTTGAGTGGTAATTTGTCAAACACTGGCATTATGAGTCATTTCCCGTGTACGCAGGATATTCTTTATTACAGATGACGATTAACTGCTATCGCTGTCATAAACCAGAAATCTCCAGAAGATGCGGCAGTTGTTCAGTAATATTGCCTTGTGCATAAGATGTAAAAATGTCCCAGCTCTCAGGTGTTCCGAATGATAGGCTCGCATCGTACGAACGTTTCTAGTCAAGATTACGATAAAGTGGATTATGACTCTCGCACCATCCATATAATCAGAATCTCGTTATTCAGCTTCGAGTATTTCTGGATCTTTTCAGTGTATCAATACGGGCTCACATTTGATCTTTATTGCGCTAAAGGGGTCAGACCGTCGACTCTTTCTTTGTTTAAATATATTGTTTTTAGTTTTATTTTAATTAAAATCTGCATTTTATCATTCTTTCCACCTCACACACACCCCAACCCATGCAGCCTCTTAGGTATCCACCCATTCCGTTAGTGCTGTTTAAGTAGAGGATACTTTCTAACAGGACTCATACTCCTCTAGAAAGCCATTATTTAAGAAAATTCATTGACGGATAATCCCGGCAGTATCTTAAATTATACAAGTGTCGTCCAGTAGAGGCGGCACGTGTCAATATTCACCTCAGTGCCTAGGACGTGCATTTGGTAGTTCCTCGTGTTGATTACCCCTTTCCAGATAGCTAAATCGAACCTTTCTGTTTTGGAAAGAGTTCTACCCACCTAAGCCCGAGATTAGAAGTCTCACTTTCTTCACAGTAAGAACCTAAAGTATGAGTGCCCCTTCCATGCAGCTGATTGCTCTTCCATTGAGCATCAAGCTGCTTAGCAGTTAGGTGACCAACGTTTTGGTAATCGGCAGCTAGAAGCTTCAGTGTGGTATATTGGTCTACTCTACAGATGTAAAGTAACATCTGTATCACAGGTCCTCAAAGGATCTGGTTTTACTGTCACTTGACGGAAAAGGTCAAGTAGAATGAAATATTTTTATCGCCTAGAATTAGGTTTTGTCCCAATTGCCAGACTTTTCTCACATAATGCTCATCTTGAGCCCGACTATTCCATTCACAGATAAAGCATGGATATGCCAAATATCCAGATTGTTGCCCTATAATAATGATGAATATCTTTAAATCGCCACGAACTTGACACATATGTTTGTCATATTTTAATTTTTGCAATAATAACTCAAAATTCTGATATTCTTCAGACAATGTAAGAGAATGAGCAATTGGTAAAGGGGCATACACATTTCCATAATGTAGCAAGATTGTTTTCAAAATTCTTGTAGAAGAATCTATAAAAAGGCGTCAATCATTAGCCGAATACTTAATTTCATCCTCGTTAACCAAGCCCTCAGTATTATTGCAATATACTAAATTGTTCCTTTGTCAGCAAATTTTTCTAAATATACGTTCTCTCGAACGATAGTGGGTTATAAGTGTACCTGTAGCTAAGCAATTTTTCTCTTTCAGCCTGGACGCTAATAGTTCAGATTGATGTTTTGAAAGGCCTAAGTCTCGGCATAAATCACCTTGCTATTCGTATAATGGTACATTTGACATTTTGGTATCATCAGTGATACTGTCTTTATAACTTTTGGTTGATACCTAAAGTTCCTCTTCATTCGTATCCATACTACTGTCATCTCTAGGTTCAACGTTAGTAAAAACAGAAGAAGTTACAGATGTAACGGACGCGCAAGTAATCGAGTGCCGGTTAGTACGGTTGTAACCTACCACGTTTGTTAAACAGATGTAACAATCGGCCACATGATCTGTTGGATTTCTCCATATCATTGAAGAAGAAAATATCTGTTTTGTTTTTTTGTTAAGTACTTTTCGGCATCTGCAAGATATAGATTTAGGAGTCCAAAAATTGTTCAATAAATAAAACTTAATTTTAAAGCAATCAGTATATCTTTGTTTTAATATATCTGTAAGTTTGACCTTCTTAAATTGGGAAATGTATTCCTCACAAACGACACAAAAACTCTGCAAGTTGTTTTTGCAAGATGAAGATCTTTGACTTGTAGCATTTGACTCTACAAAGGCCAAGTTTTCCACCAATGTAGAGCTACGGTCGCTTGATGACGACGCCTGCGGGCCCGCTTTCCCACCCTGACCAGATGCCGATTCTGGAGTTCCGAATCCCTGTCTTGTAACACTTTTGCGTGTGGTTGCCATGCCAGCTTAACTGCTACAACCCAGGGACTTAAAGCCATGTAACGAGTGTACCAGCTGATCACCTCAGTCCTGAGATCAATATTTTTTCACCGATATTTAAAAATAAAAGTTAAAATAACGCGGAAATATTTTCGGAAAAATCAGCGCGTCAAAATACATAAGTACACGGAGCCCGAAGAAAATCGGACATATGTCCTTTTCGGAAGTACACCCTAAGGGAGTTTTAATTGATTTCAGTAACTTGAGAGGATTTCCAAAAATTTTAGAGGCTCTTAGACATTCTGAAGAATTAAAAGAAATTTTCACGAGTTTTCAAGAATTTCAGGGGATTTTGGGGAATTTGAAACATTCTATGGTAGTTTCTAGGTTTTCAGGATTTCACGTAATTTCAGAGGATTTGGTAATATTTTGGAGCCATTGAAGAAGTAAAAATATTATAAATAAAGCTAAAATTGCAATATATAATTCTATACTTGCACCCACTGTGATCTACGGTAACGAGAACTGGACCTACCAAGAAAAGGACCGGAGTAAAATTAACTCGGTGGGCATAGAACACCTGAGGCATGTCAGTAATGAGAGGATTCTCCAAGAATGTGGTGTGGAGGACACACTGTTTGACAAGAGTAAAAAAAATTGTTTAGATGGTTTGGGCATGTCGAGAGATGGAAAGAAGAGTGACTGACGAAACAAGTATATCTACATAGGTAAAGAAAATGGTAGCGTACCCAGAGGCAGACCGAAGAAAGAATAGTGGGCATGTGGGAATGAGACCTTAAAACGAAAATATATAAAAAGCCACAAACACTCAAGAGCTTACATGAGAAAATATATGGATGCAAAGGAAGCTAAGGAGGTATGTCAGGGCAGAAAAATGTGGCGACAATTAGTTAATGAGAAATGCATGATGAAGAGTTTTAGTGAAATAAGGGACGCCTGAAACGAAAAACCTTGGATACCAATGGGCCCGAGTGGAGAGGTTTACATAATGACTTTGTGAATCTCTTCACCTAGGGTGCTTGCTAGAGAGATTGATCAGCAACCTGGGTCGGAGCAGCTTTACGGAACGAACGTGTTATTTAGCTAAACAGCACGGGAGTTCTAGATTAATCTAAATATCTATAACGCTAACACCGAAAGGGATTTATCTTAATGATATAATAATAATAATAATAATAAAATATCTCTAGGGATTAATGGCATTTCATGAGAGGCGTCCAACAGATTTTTGGATACTTACCAAATTGCCAGGAATTTCCAATTTTAGTTAAAAATATTTCAAAAGATTTCAGGGCATTTTGAGGGATTTAATGTGTGTTCATCAGATTTTAAAGATTTTACTGGGCTTACTTATTTTATTTATTTTATCTCAAAATATATAATCAATTGGGGATTACGAAGATTGTAAGGGATTTCAAAAATGATAAGGGATATAAAGCGAATTTCGAGGGATATTAAGGACTATTTCAATGAATTTAAAAATATTTCAAGGAAATTTTAAGAAATTTCGGAAACTTGTATCGAACTGCAGGGGATTGTAAGGACATTCGAACGATTTCATCGGATTTCTGGGAATTCAAAAAATTTCACGGAATATAGTTAACTATTTAAATTCAATATCTAAAGCCCAAAGTATAAAACTGATTATAGCGATTTAAAAGATTGCATGGGATTTTAAAGTCGTTTCAAAGGTCTGCATCAAATATTAAGTTATTTCGCAGAATTTGAGAAGATTTCAAGGGTTTCTAAGGGAGGTGTACGTTTACACCAGATATCAAGAGTGGGTAACCCCACTAACTCATCCATTAATAACGATAAGCAAATTAATCATTCATCTGAAGAAAAAATGATTAATTTTTTGATAACTTTTTCAAATATCCAAATTTGAAAACAATGATTATGTATAATGATTAGGCTAGAATTAACTTAGAAAATTGTATGTTTCGAGTATTTACCCAGTTTTCCAAATTCAGTTTGTTCAATCGTTATATTTGAATCATCGGGCGTGTATCCGGCTTCCAGAAGTGATCTAAGGCATGCTTCATTTACTAATTCCAAAACAATTTTTCTGAATTCATCTAATTTACCTTTAACATCTTCCAGCTTAATAAACTGTAATCAAAATTTATTATTAATCGTATTTGATCAGCAGTAATTTGACAGAATTCAGTAATAAAAACCAATGTTTTTACATATTATTATATTCAATTCTTTTAACATACTTGCATTTCTACAAAGATGAAAAGAGGCAATTTTTCGGTGACGCTTGTATCGACGAGAGATAAGTGTAAAAATTTGGTACACATCGCTTTCACTTCGAGCAGAGCTTTACTTAAAATTGGATGAGATACAAAAAGATTTTCTTTCATATGATCTCTTGCCTCGTTATATTTTTTCCACCTAATTGACTTTCGCCAGACATAAAAAGCTTTCCAAGTTCGGAAAATTGAGAAAGTTCGAATCTAGAATTGGAAAATTAAAATATTAGTATACTGGGTTTGAAATTTCGGAAAACTTAACATTGAAAATAATTTACATTTGACAGTTTCAGACTTCGGACTTATTTAACATATTCAAAATATTGTCAATAGAAGTAGAAAATTAAAAAAATAGTAGCAAAATAGTGTCATGCAGTTTTTTTAAATATTATATTGAGGAATTAACTATTTTTGAAATATGGTTGAAATCTTTTAGATCACCTAAAATCTGCTGAGATCCTCTAAAAATTCCTATAAAACTCTTAAATCTTATTAAATGCCTTAAAATCTTCAAAATCACTTGAAATCCGTAGTGATCCCTTGAAATACTATGAATCCCTTAATTGTTGTGAAATCTCTGAAATCTTTGTAATGCCTGGAAATCCTTAGAAATCCCTAGATTCATATCCTGGATACCTCTTTGAAATCCTTTAAAATTTTATTAAATTCTACCAAATTCTTTGAAACCCCTTAAAAATGTTGAAATCTAGTTCAATAATTCCATTGAATTTTTTAAAATATACCCAAACTATGATTCCTTTTGAAATTGTACAATTTCAACAATTTTCATTCGAAAATAAATAACTTTTAGTGTTTCAATTTATAATTATTCAAGTTTGAACGTTCTCACTTTGATATTTTTAAATTGAAAATTTGATTAAATGAAATTTAATGTGGAGGAAATGCGGCAGGGATGATGAATCATCCCTGCATGTATTATGCCAGTGCCCGGCATTAGCTAGGCTCAGGCAACAAACCCTCGGGGCCCATTTTATGGAACCTTAGAAAATTACAACACGAATAGTAGTCGACATACTGGGCTTCATCAAGAGGTCTGGGGTCAACTGCTGAGAGCGAATAAGTAAGGGTGTGGCATGCGCGCAGTAGGCCTGTGTGCGTTCTCACGCATTACCCCCGAAATCTAAACGTCGCAGGAGTGGGAGCCCCTTTCAGGCTCGTATCTTTGGAGTTCTCGATTCCCGAGATTCTCGTATCTTTGGAGTTCGAGTGTATGTACGTTACCTGCCGATATACGACGATAAATTCTCGGCCCTGAGTTATTCGTTGTCGGTAAGAGAGAACTCCCTCAATTATTTAAATGAGTGAAATTATTGAAAGCAGATTAAAACAAATGAGAAAGTACACTAATATAAAATTAAATATTTAGAAATTGGAAACGATCAGCGTCAAGGCATTGAGATTAACCCCAGAAAGGAATGCAGGAGAAAGCTCTCTAGAATTTGGGCAATTTTTTAACCAATGGACATCCTGCAATAAAACCGGAATGTGTTATTAGAAAACGTATAATGGTTTCGAGGCACTTTTCTGCAGATTTATGCCAGATGCCCGCAATCCTTGTTTACGATTTCGAAGTTGATTGCTTTGGACTTGAGGTTTATGGAGGTGTCTTTAGGACCCCACGCAGCCCCTAAGTTTGTTTTATTATCAGAGAAGTGGCGCCGGTTTTCTTTTCACGCGTAATTCCATGAGTAGGGAAACCAGAGAAAGGCGTGGGGGAACCAACCATCTATTGGCTAGATCAAGCGACGTACAAGAGGGGAGGATTTGGAGCCTTTCGTCCATGATCCAATAAATACATTATCTAGCCACTTGAGGGCCCCGTTTCGTCCAAGTCACGCAAAAGTCCACCATTTTGTTAGTATGACCGCGCAGTTTGAGTTTGACGCATACTCTGTGTACGACAAACTATTATTGGAAAATGATTATATAGGAAGAAATATTATGAAAATATTGAAATAATAAATTACAAACAAACTTGGAATAAATACCTTTTGTGAGTGGATACCGGGGTGGAATGGGACAAGTTATTTTTTTATTAAAATACTAGCCATCTGTTGCGAAATACCTCAATGTAAATTGTTCTTTATATACTGTGAACTTTTATGTTTTAATTTCGTGAAGAATTCGATATGGCAAAACAATTCTTTAAGAATGCAAAATACAAATTGAGAAGTAGTGCTCTTGTCCCGCCTTGCTCCGGTCGCTCCTAATGTTGTTACAAAGGACAAATAATGGAAAGGAAGCATACTTCGAAATAATCAGTATATGGGGCATAATTTCTCAAGTGTACCCACCTCGAAAATGAAAGTGTTCCGATCCGGCTAAAAATTTGCCCAATTGTAGTCCTATTAGATGCTACTTCTCACACCAAAAATTAATTAATTTCGATAATTATTTATCAAAGTGGAGGGGGTACAATTTTTGGGTTTTTAAGCAAAGCCTTACTTTCAAACATTTGTAACTTTTTTTCCTATTGCTTGAAGCAAAATTTTACTGGAAATGTTTTTGATAGATTTTTCCACAAAATTTTAGGTGGTTGCAACAATTTTCAAAAAAGTCGAAATTTGACCCTAATTTTTGAAAATCAAAAATAAATTGGACTTTTTTTCAAATTTCGACACTTTCAAAAAGGACAAGAAGCAACGTTTTTCTTTTTTTAACTTTTTTTATATCTTGCGTTTGTGCGGCTTTCATTATCTCGTATGCTACCGCAGTCGATAAGGTCGGATCCTGCAAAATGTAAAAAATTAAAATCCAACGACTCCAACAAACTTTTCACAATCTACCTGCTAATTTGAAACATCGCCACCTTCTTTCACATTAATTTCATTACTTACTATATTCCCTAGTAGCAAGATAACTGCAGACTGGCGTCAGCTGGGCGCCAGAAAAAGAAGAATATGTTTGCAGCCTAGCGCCCAGCTGGTTCCGATTTGGCGTGCTGTTCTGGCGCCAGAGTCTGGTATAGCAGATCCTGGCCAAGACTGGTCATGATATACACCAGACAAAATTTAAATAACGTAAAATGGTACTAAGTAGGTTTCTGTAATAGTTTTGCACTATATTTCAAACCCTTTCTAGGAGAATATACTGCGGAGACTTCACTATATTTCAGGCGAGACACACTGAAATATTACAAACACAACTCCTTGTCGTATAAACTTATTGCATGCTTGCATGTTTGGGGATACTTGTGAATCGTTTAGATTTCCGATTGATAGATTTTTAATTTCACTAATTCTTTTTCTCGTCTGGTTTGATAATTTCTCCCGCCAGTCTGGTCGAATAGAGGGAGCAGATGCTGATCCAGACTCTGGCCTCTGTCATACAAGCCAGACGTTGCTACTAGGGTTCATTCACATTTATTTGCCACATTTTCAATTTTTAATTTTATTTTTAAACTCCGAGCGCAACATAATGCTTACGCGATTATGGATTCGCTTGAAGTTACCTTCAGCCCACGTTGTCGATAGGTATTATATTTTTTGTAGTTATTAATGCTGCAAGAAAAACTATTACAATTACTCCGTGACCTTCTAACGCAAAATTTCACGTAGAATCCGAATTTCAACAAGCTAAATGTTCATCTTCCTTTTTTAAAAGCCGAAGTAAAGAAAGCAGTGGTTGAAAAATTCCGCCAACAGCTACTCGATAAGAAAATGCACGAAAGATTTCACAGAAATGTAGAAAAACAGTCCTTGTCGAAGGAGCAAGCTGCCCCGGTGAGAAGGCTTGCATTGAAAAGTATAAGAAAATTTCTTGTTGAATGGTGACGTGCCAATTATTGAATGCTTTTCGATACCGTTTTTGTCTTCGCGTTTTGAATCCCCATAGCAGTGGAAGTTATTTTCTAAATTAACTCCCATTCTGTACCCAGTGTCGACAATATTTTTCTGAATACTTTTTGATACCCCAAATCGACAATGAAATAGAACATTTTCATTCCCTTTTAAATTTGCACATTTCGCTGTTCTTACTTACTATTTCTTGAATAATAATAATAAGGTTAAAAGCATTTAAAACACAGTATTAATCATTTTACCTTTTCAAGATTAATTGATATACAGGTAGCTGTGATGAAAAATAATTTTTAGAATTTGTTTATCATTATTTTATATTTCTTAAGTTGATCACTTTTGAATAAAGCGAGAGTTTTGTGATAAAAATGATGTATTGTTATGCACAATCCTACTAGATTTTGCAAATTTCATGCTTTTAAGGCCATGTGACGAGTGGGTCACGTGACCAAGCTAGTCCTCAATTTTTCATTGTAAACTTACGTCCAAAATTTACACAAATCTAATACCTTCTCTAGATGAGAATGTAAAAATACAAATTTTCAAGTACCATGAGCATTAATGATGGTTATTTTATTGTTTTATTCGTTACAAATAGTATTGATAACACAGAAACGATCAAAAATATTGAAAAACTACACACGAGATGAAAAAGAAATGAAATAATCAAAGTTTTGATGAGAATGTGCCCACTACTCAGGCAGATTTTTTCAATGTTAATGTTATTTTTTACGAATAAAACCAAAACTACACATCCTATCAAAAAGTGACTATGGAAAAATTTGTAGATCTTTTTGGAATGCACGATTTTTGTTGAATCATCATTTGTCGTATCTTGCGTAGTTTGGCCATAAAATTAAATTCTTGATTTTTCATTATTCTTTGTGCAATAAAAATGAGCAATTTCGATTTTTCAGAAAAACTCAAATAGTCGTTATGAAAATCTTATAGGGCGTGCAAAGAGAAACATTTTTTTAGAATGACTTTTTTTTCGTATCGTGCGTTGTTTGGCTGAAAATGTTAATTTTCGTTTCTTTTTTTGGACCTTGTAAATGCTGTAACTCCGGAAATTTTCATTTTATCAAAAAAAGTCATGAGGATAAATTGTTCGTATTTTTTAGTACTATGAATGTAGGTCCATAGAATTTTCGAATCTTGAAAAAAGTGGTCTCAAAATTTTTTTTAATGCGCTCACTGACAGACTAAAAATCTACATACATACATATATACATACACACATTCATACACACAGTCAGACACATTCGCGAAAACCTGTTTTTTGGGTTCAGAAGCTCTCAAAACGTAGTCATTTGACAAATACAGGGGGGGGGAGGTCAAATTTTACACAAATCCAATACCTTCTCTGGATGAGAATGTAAAAAATTTTTTTTGAGAAAATGAACGACAATCATGCGCATAACCAGATTTGGTGAATTTGGTGAATTTCTTGAATTTTGTGAATTTCGTGAATCTTATGAATTAAATTAATTCCATGAATTACATGAATTCCGTGAATTCCACGAATTTCGCGAATTTCGTGAATTCCATTAATTTCGTGTATTCCGCGAATGCCGTGAATTCCATGAATTCCATGAATTCCGGGAATTCCATAAACCCCGTGAATTCCGTGAATTCCATGAATTCCATGAATTTCGTGAATTTCGTATATTCCGCAAATTCCTTGAATTCCATGAATTCTCTGAATTTCGTGAATTGCAAAAATTCCATCAATTTCGTGAATTCCGAAAATTCCATCAATTTCCGGAATTCCTTGAATTCCATTAATTCCACGAATTCCGCTGATTCGATGAATTCCATTAATTTTGTGAATATTATGAATTCCATCAATTCCACGAATTCCGTGAACTTCATGTACTCCGTGAATTCCATGAATGCCATGAATTTCGTGAATTCCATGAACTTCATGTATCCCGCGAATACCTTGAATTGCATGACTTCCATAAATTTCGTGAATTCCGAAAATTCCATCAATCCCGGGAATTCCATCAATCCCGGAAATTCCATGAATTCCGTGAATTCAGTGAATTCCGTGAATAACACGAATTCTGTGAATTTCATGAATTCCATGAATTCCGTGAATTCCATGAATAACATGAATTTCGTCAATTTCGTGCATTGTTTGAATTCCTTGAATTCCAGAAATTTCTTGAATACCTTGATTTCCGGGAATTCCATGAATTCCGTTAATTCCATGAACTCCGTGAATTCCATTGATTCCATGAATTCCGTCAATTCCATGAATTTTGTTGAATTTCTTGAATTTCGTGAATTCCGTGAATTTCGCCAATTCCGTGATTTCCGAGAATTCCATGGATTCCGTGAATTTCGTGTATTCTTCCAATGCCTTGAACTGCACGAATTCCGTGAATTTTGAAAATTCCGTTGATTTCGGGAATTTCGTCAATTCAGTGAATTCCGTTCATTCAGTGAATTATATGAGTTCCGTGAATTACATGAATTCCGTGAATGCCATGAATTCCGTGAATTCCGTCAACTCCGTGAATGTCATTAATTCCATAAATTCCGTCCATTCCGTGAATTTTGTGAATTCCGTGAATTTCGTGACTTCCGTAAATTATATGAATTCCATGAAATCCATGAATTCCGTGAATTCCGCGAATTTTGTAAATTCCACGAATTCCGTGAATTCTATGAATTCCGTGAATTCTATGAATTCCGTGCATTCCACGATTTCCGTGAATTCCACGAATTCCATAAATTCCATGAATTTGGTGTATTCTGCTAATTCCTTGAATTGCATGAATTCCGAAAATTCTGTCAAATCCGGGAGTTTCGCGACTTCAGTGAAATCCGGGAATTCCATGAATTGCGTGAATTCCATTAATTCCATGAATTGCGTGAATACCATCAATTCCTTGAATTCCATCAATTCCATTAATTCCGTGAATTACATATATTTCCTAAATTCCGTGAAGTCTGTGACTTCCGTGAATTCTTTGACTTCCATGGATTCCGTGAATTCCACGTATCAGGCGAAATCCGTGGATTCTGTGACTTCCATGAATTCCATTAATTCCGTGAATTTAGTCAATTCCACGAATTTCGTGAATGTCGCGAATTCCACGAATTCCGTGAATTCCATGTATAATGTAAATTTCGTGAATTTTATTAATTATATTAATTACATGAATTCCGCGAATTTCATGCATTTCACAAATGTCGTAAATTCCACGAATTCCATGAATTTCGTGATTTCCATGAATTTCATGAATTTCATGAATTCCTTGAATTCTGTGAATTCTATGAATTCCATGAATTCCAAAAATTCCATCAATTTCGGGAATTCCTTGCATTCTGTAAATTCCATCAATTTCGGGAATTCCTTGAATTCTGTAAATTCCATGAATTTCGTGGATTCCGTGAGTTTCATGAATTCCGTGAATTCCATGAATTCCATTAATTCCATGAATTCCGTGATTTCCATGAATTCCATGAATTTCGTGAATGTCGTGAATTCTCTTTAGCGATCACCCCACGTCGAGAACCTCACAAAATTGTTATGTGTGGCTCTTCACTTGAGCTCATTAGTATCCAAGGTCTTTGTTTCAGGCTTCAATGAAGCCTGAAACCTAAGTCTGAGTCGATGACTCTACTCATATTCTTTTTATAAACTATTTGTCGCCAAACTTTTCTGTCCTGGCATACTACTCTAGCTTCCTGCACGTCAAAAGTATCTAGGTAACTTCGACTTTCAAACAACTTCCAGTGAGTGATTTGTTCAGCAATGTTGAATGAAGTTTGTTGGAAAATCTCATATCGATTCGTTAAAAATTTACTGAGATATTCAAATTTGGAAAAAGTACTCGACGTCTGCCCGCGCTGTTAGGTAATGCGTCGCGAGGACTGCTCTGTCAAACAGCGTTCTCGGAGTTCAGTTTGGATTCTTTGTCAATATTTTGAAAGGAGGTAGGAGAGAAATTAGTTAACTCTATTTATCCTTGAAACTGTTGATTTTAAGATAAGCCTGTCAAGTATAAAAAATACTGTATTTTTGGAAAACTCATTGTTTTAGAGAAAGCTTTTTTGAAATGCTTTATATTTTTAGACATGAATTGCAAATTTTTATTCTCAATTGGTAGATTATTTTTGACATTCAATAATAATTGAGGGACACTATGCAAGAACGACACATAAATCCGTTTCACAGCAGCGTTCACTCCTGACTGGAAATTCAAATTAAACATTTTTTAAATTTATATTACATTAGAGATCGGTATACCTATCTCAATTTACAGCGAATATTATACTTGGACGTTTATACTATACACACCTACAATTATGGACTTGATTTAAATGCAGTCAAAATAAGACTCAAAAATATTAAGACTTCTTTTACTTTTGTTATTAACAAAAAACAGTTTATTTTGTACTATTATCATTCATACATTTTCGAGGATATGTGATACTTTATCATATGAGCCATTTACTTTCCCACGATTTTTCCCCCAATTTTCAATATTTCAACAAAAATAATAGTGTCCGGACGTAAAGAAAATGGACACGGAAGTCTGGACACTAATTTTTTTGTTTTAAAGTAAAAATTGTGAACAAAAACCGTGAGAAAGTAAACTGCTTTTATGGTAAAGTATTACATGCCCTTAAACAGTTAAAAGGAACAAATAATATATACATACTATACGAACTTCATTTTTACATTTTTTCTTAATATTTCCAGCCCAAGTTTCTTCAAACCTTGCTCGTTCCCTTCCCTGGGAAGGACCCTCCGATTTATTTTCCATTAAAAAAATGTGAAAATTAAATTGGAAATTTAATTTTAATTATTAATTTAATTGTAATAAAATAATTTTGCACGACGTAAACACTTTTTAAGTAAGAACTACAATGATCTTTTTTATTTTAGAGTAAAATTCATTGTTTTGGCTGCTCTTAGGATAACATAGGCTGGAGGTCATTTGGTGGTCATTCAACATACTCACAAATTTTTCTATTTTCTTTTGAATGAATTGCCTAGTAAACCTCCGCATCGTGCACGCGAGGATTTACAAAAAATCCAAACTGAACTCCGAGAACGCTGCTTGACAGAGCATCCTCGCGACGCATTCTCTAAAAGCGCGGGCAGACGGCGAGTACTTTTTCCAAATCTGAAGATCTCAGTAAAGTTTTAACGAATCGATATGAGATTTTCTAAAAAACTTCATTCAACATTGCTAAACAAATCACTCACTAGAAGTTGTTTGAAAGTCGAAGTTACCTAGATACTTTTGACCGGCGAAACCAAGGAAACCCAATTATCCATTGACCTCATTTTGCAATTAAACGTTATTAAACAATAAGCGATTGTTAACTTTTTCTTGATTTTCTAGGCATCGCTAGAGTATTTTAAATATGTCCTGCAAATATCAACTCATTCCAATAATATCTGGCCGAGTTAGAACGATTTAAGTTTTAAAACTTAATTAAATCAGGGAGCAACTTTTTTTTTATATTTTGTTTTTATTATTAAAAATAAAGGTTTGCCAACAAAAATTCTCATAGGAAAAAGTTTCACATCCGTATTCTTTACAATTCTACATTTCGAAAAAATTGATTTTTCGATTTTGAAAATTGTCTTTTTTTGAGACTTTCGGACAATACTTTTACGCGTTTTCGATCGTCGGGCTGGTTCTTGCACCCGGCGGCTCAATTAGGCAGAAGGCGTGGTTTCGTATTGATAAGGGTTTCTCACTCGTGAATGATAATATAGCGAATCATAATAGCAATTAAGCAAGTTTTCATTCATTTTAATAGATTAATACGATTGGTGGAACATAGATCGATTCAAAATTACAAAATCGACGATTTCTTATTCCTACAATTTTAGTCTGACGTCTTCAAAAGTGCTTTTCGATTTTTATAGCAGAATGAAACAGAATTCCGTTGAGAACGTTTACAATTGGATCCTTTTAAAAACAAAATGAATTAATTGAAACAATTAACGTATTACCGATCCGATACTCCATGATTTCGCGGAATTTAATAATTATATCCTCTCCTAATTTATTATCATGAATTTTTCGTAAGAAGAGAGAGTAGGAAAAAACTGATTATTTTTCATTGGTAATGGGAGGAAGAGGGTAACAACTATTCACAAACATTGGGTTTTGGGGCAAACAACTGAATTTTTAGTAAATGAGAACATATCTGAGATTAAGGGGGCACATTTCACTAAAAGGGCGGAGATAATAGTTTAACTTTAGGAAACAACTAGTTATTATTCAAGGTCACTAAGGGTTGAAGAACAAGTATTGACAAGGGCATGGGGCAAACGACCGAAAAATTCACAAAATTCAACTCGTAGGAAAATTGCATAAAATCATATCCCAAAATTAAATTGCATAAAATCAGATCACAAAATAAAATTGCATAAAATCATATCAGAAAATAAAATTGGATGAAAACAAATCACAAAAATAAATTTCACAAAATCAAACCATACATTGTTGAATTCAAATGATTGAATCCTGCAAAACCTCGTGGCACGTGGCCAACCTAACCTCAAAAACATTTATGTGAGCTTTCTGGTGAATAAATTAAATTTTAGGGCTTTCTTGGCCAACTAGATAAGTTTTAGGGCTTTCTTAGCCAATTAAAATAAGAGAAATTGAAATTTACGGGCTTTCAACGCCAATTACAAAAAAATACACATTTTAAATGTTTTTTTGGCAAACAAACAAAAAATGGCTGAGAGGTTACACAAGATTATATGTTGAAAAATCTTACTGGCTGATTCACCCAGTACAGAAAAATTCCACCTCCTCTAGGAGCGTCCGGAACGACCTGGCAGGGATCCTGGAAGGAGTGGCGAAAAACTACTTATTACTGACAACACTCGGTGGCTACCACGGTAATGCGACAAGAGAGTGAGTACTGACTCGCTATATTTGAGGGATTATGTCTGCTGAAATTTCAAGAAAAATTGTTTTTTTAACAGTGCAGAATGTCTCACAATAATTTTAGGGTTGTCTTCTGAACGTCAAGAAAAAAATTGTTTGTTAACAGTGCAGAATGACTCATCAATATGAAAAATAACATAATGAAGGATATATTTAAATAATTTTCAATGGGGAAACTGACCATTGACCATTTTCACTTTTTCGTTTATAAACTCTCATCTAGAACAATAAAAGTTAGGAGTGCTACAAATTTTTTATTTTGAGATAAGCTTACAGACGTTTTACAAACAATAAATGAAAATTATATTAACAATAAGTACATTTTATTCTTCTCCAAAACAGTTATAATGATTGCACATTCAAATAATATCATTACTCTAAACCTTCTAAATATTAGCCGCCTATGAATAGTATTTAATCAAGATTTTTTACTTGAAATTTGATTAATTTTACTCAAAATGTTAAACTTTGAAACATTCAAGAAACTTGGAACTGTATATTTCCAAAAAATTGTATGAGTTTACACGCAACTTCTGTAATTTTTTACTTGTTTTTAGCTACTCTGACAATACAAGCGAAAGAACGAAACCTAACTTTTCGTCATAAAAATCAGGCAATTAATTTAGTTATCCCAATTTTTTGATAATGTAACGTTGAAAATATATATACATGTAATGAAACTACCTCCACAAGCAAAAAATGTGTAAATATTCGAAAACTCGAACGCGCCACATTAGCCGCCACGCCGCATTCGGCACCGCTCCCCTGTATAAGTTTTTAGTGAAAGTTAAGTATTAAACATGCATATGCTTTCACGGCAACAAATTAATAACAACTTTTTAATAAAAAATAATCCATTTTATATATAACTATACATAAATTTCATATGCCTCTTAGTATTTGTCGTGTTATTTCAAGTTCAAAAAATGAAACATGTTGAAAAGGATTTATGAAATCCAGGAAAATAAGCTAATGTTAATTATAACTAATTTGGAAAAGAACTCGAAGTGATCGTTTGAAAAAATATGTTGGGTTTTATTTATTTAACAATAACTATTTAGAGTGGAATGTTTTTCTTTTTCTCTTTAGGTAAAAGTTGCAATTCTTATCTAATTCTGATGCTGTAGCGCTTATTTTATTCCTTAAAAAATTCTCCGCAAATCTCATTGGTACAATTTTATTTATGAAAACCTATTGTTTACAAAAATAACGATGTTATAATTACTACATAAAAGTTTTTCTATAAAAACGTACTAATGAGATTTGCAGAGAATCTTTTAATGAATAAAATAAGTCCTACAGCATTAGGATTCAATAACAGTTGCAACTTTTACCTAAATTGAGAGAGAAAAGCATTAAACCCCAAAAACTATTGTTAAATAAGCAATGAAAATTGTGAAATATTTATTTCAAAAGTTCACTTCGAGTTCTTTTCCAAAACTGGTTATAATTAACAACAAAATATTTTTCTCGTTTTTATAAATTATTTTTAACAGCGTTTATTTGTTAGCTTGAAATAACTTTAGTTCATGTTTAATTTAAAAACAAGTATAATGAAAATTCCCTTTCCGCCTTAAATGTTAGGTTAAATTTCATGAAAATAGTTATACCGAAATGCAAATTTATAAATGAATTCATTAAAATTAATTAAATTAGTTTACAATATATATTTTTGGTTCATTTTTTTAAACTTAAAAATTTGAAAATGAGGGTGGCCGTTTTAATCACAGAAAAAAAAATCTCGGTCATTTCCCGGTTCGCTAACATTTTTCACGGTCATAGAAAGTAAAAAATTCTAACTCTAAAGCTAAAAATGTGTCCATTTGAAGTAATAAAAACTGAGCTGCAAATCATTTTAAGCAATTTTAAGCTAGAAATATTACAAATTGAGCGATTACATTTTTGTTTTAAACTGAACACTTCTTGAATCAGAGGTTAAAATACTTTTATTTTAAATAGTTTAAAAATACTTGAAAAGCTTCAAAATTTGATTTCAAAATCTTGAAACATCTACACGTTGTTTCACATTTTTAAAAATTATGAATTAATTTTTTAATTTTTTCAGACCTCCTAAACATCTTTCAACATGATTCGAATTCTTCCTAAAATTTTGTTTAAATCCTGCAAAATTACAAATATTTCCTTAAAATCTTCGAGATTCATTTTTGACAATTTTAGAAATCTTTTAAAATCTTTTTAAATATTCACTTAAAATTAATTTTTCAAAATAAAAAGTCGCTTTCAATTTTCCTAGGAATCTTAAGAAAATGTTTTTTATTTCTTTGAAGCCTTTCACAATTCTTAAAAATCTTAATTTTTTTTTCGAAACCTGCGCAACTCTATATTTTGTTTTAAATTAGGCTGTGGGCTATTTGCACCGAAATATCGGTACGAATAGCCAAATTTTGTCGGTGTACGACGTAGACACTTCGTTTAAATTATTTGGAATCACTTCAAATTTTAAATTTAAATTAAATTCAACTTACTTGAATGCTTTCTAGGAATAATAATAGGTGTTCAATATTTATTATACATCAAAATTCAACAATTTAACTTGCAAATTAAATTTTCTGAAATAGAACAATTCAAATTGTAACGATCAAAGTTTAGTTTTTGTTTGTTTAATTTTGAATATTTGATTTACAATTACTGATTTTAAATGAACAGTCAAAAATTTCTAAATATCAAGCAATTGTTATTTTTTCTAATTAAAAAATTTAAAATTTAAAAATTTTTAATTTTAGACCAAAAGAATATTTTTAATTTAATAAAAGTCTTTGAGTATGAATATATTGTTTCCAAGTTATTTAAAAATTTTTAATAAATTATAAAGTTTCAATCATGCGTTTACATTTTGTTTAACTACTAAGCCTTTTCAATTTAAACAGTTTAATCTTTAACGTTAAAATCTGGAAATTCTTAAACTTTGAACTGATTTCGAACCGTCTGGTAAAATCAATTATTCATCACTTGTTAATCCATGCACAGTTCAATTTTAAAAATCATTATAATTTCTATTTACTATTCTATTTATTTCTATTTCTATTTATGATCAACTAAAAATATTTTTTTTCTTCAAAATTTCAACACTGCGGATATTTTGGAGCATCTGTAAATAAATGCAGATTTTTACATCTAAAAGCAGTTTTTCTCAGTTTTCTTTCGCTTAGAAGATGGAAAATGTCGCAAATATCACTCTAGCCAAGAAGGAGCAAACCCGCGCGGAGTGCGTGTTTGACAGTTTCTACCTCTCTCATTCAAATGGTGAAGAAAAAAAATACTTTGCCCAGTGGACAAACGAATTTGCGGTTATATTCCATTTGAATATCGAGAAACCAACAGCAAACCGCTTGGTTCATCACCGAACTACCATGATTGGAAATATATTTATATATCGAAAACAATGTCTACGGGCTCAAGAATCGGCCAAAGATGCATTGTAGCAGTGGAAAAACAACTCAAAAGCGGAATCATCAGACCATCAAAGTCACCCTATAGTTCACGACTAATGATAATCCTCAAGAAACCCTGGACCATCTGGGAAAGGCACAGTACTTCACTGTCTTTGATTTGGCAAGCGGATATCATCAAGTTGAAACGCACACCGGCGATTAGGAAAAACAGCCTTCTCTACGCCACAAGCTTGTTTTCAGTACTTTCGAATGCCAATGGGCATCAAAAATGTCCAGTCAACTTTTCAAAGTCTAATAGGCGAAGTATTGACAGGTATGCCTGACATGCAAACCTTCATATCTCTTGACGACGTAGTGCTAGATAAATGTGACATCTTGCGAAAAAAAGTGGCATATCTAGGTCACATAATTGAACGGAATGGAGTCAAAGCTAACCCATCACAGATAAAAACAATAACAAATTTCCCTACACGATGCAAGGTAAGAGATGTCTGTCAATTCCTAGGACTATCTGGTTATTATAGGCGATTCATTCAAGACTACGCTAAGTTATTCAAGACCTTGAATTATCTCATGAAAAAAATATTAAATGGAGATGGGTAAAAGATCATCATTAAGGTTTCCATAAAATCCTACATTACCTTTGTCGAGGGAAGCCTTTCCATACTACATGAAGTGCAAAATTGCCGGCTCTACCTGCACGGAAGGCAATTCATATAAGCATGTGGTCATCAGCCTGTTCATCGGATGCTCTATGTTGAGGACCCGGGCACCAGACTTTTCGAGTGTCCAAGCAAACCACCCCCCATTGTGCAACCTCAAAGCGGTTTAAAGGCACCTAACATGGACGGAAACACAATTGCATTAAGGCTATAAAATCGCAACCCTAGACTCAAAATAAAAAAGGCCCTCCCCCAGTAAGGAGTCCTCTTTATCGGAATCATCACCCCCGCGTTTACCCCCAAAGGCATCATGGAAACCTCCTTTATGAGATCCCTATGTTGATGCATACATCGACGGGGCAAGGGTTGCTGATTGAGGACGCAACTTACGAGCTGATATAGCCGTGTGGTTTGGCTAAAACCATCCGCTAAGCGTCTCGCAAGCAGTTACAGGACGCCAAACAATCAACGCTGAAGAAATCAAATTGGCCAAGGTAATCGTTCAGATGGCCATAGTTTCAGGAATCCAATAGCTCAGAACTGATATATATATATATATTCCAAGTTGCTCATCGGGAGCGTAACCTTCTAGATGCATACACAGGAATAGAATCGCTGGGAAACTGCGACACTGAGCCAGTTGTCAACAAAAACGAATTCTTAGAACTAGAATCGGCTTTAGAACCCTTACAGGTGACGTGAAATTATGTTCCTGGCTACCAGAGGATAGAAGGAAATGAAGAAGGGGATGAACTGGCGAGAGAGGGAACAGAGCAAGATACCGTACAAGAAACCAGCACCTTCTATACATACACTTCACGCCTATGTGACTGCTTATATGGCGCTTCTGAATGGTCATGCTAAAATATTTTATAACTCAAAAACTAAAACTTCAACTGATTTTTGGTAAAGGATTCTTCAGTTTATTTGATTTTTTTATTTCTTTACAGTTATATAAGTCCGGATACTTGAGTCTGGAAAACCCTGTATAGAAGCAACTACACCCCAGAACATAAAAGAAGTATCCTCAGAAATCTGCTTACAGAAAACTGAAGATTCTAACATAAACCATCAATGCAAAGAGCCATTGACCTACGAATTCGATCGTCAAGCTTCTGGTGGCTACCGAGCGTCTTGATCTACAAGACCTTTGGGAAAGCCTTCCTCAGAATGGACAAGTCCTGGTCACCCATGACGGTGGATATAAAGTGAATTATATAATTGCAAAAACGACACGTTTCGATGAGCTTGACTGGAAGAACGTGATAGCTGGTCTAGGAAACCTTCGCTTCGCTTTAGAAAAAGATGAACAGGAAACATGCCGTACGGCGAATTCAGGGGACATTCTTGGTTCGCTTCCCCAAGATGCAATGCGCGAAACATTTGCCTCTTTTCTCTAAGGTGGTAACATTCACATTGCACTTTGTCATGGTAGAATTGAGAAGCGATCTAAAGACTTAAGACAAGAAATAATAATGAAATGTCACGTGAGTCTAGTAGGACGACACAAGAGCATGACATAAACGTATAGGTGCGTCCGAGAACAATTCCCATGGCACCGTCTGCGGGACCAAATAAAGAAATTTTCGTAGTTTTCTAGAAAATAAACTCATAAGAGCCCGGACGTGAGATCCAATGGTGATTAACGTGACACCATTTGGAGTATATGACAAAGTGTTACTTGACACTTTAGGAAAACTCCCTACAACCATGAATTGGAACCGACATATACTAACAATGCAGGACAACACAGCAGGTATTGCATTGCAGTGCCCATTCCATTGCTACTCACCTCTTATCTCACTATGGTGCCCCGAAGTGCGTCCTCAGTGATCGATGAGAAGGCTTTGTGAGTGAAATGATGAGGAGAATGGGAAAAGTTTTTAACGTAAAACAATTGAGGACTTCCGGGTATCGTCCTCAAACGAATGGATACGTAAAGAGAAGCCATTTAGTTCTTACAATTTATATAAAACAATACGCAAAAGATTATGACGATTGGGACAAGCTGCTCTCATTCGCCGTGTTTACGTACAATACGTCGCTTCGTGAAGTGACGGAGTTTAATCCCTTCGAATTCGTTTTCGGAAGAACCGCACGGGTATCCAACTCGTTTTCACCTGAAGACCACCTGGAAACATATTGCTCCTACTCGCATGATCTAATCGTCCGATCAAACGAGGTTAAAAAAATCGCCGCAAGGAATCCAATTGATGTAAAGGAACGATCAAAGAAATGATGTGATCAAAATGCTAGGATTTCTGTCAGGAATAATGAGACCTGTTGCAGGACTTGTAACCTAGGATGATAAGCAACTATTAGAAGTAAAAGTCAACGCTATCTAGCATACTAGCTGGTCTGGCACGTCACATCTCGAAGCCTCTCGACAGATGACTTCTGGAGGAAAATGGCTGAAAGCAACCTCTATATCCGAGAAGGTGCCCACAGCATACCTATTTTGTTCCAACTGCTGCTTCAATTTTGCCACAACAGCATGAAGCGCAGTTTCGGTCGAGCAGCCTGCCTGAAAAGCATCCTGCCCTCTATGCAGCGGGAAAGCCAAGAGCACCTCATATCTTATGTATCTGCCGACCAGCGTCTCCAACGTCTTCAAGATAAAAGACGTTAGGCTGATTAGTCAAAAATAAATTGCAGTAATGTAACCCCCCCTCCCAGGTTTGAGAAGGATGGCCACTCTGCCATCCTTCCATCCCGATGACACTTGTTTCAGGGCTATACTTGCCTTAAATAATTTCGTGAGATGAATGACGACTAGATCCACACCTTTTGGTAAGAGCGTTTGATAAATGCCATCAGATCCTGGTGATTTAAAAGGACAGAAGAACCCAATAGTCAATTCCACCTTTTTCTAATGAACGACCCTAGCCTTCCTCCTCTTGGTCAGTTCGGATTTGCTGAAAACCCGGGAAGTGAACTTCCATCAGGTGATTCAACGTTGCTTCTTCGTCTGCGGTAAACTCACCATTATTGAGCTTTAATTACTCGCAGGAGCCCTTCCTATCCTCCTGTTTATTTTTTCTCATACTTTTATTGCATTCATACTCGGCCGTATTGTAGATGTCGCAGACTGAAGGCAATTTAGTTCTATTTGCCCTACTGCACAACATTCTCGTATTTTTACGAAGTTTCTCCATGTGAGTATTCCACTATTCTGCTTCATTCCTAGACTGAATTGTGCTTATAGGATATTCCGCAAGCCTCCCTTTGAGATCTTCTTTATATTAGTGATAAAATGTATTTCTGGGGTTTCTTATCCTAGACACAACCAGTTTTCCTAGGGTTAATCAAAACACGATATATTTGTGGTCTGAAAAAGATTGGCGCATTCAACTAAATCCGTGGTAGCTGCCTTCTACTAAAACCAGTGAAAAAAATTGAAACTGAAAAAGTCACAGACACTTTTGCAAGACTTTATTAGATATCCTAATTTCTGCAGTAATATTCAACAACGCCAAACAGCCCCAAAAACGACCACCGGTGAATTCAACGAAAAACATCTCTTCTAAACGTGAAGAATAAAAAAAAAGTTTTGTTTCTTTTTACCGACAAAAGTAGTGGAAACTTTTTTTCAAAGCCTCCCATTTCCTTGAGAAGAAATTTTTTCAAATTTTACATCTACGTTCATGAACAAACACAAAAAGATATTTATTCCTAACAAAAGTAAATAAACACTTCTTTTTATATTTGTGGAGGTAAATACAAATGGGAAGATTATTTATCTGTTAATAACGCTAACTAAATATTAACTTGACCGCGAAAATCTGATTTTGCTTATTTTGAGTTGCACATAATCCCAAAATTCAGACGCAGAATTGTTTGGTAAAACAGGACCTATTCAAAATCATTAACTACAATTGAGTGGTTATACAAAAAACGATTTTTCCTCATGGATCTGTAAGCAACCTCGTACAATTAGAAGCGTATGTGATTTTAACAGATTTTTGCCATGCAAAATATGATGCAAAATTACAATATAGGTGTTGGATAAAGAAATTTCGATACTTTCAAAACTCGCGATTCAATCTTGGCACGAATAGATTATCAAAGTCATGCTGCCCTATAAAAGTCAAGCAATGTCTTGTATAATGTTGGTGACTAAACTCTACCCTAGATGATTGGCTGCACACGAGTTGAAGTAAGTATTTCTTTGCAATTTCTCAGGATAAATCCTGCTTCAGCTGTTGCTGCTGATGACAGAATAAGGAAAATGGCAGTCTGGCATCAGCAGGACGAAGCTGAAAAAGGGAGGTGGCAGCGAGTAGAGAAGCAGACTACCATGCCCTTGTCCCTGAAATTTCATATCGTGAATGATTGAAACCTAATATAGGGACACGCCTAACCCTAATATAGGGAACCATCCATACAAGGACCCGCTGAAAATCAGCTTGACGAGGAAGAAACCCGTCGCCCAAGTCTACACCGAATTTTCACCGTCACTGGCTTCAATTTCATTTCGTGGCCTCGCTACTTTTACTCTTTTATTCCTCACAGCAAACCCTGTTAATTCTGCCCCTTTTACTCAAGTTCAGCATACCCTGCACAAGCTGTACTGCTGGTTTTTTTTATGGCTGATTGTAGAATTATAATACTGTGATATGGGGTTGTGTCGTATTGTGGTTGATAATGGTTACTCCTCTGCTAAGTTGTGAGTCGTTTTAAGACGGGCGATAAAGACCGTTTATCCGAAGATAAATTCTCTGCTAATGATCTTGTAAGGCTTTTCATGGGATTGTTCTAAAGATCTCCTGGTCATGTCAAGTCCAATCCAAGCAGATTTACTTGTGAATAGTTCCTTGAAAGCGAAAGGGGTTTTGTTTCCATGACGTGTTCCACTTACAGGACGTAATTACTGGAAATTTTGCAAAAGCTCTCTTAGCAAAATCTAATGATGGTTTTATGTCCTTAATTGAATTGCATGAAGCTAGAATTTCGCCAGAAAGTCGTAAGGTTTGTCCAAACACGAGGTCTGCAGATGTGGCTTCTGGGTCCTTTCGCCAAGCTGATCGTATTCAAATCATGATAAGAGGCAAAACATCAGTCCATCACCCTTTGGCGTGCCAAAGAATAGCTTGCTTCATTTGTCCGTGAAGCCTTTCCACGAGTCCGGCTAATGATAAAAGCGCAACACACAGCTGAGGAGGTTAGTGAATCCTAAAGAACTTGGTAGATGATTGACGATGTTGATGTGGAAATGCTCGAATCTGGAAGATGTTATCAAGAATGTTCCAATTGGTGACGAAACGTAGCGTGAAATCTTTCCACGCCGACATTCTATATAAGCACGTACCCATTCCTAAAACATCCGCTTTAATAGACCGCCACACTTGACGTTGAGCTACGAGTTTCAGCTTTCGGTTGATTGCAGGATGTGAGAGTCGGTGGACCGTGTTCAAAGATACTCTTCAAAAGGGCTTGGCGAGAAAAGGTCATGCTACATTTGAAGGAAATTTACAGAAAGTACTTACAATGGTGCCAGGCATGGGCACCCGGCTGAGCTTCAAGGATGATTCGGGCTAAATTTAGTTCTCCATCTCGAAAACGTCGTGAGACGTATTCCCATGACGCCATGTCAAAGTACTCAATTCAAGGCTTCCCGCTCTTCGGGCCCCTTTTTTTAATTGGTCACCCACTGACGCGGAGGAGAATCTACCGGGACCGTGGTGGGAGTAGCCAGAACTGCGCAAATGAAAATAATTGTCTACAGCCAACGGGAAATAAAGGTGATAGGAAATAAGAGATACAGAAATATGTGAGTTTCTACTATATATATATATATACCACCCATCTCACGGTTGTGAGACGTGGCCATGAGTGAGATTTACCGCGGTCCTACTGGGAGACGGTGTCATTTTTAGATGGCAGTTGCTCTGCTTAAATGTGTTAAATATGTAAAATTGAAAAAAAAAATATTAAAAATAAGTAAAAATTAATAAAAATTCGTATAAAAGTTTTCGCTGTTTATAATTTATTTAAAGTGGTAGCAGAATGTATTTTGAGTAAAATTTCGACTAAAGAATTAAATCAATTCGTCTTTCAATAATTCGAACAGAAAACTTAATTATTTGAGTTGCACTTAAAAACTTATAGTGAATTTGTCATAGTTTTATTTGAATTTTAAACTACTAGACTAAAAATATTGAATTTTTTTATAGCACTACAAAGTTTGATATGTGGCATTAAACCTTCGGAAAATTTCATATGAAAAAAAGTCATTGATAGGATCCAGTTGAAGATCAATATTTTTTTGTTTGAAAGAGCAATACCAATTATTAGTTTTTTACAGTGACGGAATAGATGTTTTGGAGGAACAGGTGAGAATATATTAGCAAATTCACCACACAGATAAGTGAAAGGTAAATTTTTTATGATAATGCGTATGTAGGTAAAAAGTTTAAGATATAGTTCGATGGAATTCAGGTTATATTAGGGACCGTACTGAAATTACGTAACAGCCCAAGGGGAAGGGAGGGGTCGAGAGATTTCATTATGATTGGTTACGGAAGGGGGTCCTTTATTCATGTACGTAATTTAGGAAATTCGAAAATGCAACAAGTAATTCGCAGAAATTTGACAGAAATTTAATATGAATACAACTTTACGCGCCAAACAAACCTTGTGAGTGAAAAACGAACCTAGCCAACAACAGTTTTCAAAAAAGTCAGGGAAAAGTCCGAGATTTAGAAAAAAAATCTTGGAAACGTCATGGAATTTCTATAAATTCAAATAACTGCCAAGCAGAATAAATTTACAATTTTTCAATTTTAATATGGGAATTTTTTAAATGAAGCTTTGCGGTAACCCTGATATAAAATTCTCGTGAGTAATTTATTTGCCTTGTATTTATATTTCTTTTTTTGCAGTTGCTTCCTCCTAAATATTATCATTTCAGTTATGGATTTTATTATTATTTTGAAAACTCAACAATTTTGTTAAAAATTGAAACTTTTTGTTTGAAAATTCTACTATTTCATAGAAAATTTACGTTTTGAGAAAAATTTATATTTTGGTGTTGAAAAATAATTGAAATCTTTTTTGGATGAAAATCCAACTAGTTTTTTGAATATTTGTTTTTTTTTGCTTTCAAAATTCATCTGCTTTAGTAGAAATTTAATATTTTTCGGATAAGAATGAAACTGGTTAAAAATTAAATAATTTCGTTAAAAAGTCATCCTTCTTGGTAGAAAATTTACTTGTTTTGTTGAAACATCAACTGAAATCTTTTTTGGTTGAAAATTCAACATTATTTTTATTCTCGAAAATTTATGTTTTTTATTTAAAAAGTCATCTGTCGAGTAGAAATTGCATCTTTCTTGTATAGGAATGCAACTGTTTGGTTGAAAATTCAATAATTTTGTCACAAAGTGATCCTTTCTGGGCCAAAATTCTACTGGTTTCTTGAAAATTCAACTATTTCGTAGAAAACTTACCTTTTCAGAAAAATTCACATTTTGTGTTGAAAAATCAATTGAAATATTTTTCTATGAAAATAACTCTTTATTTTATATTTGTCTTTTTGAATAAAATAACTTATATTTTTTAGCAGTAAATTAATCTATCTTGGATGAAAATGCAACTATTTGATTGAAAATTCAATAATTTTATTAAAAAGTCATCCCTTTTCGTTGAAAATTTAACTGTTTTGTCAAAAATTCACCTTTTTGGGTTGAAAATTCAAGTATCTTTGTAGAAAATTTACTTTTAATTCAAAAAGCATAATTTAATGTCGAAAAGTCAAAATGAAATCTTTTTTAGATAAAAATTCAAATTTTTATTCAATGTTTGTTTGTTTGAAAATTAAAATTCTTCATTTGAAGATTGAACTATCTTATTTAAAAATTTTATTTGGACCACTTTGTTGAGAAATCATTTTTCTGTTGAAAATTCATCTCTTTAGTCAAAGTTGGACTATTTTGTTGAAAATTGATCTTTTTTAATCGAAAACTCAAATGCATGGGTAAAAGTCGAACTACTTTGTTAAAAATTTATAATTTTGGTTGAAGATTCACCTCTTTGATTGGAAATTTGACTATTATGTTGAAAATTAATTTTTTTGCTGAAAATTCCTATTTCATGTACTTGAAGATGTAAAGAACAAGTCTGTAGATTACTGGTCAAAATTTCATTTTAATATATTTCTGAGAGACTCTCAGTGCATAATTGGTAAACGCTTCGACTGTTCGTCGACAGCCATCATCAGTACAATATTTCAACTGGAAATGCGGACTTGTGTGATTAAAATACATGACTTGTAAGCGTAAATACTAAACAGAAAAGAAAAGAAATGATATGGCGATGGTTTTTAAGAAACTACGTATGAACAATGAAAAATATGTGATAGTACAAATTCGAGCAAAAGCAGAAGTAATAAAAATGCCATGACAATTAGGATAAAAATATAAAAATTATAGAAATTATATGATTAAAAGTTAATACCTGTTAGTCTAATTGTGTTTCTGAAAGATTATATACCTATTGCATTGACTTCGTCTGCTGGATGGACCCAATTAAAGATTAAAATTATATCGTCGAGAAGTGCACAGGAGAGATTGTGGATATGAGTGTTAATAGACATATTAACATTGGAGAGACCTATACATACCTGGGCGTGCCTCAAAGCAGCATTCAGGACATAACATCAGTAAAGGGGTATCTCCGAAGCAGATACAAGCTTCTTCTTCGACAGATTTGGTCATCCAATCTGTCGGCGTTGAACAAGGTATCTGCGACCAACATGCTTGCCGTCCTTGTCGAAGACAGTTGAATTTTCAACCCGAAAACTAAAATTTTAAATGAAAAAAATTTCATTTTCAACCAAGAAAGATGAGTTTTCTACTATAAAAGATAAATTTTCAATCATTACAGATGAATTTTAAACCAAATAGTTGAATTTCCAACTATAAATATATATATTTTTAAACAAAAATAGAATGGTTAAATTTTCATTTAAAAAAACAAAAATTACAAAAAAAATGTATTTTTAACCAGTTGAATGAAAACAAAGAAGACGTATTTTTAACCAAATAGTTGAATCCTCAACTAAAAAAATTAATTTTGTAACGAAAAAGACGAGTTTTCAACAAAATACATGAATTTTCTACCAAACAGTTAATTCTTCAACTTAAGAAGGATACATTTTCAACCAAAAATGAAATAGCTTTTTCACCCAAGACCCAAAATTAAAAAAAATGAATTTTAAATAATGTAGTCAAACTTTTAACCAAATAGTTGAACTTTCAAATAAAAAATGAATTTTTAACCAATTAGTTAAATTTTTAACAAAAAGTATGAATTTCCCGCCAAAAAGATTAATGTTCTACCCAAAAAAGAAGAATTTTCAACAAAATACATCAATTTTCAACATAATTGTTGCATTTTTTAAAAAGCAGCATAAGATTAAACAAAGTAGTTGAGTTTTTAAACAAAATGAAACGAATTTTCAACATAATAGTTGAGTCCTCAATTAAAATAAATTATTTTTCAACCAAATAGTTGCATTTTTAACCAAAAAGGATGGATTTTCAGTCAAATAGTGATATTTTATAAAAAATTGTGGAATTTTCAATCTAAAATGATGCATTTTCTACAAAATAGTTCAGTTTTCAACCCTAAAATATGTATAAGTCCTCAACCAAAACAGATCAATTTTGGATTAAAAGGATAAGTGGGATATTTCAATTTGGTTCAAAATTTATTTGTTTGGTGGGAAAATCAACCACTTTGCAAATTCGTTTTTTTTTTAGTTAAAAATGATTTTTTCAATATGAAAATTTAACTATTCCATTTTTGCTTGAAAATTTATCTTTTTTAATTGAAAATTCAACTATTTAGCTAAAAATTCAATTTTGTTGTTGTTAAAGGTTCATCATTTAAGTTGAAGATTCGTATTTTTTGGTAGAAAATTGAACTATTTTGTTAAAAATTTCTTTTTTCTTGGTTCAAAATTAACTGTTTGGACGAAAGTTTCTACGAATTTTTTATGCTTTTTCGACGCGAAATAGTTTATCGTACAAAGCGATAATAAATTTCTAATAAAAATATAATTATTTTTGTTATTTTTTAAATCAAAAAAGTAGAAGTACATTTTTTAGTTTTTTCCTAGAAAACAGTATTTTTCTCATAATTGTGTGTAGAAATTCGTAATTTTTTTATGAAAAATTATGAAAAATGACGAATATAGCGTTTTCGTTTTTTTTGTATGAATTCGTTATCTTCTAAAAAAACCTATTAAAAAATATAAAAAACTAAACCTTCGTTTCGAAGTCGCAAAATTTTTCTTATTATTCGTAGAGAATTTTTGTACTGATTCATAATTGTCTATTTTTCATTCAAAATCATAAACTTCATTCATTAAAAATCGTATTTTTTTATACAAATTTGTAATTTTCTGTGCCAAACTATGACAAAATCTAGAATTTTTTATTATCATCTGTAAAAAAATTGTCATAGAACGTTATAGTTGGTCGTAAAAATTCTTTTTTTTTTTAATCCAATAGAATTGACTGGATTACAAAATGAAGCTTATATGTATTTTGTGAAACTCCCTTGATCTTTTTCCCCATTTTCACAAGAGCATGATGAAAAGATAATTTTTATATTTATTTTGCAGAGCTAAAGTTTTGTATGATCGTCCATCAGAACGTTTCCGACCAATAACAGTAGAAGAGAAGCACGCATTATTTGTAATACTCAGCGACGTGTATGAAATATTCAGAGGCGAAAATGATTCTTGTACAGCTTTCACGGAAAGTTTACCTAACCGTGATATTAAAATGCGCTCAGACCGACCAGCATTACTTGTATCGAGTACAAGTTGGACTATAGATGAAGATTTTTCTATTCTTTTAACAGCACTTGAAGGTAAATTTGAGAAATCTTATTAACAGGATATTTTCTGGACCGGGAACAGCGAAATTTCGAGAAAAATGATAATTTTGAATTAGAATAGGAAATTTTCCGAAGCAATTTATATGTGATTCTGAATTGGATCGGAGAATTTTCGAAAAAATGTTTAATTCAGATCTGGGACGAGGTGTTTTCCAAAAGGATAATAATTTTGTCTTAAAACGGGGAATTTTCCAAAAAAATTATGACTATAATTTGGAACAGTAAATCTTCAAAAAAGAATTTTAATTTTATGTTGGTTCTGAGAATTTTCCAAAAGAATTATAATTCCGACTTGGAAGAGGAAATTTTCGAAAATAATTGTAATTCTGACTTGGATCAGTGAATTTTCAAAAACAATTACAATTTTTCGAAAAGAATTTAAATTCTGAGTTATACGTGGATTTATAAAAGAAGTATAGTGAAGTACAATTACGATTTAGGATAGTGATTTTTTCAAAATAATTAGAATCTTGGAACGGGGAATTTTCGAAAAGAATAATTATAATTCGGTTTTAGAACAGTGGATTTTTGAAAATAATGATAATTTTGAGTTGGCTCAGGGAATTTGTCAAAAGAATTATAATTTTGTTATGGAACGGGGAATTTTCGAAAAGAATCACGACTCTGATTTGGAACAGCAAATTTTCGTAAAGAATGTTAATTTTGTGCTGGTTCAGGAAATTTTCCAAAAGAATTATAATTCAGACTTGGAAGAGGTAAATTTCCAAAAAGAATTGTAACTCTGACTTTGAACATTGAATTTTCGAAAAGAATTAAAATTTTGACTTAGTATGGGGAATGTTCGAAAAGAATTGCAATTTTGACTTGGAACAGGGAATTTATCAAAATAATTAGGATTCTGAGTTAGGACCCATAATTTTAAGAAAGAAGTATAATTCTGACTTGGAACAGTGAATTTTCCAAAAGAATTATAATTTTGTCTCGGAACGGGGAATTTTCCAAAAAAATCATGACTATAATTTGGAACAGCAAATCTTCAAAAAAGCATTTTAATTTTATGTTGGTTCTGAGAATTTTCCAAAAGAATTATAATTCCGACTTGGAAGAGGAAATAGTGCCTGAAGGTGCATCCATAAATAGTCAGGTGCATAAAAGAGCTTATGCTCTTGTGGCTGACAAGATTTGGCATAGCATCTGACCAAAGACAAGTGACTACCAGCTACATCACATATAAGAGGGGGGTCTTCAAAGGAACTCTCTGAATCCGATATTTTCTGCATCTCGCTCTTGCCTATATCTATTGTGCTCCGAGGCAAAAGCTCTGGCTACCTATGTGGCCCGCCGAACAGAAGAGAATATTAAGTCAACCACCTTTTGAAGATGGACGACCTTAAAATCTTTGCTTCTTCGGAAGAATAGCTTAACGTCCTTGTGGAAGCGTTGAATAGGTACTCTAAAGCACTTGGCATGAGCGTCGGAATGTGTAAGTGTGCCTGCGTCCACCTACACCTAGGAAGACTAGAAGCTACACCATGGCCAAGCTTGGAGTTTCTTCATCAAAAAACAGTTCTGGCTACATTCTGCATTCAGAAATTTAAAATTTTCAATTCAAAAATCGTTACCAACGCCGATGATACTACAGATTCCTGCTAAATTAACTTCCGTTTATAAAGTTTTTACTACTTTTACTTGTTTTTTTATTCCAAAAACTCTATTTTATTTACCTTGAACATAAATAAATAAAATATTTAAATACTTGGCGAAATGTCTTCACTTTTGGTAGGATAAAATTGTTTTCGCCTGCACTATTTTGACAACTTGAGAGGTAATTTATTCTCATTTATTCTCTTTTTTTTATTTTTTTTGTGTTATAGATTCGAGAATAAAGCACTGTAAAAAATAAGATTTGATTTAGAACCTTATTCGGTATTGAAACAGTTCATGCAATAAAACAATTGCACTTCAGTTTGATCCGTCAATCTGTAAAATAAGGTCGATTTGTGGATTGAATTAGGCTCGAAATGAGAATTATCTGTCAACAACTAAATTTGACCAAACAAATTCTAAACTGTCAAGTTTAGAAACCAATGTAGCTTCGAAATGACATCTTAATGTCGTGCGACCTACAACTGTTAGATCGTTTTGACTTTTAAATTCACTCAATACTGAAATTTTCAGTCTATGTCAACTTGATGCTACGTCGGTTTCTAAATCCCTATTAAGGACTAACTTTAAAAAGAAATATTAAATTAGGGTTATGTCCAAAATATAATCAGGATACGTGTAAAAATGGTATAACCCTGAAATCAACTGATTTGTATAATTTTTAAGCAATATTTTCATGCATTCCAAATCTCACCAGTTAAATTTTCAATCTACCTTAACTGGTCCAGAAAATTTGCGTGTTCCTCAAATCAACTCTTTACATAACATCTAAGTCCGCAGTATGAAGAATTTTGAGCAGTCGAAATAATTTAAAATATCAAATTCAACTAAATATAAACTCTTGAATATTTTGAATCCTTTGGAAGGATTTGCTTCAAGCCGACGAAATCCTAAACTTTTGACGCACTTAAATCATAAAACATATAAATACTCGAAAAAATTAGCTTAAGATATTAATTTTTGCTGTTGAAGTTATTTAAATTGATTGCTAAAACATTAATTTATTATTAATCTGTATTACGACGCCCATAGCAAGTGCTATAGGGGCAGCATTGAGATGGTTCCAAAATTCTTTGGTACATCCTCTTATACAAAGAAATGAATACGAAAAATTTTGCAAGAAATCATTTATTGATGGTGAGACATTTATTCATATACGTTCAAGCATAAATAGTGTTTTTCGATGAAAAATGAAGTTTCGGTGTTCGCATTAGTTTTCTTCTAGCATTAGTTTTCTTTTCGAGCTTACGTCTAGAAATACCACTCTATGAATTCCTTGAATTCCGTCAATTTTATAAATTTCCTGAACTTCCTAAATTTCTTAAATTCTGTGAAAACGTCAATATCTCAATCTTTGAATTTGTTGAATTCCTGAAACCACTCTAATTCGCTGAATTGCTCAAATCCACCAAATTCTACGAAATACATATACAATTCTCCTTGAATTCGGAGAATTCAGAGAATTCCTTAAACTCGGAGAATGCCTTGAATTCAGATAATTCCTTGAATTCAGAGAATTCCCTGAGTTCAGAGAATTCCTTTAATTCAGAGATTTCCTTGAATCCAGAAATTTCCATGAATTCAAAGAATCCCTTGAATTTAGAGAATTCCTTAAAATCAGAGAATTCCTTGAATTCAAAGAAATCATTGAATTCAAAGAATTCATTGAATTTAGAGCATACCTTGAATTTGAAGAATTCCTTGAATTGTATGCTTTCTTTGAATTCAAAGAATTCCTTGAATTGTAAGAATTCCTGAAATTTAAAGAATTTAGAAAATTCAGAGAATTCCTCGAATTACTTGAATTTAGAGAACTCCTCGAATTCTGAGACTTCCTTTAATTCATAACCTTTCTTGAATTCAGGGAATGATTACAATTCTTCGAATTATTCGAATTCACAAAATTCCTTGAATTCTTCGGCTTACTCCAATTACTTGAATTATTTTAATTCTTCGAATTATTAGAATTTTTCGATTCAATCGAATTACTTCAATTCTTCCATTTATTCAAATTCGTCGCATTACTTGAATTCGCCGATTTACTCAAATTACTTGCATTCATCAAGTTAATCGAATTACTTGAATTCCTCGATTGATTAGAATTACTTGAATTCTTCGATTTAGTCGAACTCTTCGAGTTACTTGAATTCGTCGAATTACTCGAATTCGTCGAATTACTTGGATTCTTCGATCTAATCGAATTACTTAAATTCTTGGATTTGGTCGAATAACATGAATTCTTCTATTTACTCAATTAACATGAAATCATAGTAGTGGACTATTTGTGAGATCATATTAGAACGCCAAAAAAATGATCCCAGATGAAAATGAATTCATAGTTTTTACTGTGATGGCTAGATTGTATGCTAACATATTCAAAAATAGTTAAATTGCAGGTTGTACTTTTTCTTAAATTTACAATAATTTTTCTTACTTTTTGATCACTGCTGAGCTGGAAAAAGGAATATGTATTCGTAATAAACCCTTTTTTTGATCAAAGCATATACATTTTGATCAATATTTGTCTCGTATTTTGTTATTTTTCACCTTCAACGTGAATATACAAAAGCTGGGTATCACCTTTCCAGAATATAGGAAGTAATCATAGAACGTGCTACATAAGCCCCAAGACCTTGTTTTTAAATCTTTTCAAGAGTGTCTAGGGGAAAGACTGTGAAGCCTGCGATAAATAAATGGGAATTTTGATAATTTATAGTCTAAAGAAAGACATTTTAAATAAACAAAGTTCATTTTTAATACTCGGAAAATTTTATGACACTATTTTGACACTTTTTTTTAAATTTTTGACAATATTTACACCAATATTGATCTCTAAAGTGAGTCCGAGGCCTGATATAAAAATGGGCCAGTAGAATGAAGAAATTTTGGAATTGAGTGATTGAAATTAAAATTTAGTGTAAGTGATAAAAAAATTAAAATAAAGGGTAAGTAAATTCGATTTAACCCTTAAAGGACACTTGAGGTCACTGTGACCCGACGGGTTTTCCGATTTTTTTCCGATTGTCTACGTTTTTTTTTTCAAGTACTGTTTTCAAATAGTTAAATTATCACTGAGGCTTTGGAAATATTTTTTTTCTATTTTGTATTGTTTAAACAATACTCATGTTTTTTTTTCAGCCAAAAATATCTGGAATTTGGGAGTGTGTCCTTTAAGGGTCAAAAGAAATTGAAGTGCCTATAATTGAAATTAAATTAGATTCACCAGCAGTGAAATAAAAATAAAAATTTATTGTTTACAGTTTGCATGAAATGAAACTTCCACAGTGTAATATACATTTTTTTTTCATTCATTGATATAGCGAAAAAAGATGGATTGGTTCAAATATTCTGGCATGCAAATCAAAATCAAATATTTAGAACTGATTGAAAATGGGATAAAGTTGCAATGAATTTCATATGAAATAAAATTGACATAAATTAAAATACATGGCAGTTGAAATGTTTCGATTTTATGAAAAAATGAACAATATTAAGTTCAAATAGGAATAAATTAATACGATATGAATACAAAAACTTTGGAGATTTAAAAAAAAATTGAAGGCTGCGTCTCGTCTCGCAAAATTGGCGGAGCTGGAAAAGGGGATAGACTATGAAATTATCGTGCCTAAAAATAAATTTGATAGATTAAACAATAAAATCGTTTCTGATTTGGGAGGCTAATCTGATTGAAATAAAATGAAAATAAAATATTATAAGTAAACCCTAAAACAGAAGCGGTTTCAAAAATCTAAGATACACAAATTGAAATTAAATATAGTTTAATGAGCGAAAAAAAAAAGTAGAGTGTTTCAATTTTGAGAAAAAACTTCAAATGGAATGATTAGAATTTAAAAAAATGAAAATGTTATAAAATATGAAAAATAATTGAAGTGTAATAAAATTGAAATAAACTTGAAGTAAAAATAAATTTTGTAATATAAATCGGAATTTCATTTTTGGAAATCCATTTATATTAAAGTCGCTATTTGGTAAAAATTAAAGGGAAATTAAATTGAAGTTGAATTAAATTCGCGTGATGAAAAATATACAAATAATAAAATGTGACAAATTTGAATGATTTCAATATTTTCAATATTGTGCATGCAAGTCTGATAGAACTAAATTAAAATTGAAGTAAAATAAAATTAAAAGTATCATTATAGTTAAAATATAAAAAATTATTAATTTCTGATTTAGTCAAATTAAAAATTAATTTAAAAAGCTAGAAAAGGGAATGGACTATGAAATTATCGTGGCTAAAAATAAATGATTGAAATTTAAAAAAAAAATAAAGTGAAATGAAAATTATATAAAATATGAAAAGTAATTTAAGTGTGATAGAATTGAAATGAACTTGAAGTAAAAATAAATAGGGCGACTAAAAAATCCCGAAAAATAAAATTTACGACACTGTAAATTTCCCGAATTGGAAAATTCCCGAACAATAAAATTCCCGAAATTATAGAATCGACGAAATATAAAAATCGTGAGTAATAAAATTCCTGAACAGCTCATAATATTACCAAATTTGAAAATTCCCGATTAATAAAATTCCTGTCAGAAAATTGCTGAATTATAAAATATTCGAAGTAGAAATTTTCCGAATTTATACAATTAAAAAATTGCTTTTTAATCAATGTTATTTATTTATTAAAAATACAATAATCAAATATTGTTATCAAAGAAACATTTTTTTTAATGTTCGAAGTTTTTTATAATTATTGTTTCAATTGAAAGTAACAATAATCGAAAAATATATATTTCTGGATGAAAAATTTTGTTTGAAGATTTGTATAGTATTTAAAAAAATACAAAAAACGTTCTCGAAAACCAAATTTTTTATTTAAAAAAAAATTTTGGGATAAATCAGTCCAGAATTTAATCCTGCAAATTTGGTTTGGAAAATGTGATAAGATTCGGAGAAAATGTAGGCAAAAATTTTGTTTTCGTTCAAGGCGCACGTATTTTTAAATTTATGTGTTATACCATTTTTATAGAATTATTCTTATTTTAAATTCAAACAGTAATTTAAAAATACTTTAAACATTTTAACAAAATTTCTTTGATGAAAATATTTTATTATTGTATTTCTAATAAATAAATCGTTTTGTTCCGATATTTTGTAATTCGGCATTTTTATGTCGAGAATTTTATTATTCGGAAATTTTCAAATTCGGCAATATTATAAATTTTTGGGAATTTTCCAATTCGGGATTTTTATATTTCGGTAATTTTATAATTGCGGCAATTTCATTATTGGGGAATTTTCCCAGATAAATTTTGTGATATAAATCGGAAGGGATGACTGAAAAATCATGAAAAATAACATTCCTGACACTGTAAAATTCCCGAATAAACGAAATTCTCAATTAATAAAATTCCCGAACAGTTTACAATATTACCGAATTTGAAAATTCCCGAACAATAAAATTGCCAAATTATAAAATACCCGAACTATAAAATTCCTGAATTTAAATAATTAAAAAAATGTTTTTTCAATAAATATTATTAATATAATAAAAATACGATAATAAAATATTTTTATCAAAGAATTTTTTTTTAATTTTCAAAGTTTTTAAAAATTATTGTCTGAATTAAAAATAAGAATAATTCTAAGAAAATTGTATGATCAAATTAATGTGTAAAAACACATGCGCCTCAAACAAAAAAAAGTTTCTCCCTAAATTTTCTCCAACCCTAATAAAATTTTCCAAACAAACTTTGTAGGATTCAATTCAGCACTAATTTATCTCGAAGTTTAAAAACATTTTTTTTTAATTCAAAATTAAATTTTTTAAAAGGATTTTTGAAATATTTGAAAATTACTATGCACATTTTCATTCTAAATTTTTATCCGGAAATATATTTTTTCAGATGAAAAAAAAGTTTTCCTGGCCTCAAAAATGGTCTAGCCCGCATGATGCTGACAAGATGCCTTTCTTTTATAAGAAGCAACTTTCAGAAAAGATTTTAAGGGATAAATACGGCGGGGTTTTTAAAAAACTTTCTTCTTAGACATGTTTTTTTTTTTGCGAATCGGAAAAATACTTATCGCCTAATCTTTTTTTGAAAACAACATATATTGTACCCGAGATATTCTGGATTTCAAGTTTTCAAGATAGCAGATTCATCTCCTTGGTTGCAAATTTAACTATTCTATTTTCAGGAAATTAATCTTTTGAATTAGAGAATCATTTTTTGGTTTGAACTCTTTTGCCTAAAATTAATTTTTTTTAAATAATCATCACTTGAGTTGTAATTTCATCTCTTTGATTGAAAATGTAACCGATCTGTTGAAACTACGTTTTTTTTTTTCTTTTTTTTTTGGATGAGAGTTAATTTCTTTAAATAACAATGTAACTATTTCGTTTCTCCAAAAGATTAATATTTTTTCTTCAAAATTGATGTTTTCCAGTTGAAAATTAATGTATTTTGAAAAATTCGTCCTTTTTGTGGAAAATTAATCTTCTCAGTTGAAATTTCATAATTTTTCATTAAAATTAAAAATACTTGATTTTAAATTATTCTGGTTTGGTTAATGGTTCAACAATTTGGTGAGGGAACAAACTTTTCGCTTATAAGTATACTATTTTGATAAAAATTATTATATTTTTTTGCAAATGTAACTTTTCTGTAAAAAATTAGTTTTTTTGTTAAAAGGTCATAGTATCAGCTTGAAAATTTTATCCTTGTGTAGATAATTTGTGCTTTTTGGTTTGAAATTTAACAATTTTTGTTGAAAATTAATGCGTTTCCTTGAAAATTTGTGTTTCTGAGAGAACCTTAATCTTTTCACATATATTTTTCATATTTTTTAGTTGAAATTTCAACTACTTGGTTTGAATTAGAACTAGTTTGTTGAAATTTTTTATTTTTTATGGATTCACCTCCTTGGTTGAAAATTCTAATATTCATATTTTAGAGATTGTATGGAAATTTCTCTGTTTTGATAAAAAATTATCTTGTTTGCTTGAAGATTCTTTCCGAAGGAAGTTTTGAAAAATTCTGAAAAATATTCCAGGTAAATTTCCAAGGAAGGTACGGGAAATAGGTTAGTGAAAAATTAAATTTATTGAATGAATTAAAATTCTATGATGCGAAAATTTCTTACAATCATTCCAGAACCTCCCTGGAACAATTTTCATGAACATTCCCGCAATCTTCTCGGGAAACTTTCTAGAAACGTGGTGATTTACCTACTTCCGGGAAACTTTCAGGAACATTTTTCGGAATTCTCCGAATCTTCCATTGAAATGTCCTAGAAATTCTTAGGAAAACTTGTGTGCTATCCGGGATTAACCGATGGTTATGAAAATTTAACTTTTTGGTAGGAAATTGACCATATTGTTAAAAAATTATATTTTCCGGTTAAAAATGTAATCGTTTTGTAGATAATTTGTCCTATTGGGTTTGAAATTCAACAATTCTGTTCAAAACCGATAACTTTTTTCTACAAATTTGTGTTTTTTGGTAGAGAACGCATCTTGTAGCTGGAAAATTCATCCTTTTGTTTAAAAATCCAACTACTTGGTTGAAACTTGAACCAGATGGTTAAAAATTCATCTTTTTTCAAGACTATTTGGTAGAAACCATTTGATTGAAAATGCATTTTCGTGAGTACGAAATTATACTATGTGGTTAAAGGTTCAACTATATGGTTAAAATCTGAACTACTTTGTTTAAAATTGAGCTATTTCATTAAAAAATAATTATATTCTTTTCCGAGTCAAAATTGATCTTTTTAATTTGAAAATTGATCTTTTCTAGAGAAAAATTCAAACTTCTGGATGAAAATTAATGCTTTTAGTTGAAAATGCAAGTGTTCGGTTGAAAATGATTAGGTTTTGTTTGAAGATTCAACTATTTCGTTAAACATTTATCTTTTTTGGTTGAAAAATATACTACCTGGTTTAAATTTAAACTAAACTTTGAAAAATTAATTATTTTCTTGGTTGAAGATTCATCATTTTAGTAGAAAATTTAACTGTTTGTGGAAAATTCGTCTTTTTGGATTAAAGATTCATTTATTTGGTATCAAATTCAACTACCTGGTTGAAAATTAATTTTTGGTGTTTGAAATTCGTATTTTTTATTGAAAATTTAAGTACTTGGTTCGAAATTAAACTATTTTTATGAAAATTCAAGTGCTTATTTCATCGGAAATCTTAGAATAATTGAAATTTGGAAACTTCACTGTATCAAGTCAGGATCAAAATTCTGTTTGAAAATTCCCTCTCACAAGTCAGAAATATAATTAAAAAAAAAATTGCTTCAAGATTTAAATTAAATCATTTTTTTTAAATTGTTAGATCTAATTCAGAATTGCATATGAACGCTTCGTAAAATTTCATGTTTTAATTCAACATTTATCAGTTTTTTTCGAAAACTCCATGTTCGAAATCATAATCCAAATTCTTTTACGAAATTCCCTATTCCAAATTAAAATTGTCAAAGCTCTTTTAAAAGACTCCTCATTTCAGATATAAATTATCCTTTTTTTAAATTCTCTCAAACATATATCCTCTTTCATGTCAGATCTATAAATTTTTTTCAAATTCCTCGTTGCAGATGTAAATGAAAATTCTTTACTAAATTCCCATGTTTAAAGTCAAAATTGTAATCCTTTGGAAAAATTTCCTGTCCTAACTCAAAATAATCATTTTTCTCTAAAGTGCCCTCTTCCTAAAAAGAATCAAGTTTTTTTTACAGAATTTCATTGTCTAAGTCAAAATTGTAATTCTTTTGGAAAATTTCCTGTTCCTAAACGAAATAATTTTTTTTTGATTCACCATTCCAAGTCGCAATGGTAATAATTTTGGAAAAAATCTTGTTTCAGTTCTGAAGTATATTTTTTTCTTAAAAATTCCTTCTTCAAAATGAGAATCATAATTTGTTTTCGAAAAATCCCCCTTCCGAAAGAGACCGTACTTTATTCTACTCCTTTTTCAAATTAAGCTACAACCTAAAATTATAATTTTTTGTAACAGAAATTGACTTTGAAATGACGAAGCCTTGGTTAAATAGAAATTTGATTATAACAAGAAATAAATTCTAGGAAATAACGTATTATCACAGACTATTGTATAAGACATTTATTTTTATTTTCTTAATACCTTTGAAGCTCCTTGAAAAGCCTGAAAATTTTATTTCAAAATCTTCAAAAATCTAAATTTAGTTTTTTATTTTTTGAAATCTTTTTCAGTTTTAAATTAAGTTTCGATTTTCTTAAAACTTGTAAATATCTTTTAAACTAACTCAATCTTTTTTCAAATTGACGATTGTTTAATTGTTATTTATGCATCAAAATTCAATAATTTTTCTAAAATTTATTATACATTTGTTAAATGAAACAATAAAAATTGTAACGTTCAAAGTTTAACTTTAACGCTCTGAAATATTAACGATTCAAGGCTTTCTATTTAAAAAAAGTTCAGTTCTAAATTTTTTAATTTTCAATATTCGATTTATAATTGCTTATTTTGATTGAAGAGTAAAATATTTCTAGATATTAAAAAATTTGTCATCCTCAATTAAAAAATTTCAAATCAAATGGTCAAAAATAAAATATTTTAGATTGAAAAAATATTTGAATAAGATGTGGAAATGAACAAAAGCCTTCAATTATGAATCTATTAATTTAAAATCATTCTAAAAAGTTCAATGTGGCTTAATATAATAGCAAAAACTCTTGATAAAAGCGTAATATTTTTTTTCAATTGTAGTTTCTTGTGGAAACATATATTTAATATCTTACAAAACTAATTCTAGAAAAATTCATGCAAATTCTAAAAGTATTGTTTGTGAATTTTGTTGTTGTAAATATCTACAATATTTAACGTAAAATTAAAATTGTTCTTATGACGTCAAACACTCGAATTAAAAAAAATGTGAAATCCTGTAGTTTTCTGTAATACCTGGTAGATTTTTACAACAAAGTAAAAAAAATATGAATAAAAAGTTGTACAAATTTTTGATTTGCAGAAACTTATATTTTCTTGTTAATTTTTTTTTACTTTTTTGCAAGAAAATATGATAATTGAAGCTTAAAAGTTTACACTCGGTACGTCAAAATGTCTTCAAGCTTTCGTATCGAAAACATCAGAAATAAAATGTTTTTATAGAAACATGCTTTTCAAGAATTTCATTGTTTGAAATGTTTAAATAAAAAAATTTATCGAAAACCTAAGAATTAAAAAATAAAACGAGATAACACGCGATGAAACTTTTTCATGAAATTTACTTTATTCATCCAATGATGTTTGTTTAGATGTAAAAGAAGAACGTTGGTTGAAAATCTAAGACAGCTAAAAAGGTAATCAAATTTCATAATAAAAATTATACAAAAAAAAAATTACAAATACAAAACAAAAAATGTAGATAAGAAAAAAATATATATTGAAACAAAAAGATATTTTAGAAAACAATAAACAAATTTCAAATTTGAAAGAAATATATTTGAAAAATTTGAAAAAAATCTTTCGGTTATACGTGATCTTCACACATAATAAAAAAAAAATTCTACTTGAAAAAATTCTACAAAAAAAAATACTGAATGAGTTCAAAGAAAGGAATAAATTTAAAATGAGAAAGAAAAATATGTTTAAAAATTTTCAAAAACTCCCGATTATACGTAATCTTCATATATACTAAACAAAAAATTCTACTAAAAAAAATGTCTACAAGAAAAAACTAAATTAGTTATAAAAAATTTGAAATAACTCTTGGCGCTTGCGCTCTTCACAATAATATAAATAAAAACATATTTTTAAGAATATTCCGAATCAAAAAAGTTATAATAATGAAAAAAAATTGAAAAAAATTGTAAATAATGCAGCTGAAAACTCCCAAATTTTGACGATACCATTGCAGAAGCGAATTAAATGCAACAACAATATTTAAAATAATTAACTATGCAAAAATAAATAAATAAATTACCAAGCAAAAATTTTCCGAATTGACAAAATGTAACCACATCGAGGACGTTTTCTCCTTCTTTCCCTTTTATAGCTTCTCCGTGAACGGCCCCGGTGTGATTACAATTTTTCAATACGGAAATTTTTTTTTGGTAATTTATTCAATTTTAATATTAGTTTGCATTTAATTCGCTTCTGTAATGGTATCGTCAAAATTAGGGAGTTTTCTGCTCTATTATTTACAATTTTTTATAATTAAAACTTGTTTAATTCGGAGTATTTCTAAAAATATGGTTTTATTTATATGATTGTGAAGAACACTAAGAACAGGAGTTTTTTCAAATTTTTCATACCTTCTTTAGTTTTTTTTTGTAGACATTTTTTTTAGTAGAATTTTTTGTTTTATTTCGAGTTTTGACCCTGATTTATCAAAGCCAATAATAAAATCAACATTTTCTTATGAATATACACTTCAGATTGTTTTTTTTTTCTTTTTTTTTTACAAAAGCTCAGGTTTCCCCATTAAAATATTTAAAAATCAAAACATGCTCTTTTTTTGTTTTCTAGAAACTGAGCGCCAAATATGGGCGAGTAGTTTTCCCAAATCCGAAAAACCGTCCGAATTTGGAATCAGCTGCCCGAAGAACCTCTGTAAAATGAATTTCGTATTGATCAGACCATTTTTTGCGATTCTGCCAGCATTTTTTGTTTTATTGCATAATTTCGCATAATACACAGATTTTCGAAAGACGGAAAAATTGGCTACATTCATTTTTGTGATTATTACCTTAATTACGATAGAAAATTTGTATGTGAAGATTTAGATCAAATGTTGCAAGTCATCTATTTACCACGCTATTTGACTAAACTTGAAAAACTTAACTGATAATTATTCAGCGTTTAAATTAAAAAAATTTTGAGCTTCAATTCTGAAAGTTCAAAATTTAAAAGTATTTCAAGTGCTTTAATTTGCAGTTCAGTTTTTATGACAATCAAATTAAATTTTCTTTATCTTCGAAAGTATGAATCTTTTAATATCAATGACCGTGATCAATACTTTCTCAATTGTATAATTTTTATTTGAAGTTAAAAAGTTGTTCTTTTTCGATCTAGGATAGCAAATATTGAGAAGATTGCAATCAGATAATTTTAAATGACACATATGGTTTTCAATTGATTGCTATATATCTAAAAAAAATTTCAAACGTAAGGTTTTCTGGTGTCCAATAACGATTATTCATTATTGTCTTTTAATATTTTACAATTCGTTGAAGTTTGAACATAGAAGCTTTTTTTTTTGTAAAAGCGATTATGTACACTGTTAGAAGCAAGTTCATGAAATTTCATGAAAATGTTAGTGAAGCTTTTTACATTACGGTTAGTGAAAAACTAATCTTTTTAAAATTTCTCAAACTTACTCGCATTTTTTTTATAAATCTTTGTAATCTTGCTAATTGAAAGATTTTGCTTGAAAATCTTTCCCATTCTTTTTCGAAATTTAAGAAAATGATTTAAAATTTTTTGAAATCTTTGTCAATCTTTGTCAGTCTTTGACAATTTAGGAAATCTTTTGAAATGCTAAAATATTTGTTTAAATATTATCTTAAAATTAATTTTTCACAATAAAAAATAAGTTTAAATTGTCCCATGAATTATGACAAATATTTTTTATTATTGTGACACCTTTTGAATCTTTTTTTAAATTTTTTTATAGAATTTTGCAGTCTTGCTAATGGAAATATTTCGTTTCAAAACTTCCCCATTCTTTTTCGAGATTTTAGAAAATAATTTAAAATCTTTCCAAATATTTGTCAATTTTCTCTTAAAATTTATTTTCAAAACAAAAAATCAATTTAAATTTTCCCATAAATTTTAAGAAAGTTTTTTTTATTTTCTTAAAGCCTTTCAAACTTTTTAAAAAGCTTCGAAATTTTTTTCAAAATCTTCAAAAATTTACATTTTGTTTAAACTTTTTTGAAATATTTTCAAATTATTTTTTTAGCTATTTCCAAAACTTTTAAGCCTTCTAAATATCTTTTAAAATTATTCGAATTTTTCCACAAATTTCCTTAAAATTGTGAAAAATTACAAAAATTGCCTTAAAATCTTCTACATTCTGTTATGACGATTTTAGAAATTTTTTGTCATATTTTAAAATCAATTCATTTTCCCATGAATTCTAAGAAAAATTTTTTTTCTTCGTGAATCCTTTCATAAGCTTCAATTTTTTCCGAATAGTCAAAAATGCACATTTTTTTTTGGCATTTGAAATATTTTAAACTTTTAAATTAATTTTGAATCTTTTTCAAATTTCAAAATGCCACAAAATTACTCGCATTTTTTATAAATCTTTGTAATCTTGTTAATTGACAGATTTTGCTTGAAAATCTTTCCAATTTTTTTTTCGAAATTTTATAAAATAATTTTAAATCTTTTGAAATATTTGTCAATCTTCTCTTAAAATTTATACTCAGTATAAAAAATCAGTTTAAATTATCCCAGGAATTTTAAGAAGTTGTATTTTATTTTCTTGAAGCCTTTTCAACTTCTTAAATAGCTTTGAAATTTTTTTTCGAAATCTTCCAAAATTTACATTTTGTTCAACATTTTTTGAAATATTTCCAAATTTCAAATTATTTTTTAACTATTTCCACAACTCTTAAACCTTCTAAAGATCTTTTTAAATTGTTTGAATTTTTCCAAAACATTTTCTTAAAATTCTGAAAAATTGCCTTAAAATCTTCAAGAATCTGTTATGACGACCTTAGAAATCTTTCGTAATCTTATAAAAATTGGTGTCATATTTTAAATTAATTTTAAATATTCTCTTAAAATTAATTTTTCAAAATAAAAAATCAGTTCTAATTTTCCCAAGAATTCTAAGACAATTTTCTTATTATCGCGAATCCCTTCAAAATCCTTGAGAAGCTTCAAATTTTTTTCCAGTATTCAAAAATGTAAATTTTTTAAAACTTTTTTGAAATATTTTCAACTTTTAAATTAATTTTTAATCTTTTTAAAATTTCGAAATGTCTCTTAAACTTACTCGAATTTTGTATAATTCTTTGTAATCTTGCTAATTGAAAGATTTTGCTTTAAAATCTTTCCCATTCTTTTTCGAAATTTGAAAAAAATAATTTAAAATCTTTTGAAATTTCAATTTTCTCTCAAAATTTATTTTCAAAATAAAAAATCAGTTTAAATTTTCACAGGAATTTGAAGACATTTTTGTTAATATCTTGAAACCTTTTAAAATTCTTAAAAAGCTTCTTTGTTTTCGAAATCTTCAAAAATCTACAAATTACATCTTGTATTATAAATGATTGTATTATAAATAAATTTTTATAGAAATAACAAAGAAAATAGCCCAAATTCTTCTTTTTTCAAATTGCATTATACAAAAAATGAGAATGCAAATTCAAAATTATAAAATTAAGAAAAAATACTGTATTTTTTAAAATTGTTAACCATTTAATTTCAGTATTTTATATGTTACTATTACCTTTTTACGTTTACGTTTTAAACAAATTATAATATAATATATAATAATAATATAGCAATAATAATAATAATATAGACATTTTATTTGTAAAAGCAATGAACTTTTAAAACATAAAAATGCGGAAGCATTCGCGATAAGACAAAAAAAAATCCATAAAACTGAGTCGTAGGATCTCACGCGATATTTTTACAACTCTGCTACTTCTTTAACCAGAAAATTTATTATTTCAGTCTCATTCACAAAACTCTTTGATCTAATCTAGATCCTTTTAACTGCCATTTTTACCATTTTTTCTCACACGTTTTTCATTCTTTTTGAAAAAGAAGAACATTTTATTCTAGCTATTCGTATTTTTTTTGTTAAATAAATAATATAAATTTTTATGAATGTTAGATTTCAATTATTATTGAAAAGCGTACATATACCTTTAAGAAAATTATTCATGAAATTTTTTATTTTGTTATGTATATTATGTAATCTTCATGTCGAATGTATTAATATTTAATTCTAGTTTTTAGTTCCCTATTGAATAACTAATTAATTAATTGTTCGAATTTTCAATAAACCAGAACATTTTTTATCTTTAGATCAAATATCTACTAAGTGGAACTACTTTGTTACAATTTAACTATTTTTTAAACATTTGTGAAATTTTTTGTTAACTGAAAATTTAACTATTCCATGTTTGGTTGAACATTTATCTTCTGCAGTTGAAAATTCAACTATTTGGTTGAAAATTCGTATATTTTATTAAAAATTAATCTTTTTTGTAGAAAATTAATCTTTTTTGTTCAAAATTCGTTTTTTAAATTAAAAATTACATTTTTAACTGAAAAATTTCGTTCAAAATTATTTTTTTTTTGGTAGAAAAATAGTTTTTTTTATTAAAAATTAATTTTTCTAACTAAAAATTTAACTATTCCATATTCCGTCGCCATTTTTTTGTTGATAGACATTTCATCTTTTTTTCTTGAAAATTCATTTATTTTGTGGAAAATTTAACTATTTCGTTAAAAATTAAAAAATTTTTTTTAAAGAACTTATTTCACTAACTGAAAATTAAACTATTCTATTTTTTTGTTGAAAATGGTTTTTTTTTTTTTACTCTTTGGTTAAAAATTCATTTTTTTAGTTAAAAATTCATCTATTCCAGTTGAAGATTCATAATTTTAGTTGAAAAATCATCACTTTGGTTGAAAATAGGGTTTTTCTTGTTGAAAATTAATCCTTATACCTAAAAATTTTACTATTCCATTTTTGGAGAATTTAATTACTTGGTTGGAATTTAAACTCTTTTGTTAAATCTCTTTCAATTTTTGGTAAAAAAATTATCTTTTTAAAACGAAAATTCGTCTTTTTTATTAGAAATGAATCTTTATGGTTAAAAATTCATCACTTAGGTTGCAAATTTGTTGTTTTTTATGGAAAATTAATTTTTATACCTAAAAATGTAACTATTTCCTTTTTGAAGAATTTAATTACTTGGTCGAAACTTGAACTCTTTTGTTAAAAATTATTTTTTTTTCAGTTAAAGTATCCTTATTTTAATGGAAAATTCATGTTTTTGGTTGAAAAATGAGTTATTTTGTTCAAAATTATTTTTTTCTGTGACTGAAAATTAATTTTTTTTTAAACTACAATGTAACGGTTGGATATTTTATCATTTTAGTTAAAAATTCATCTCTTGCGTTGAATATTAATTTTTTAACTATTCAATTTTTTGTTGAAAAATTCTCTTTTTTAATCGAGAGTTCGTCTTATTTGGTAGAAATTAATCTTCTTGATTAAAAATTCATCTTTTTTATTAAAAACGATAAAAAATGTTTAACTAGGAAAATCCCGCAAAAAAACCAATAAGAATCCAACGACCAAATTTGAGTCAAATTTAAATGTTGGACGTTAAAGAAGAGTTTAAATTATGAGTTATTCTGAATTAAATTTCTTAAATTTTAAAACGTTTGGTAGAAATAAATCTGTTTGGGTTGAGAATTTAACCATTTTGTTGAAAACTCGACTTTTTCTTTTGAATTCAACTGTTTTCTTTTATTTAAAATTAATTTTTTTTTTTTTTGAAATATGAAATATTATATTTTTCGATGAGAATTATTCTTTTTTTTATATTGGAAAATTACTTCTTTTAACTGAAAATTTATCTATTCCATTTTTGGTTTATTATCGATCATTTTTAGTTGAAAATTTAACTATTTGATTGAAAATTCATCTTTTTGGTTAAAAATTAAACAATTTATTTGAAATTTTTATTTAAATTTAATTTAATTGAAAGTTTGTCTTTTTGGTCAGAAAATTCATGTCTTTTCGTAGAAATGTAATATTTTCTGGTTAAAAATGCAACTGTTTGGAGGGAAAACTAATCTGTTTCTTAAGGATTCAACTATATTTTGTTAAAAATTTGCTTTTTTTGTGATTGAGTTCAACCCAGTTTTGATGTAAAATCAAAATCTCTTTTGTTGGAACATCAACAATTCTATTAAAAATTCATATTTTCGGGATGAAAATTTAACTATTTTATACAAATTTATTCTTTTTGGGTTAAAAATTCAAATATTTTGTTTTTTTTTTGCTTGAAAATCAAACAATTTTGTCATTTTTTTTCTTTCTTGGTTAAGAAAACTTTTTTGGTTTAAAATTGAACTCTTCTGTTGAAATTTTGTCTTTTTGGTTTGAAAAATTATCTCTTTTTGTGTAGAAATTCAACTATTTTGGTAGAAAATTAAACTGGTTGAAAATAAGTTTTTCTTTTAATTCAGCTATTTTGTTGAAAATTCATATATTCGGTATGAGAATTCACATATATTGTAGAAAAATCGTCTTTTTGGCTCTGAAATCCAACAATGTTGGCGAAATTTATTTTGTTTCATGATTGGAAAAGCTTTTTTGGTTGAAAAATGAACTCGTTTGTTAAAAATTCCTCTTTTTGGTTTGTAAATTTATCCCTTTTAGTAGAAAATTTAACTATTGGGTGGAAAATTAACTTTTTTGTTATAATTTCATATTTTTGGGATGAAAATTTAGTTCTTTTTGTAGAATATTCGTCTTTCAGTTTCAGTTGATAACGATTTATTAATTAAAAATTTTATTATTACATTTCCAGTGAAAATAATAAATTTTCACCCAAGAAAAAGAGAATCTGTAATCAAATATTTAAACTTTCAACCAAACTGATGAATCTTTGATTAAAAAAATGTATTTTCAACAAAAAGTGTAATAGTTGATATTTCCACTTTTTTTCTTATTTTCTATAAAAAAACTGTAAATATAAAAGACGAATTTTCAACAGAAGAGTTGCATTTTTAACGAAGAGAGATTTTCCAATGAATAAAGAAAAATAATCTCCAAAATGTTCACTTTCTAAATCATAAAGACGAATTCTTTGAAAATAAGTTGAATTTATCACCCAAAAATATGCATTTTCTACCAAAATAATTGGATTTTCGACTAAAAAATACGAGTTTTTAATCAAATAAGTGGATTTTTAACTGAAAAATATGAATTTTCTAGAAAAAATGAAATAACTACAATTTTAATAAAAAATTCATTTTCAACCAAAAAAGGAAAAAGAATTTTCCACAAAATGTGTTAAATTTTTAACCAAAGAAATGAATTTTGAACTAAAATGATGAATTTTCAATCAAGAAAATTAAACTTTTAACCAAATAGTTCAGTTTGCAACCAAAAAGGTTATATTGCTGCCAAAAAAAGACCAAATTTCAACAAAATATATTAATCATCAATTAAAAAAGATAAATTTTCAAAAAAAAAAATAGAATAGTTTAATTTCAAGTTAGAGAAATAAAGTTTTTGAGTAAACAAAATAAATTTTCAACCAAAGAAATGAATTTTCTAGCAAAAAGATTAAATGTCCATAAAAAAAATCGACAAAAATGTAGTTAAATTTTTAGTTAAAAAAATTAATTTTCAATAAAGAAAATAACTTTTAACAAAAGAAAAATGAATTTTCAATAAAAAAACTAATTTTCTACTGGAAAACAATAATTTTTAACAAAATGCATGAATTTTCAACCAAATTTGTTAATTTTTAATGGAATTTTCAACCTAATAGTTGAATTTTCAACAAAAAATGTGAATTAGTCACCAAGAAGATTAATATTCTACCACAAAAGACAAAGCTTCAACAAAATACAGAAATTTTCAAACAAATAGTTAAATTTGTAACTGCTGAAGATTAATTTTCAACCAAGCATGATATAGTTGAATTTTGAGTAAAAAATTTAATTTTCAATAAATAAACTAATAAAATGAAAATTGAACAAAAAAGATTAATTTTCAATAAAATACGTGTCGGATATACTGGAACTTCATATTCTCGACAATTGTTCCTGTTGCGCACTCGAGGCCTGACGTAGTTCTTCTTGGCTTCGAGAAACGAACCAGTATCAATCATAAAAATTAATTCTTTGCGAATTGAGTGTACCATGATTACAGGTGCATACATTAGCGGCCAGAAATTACATACTATTCATGAATTTTTTCCTGTAGTGCCACCTGGATATAAGATAGTGGAAGTACCACCTCATGTCATTTACTTACACCATAGTTGATCAAGATGGACATTTGGTTAATTTTCGTGGAGAAGTTATAAAAATTAGACTACACATCAAGTCTCTGTTATGATAATGGGTATCGTCTTTCGATAAGAAGATTGGTTTTGGTTATATTAAACGAACACAATGCCACAATTTAATCAGGCGACAAAGAGCAGTTAGAGGGTTGAGACCTCAAAGCGTGCTCTTTCAAAAAAGTCCAGTCTGAAACTAAAAAAAAAAAGAAGAAAAGAATATGGAGATTCAAGATTCTTTGCACCTATATCTGTGAATCTGTTTAACAACGTTTGATGATTTATCATGGAGGGGGAAATTATCAATATTCAAGCACTAATCATCTTTGATAAGTCAAATGCGCACTGTGAAATCCATGCAGATCAGCCTTATGCCTCATCAACCTTCAATAACAGTGATGATGTTCGGATTGCTGTTCAAAATCAGGACCATTGTCTCCTACCATGCAAAAGTTCACTTCACGTAGATGGAAGAATCGTAAGAACTGATGGACCACCAGTGACAAGCACAATTTCAGTTTCTAATGCCATCTGACATTTGTTCGGTTGTTACATACAGAATACTGGCGGGCTTGAAATAAATAATAATAATCAATCACTAACCATCGCCACTGGTTCCTTTGATGTAGCATAACCCCTTAGCACGATATTCGCTTATGCTGAAGATTATCACAAAATCATTTTTAATGCTGAGCATGAACTTATTTTGACAAGATCAAAAAGTGATGCAAATGCCATCATAAAATACGGACCAATTGATGTTCCTTTGATATTTCTAACTCAGCAGTAGATACCCTGGGCCATAGGGCGGCCTGTAATTGGTCGAGAGGCGTGGCCTTAAATGAGGGGTGGGGGTAGGCGAGGAGGCGTGGCCTCTCCTGATTGGTCGAGGGGCGTGGCCTAGAAACAAAATGGTGGTTATCCTGATTGATCGAATGAATTATTCTGGGTTAGAAAAGGGGGTGGGATCACATATGATTCCGTCGAATGGATGATACCCAGCTGGAGAAAGGGGAGGGGACCCCAACCCTCGCTGTGCGAACCTAAGATTTTTCATAAATGGAAACGTTCCACGTCAAAAAGGGGAGGAGGCCCCACCCCTCCCTGTTACTCTAAGAGTAGAGGATGTAAGCTATCCAGTTGGAAAAGGTGAGAACTAATTATAACGCAAATTAATTATCCTAATCTTATTTTCGATTAAGGTTGACAAATGAGTGTTAAAATAACAACAAAGCAACAATTACATGAAAGGTATGTATAATATTCAATTTACTAATTAAAACCTAAAATTATCCTCAACTATTCTAAGTGGCAGGTAGTAAATGTACACATTGTTTTTAATTATAATTTCACATCTGTTTTTATTGACTTTCCAACAAAATATATTTAATTATGTACGTGTGGAAAAAATAAGTTCAACCTCGCCAATAATATATGAAATTAAGATGGTTGTCAGTTCCATAAAAACGATTTCAAAATACAATTCGACGAATTGCTTTTCAAGTTTTGTTTGAACCTGACTTTTGAAGTATGCAGATTTAAACTTAATTATCTGACGGATTAATTCCTCATTCGGTGCGTTTATATTTTCCGAGACTAAATAATTCACAATCGTTTCAATTAAAAAATCTTTACATGCTTCTACGTTTTTCAATAATCGTTGAATCCTCATGAACCTTTCATCGACACACACAATAACATTTTTCAGTCCTTCGAAACTAGACTTCTGAAGAATTATTTCGGGACTATACACCTTTCTCTTCTTCGTGTCAACGTCGCCCTGCTGCGTGTCATTGTTAGCCTCGTCGTTGCGTTCCTTTCCGTCTCTCAGAAGTATCGCTTTGTTGCCGTGAGCGGTCGTAAACACGAGCTTGTATTGGCCCAATTCAATTTTCTGCAGGTATAAAGGTGAATTCCCGAAACAGAAGTATGGTTCTATTATATCCAAGTGTTGTTGGAGTTTTGCCCAAGTTTTCGAGTCGAAAGTAATATCACTACCTGAACTGTTCATAATTTTAATGACCGGTTGAAATTTTCCATGTGACTGAATCTCTAGTTCAATTAGAATCGTCTTGGCATATGAATGACTGAGCCCGTAAACAGTTGGCAGAATCATTTGTTGTGTTGCTCTCTTCGTTAAATTTGTAGAAATCATGACCATTCGTTTAAGTGCAGCCTTAGTGAGTATTTGTTCAAGAGGTGTTGATTTGGGTTTGATCCTTTTTGTACTTTTGGTGTCTCAGGAACAGTTTTATTAATCTGTGTCAGACGAAACTTCGATAGTTTGAGTGACCGTGGACTTTGAGAAATCAAAGACCTGCGACGATTCTACCTCTACTGATTCGATGTTAACTTGTGACATAGTGGCTCGTTCACATATAAAAACTTAATTGATTCAAAGAGGTTCCACACATCGTTTTATATATGTGAAATATTTGAGGAGTGGAGGATAGCATTCTTTGTTGAGTGGGGAGGACCATATGTGGCGAGCGTGGGAATAACCGTTAGGTCACACAAGTAACAAAAGTATATAACACCGTATTTCTTAGAAATCACACAATAGACCAGGTGTTCCATTGAAATCATACAAAAGAATCCATATGTCATGAAAATAGGACAAAAGAATTGGTGATATATGTAAATCAGACAAAAGAATTCATATTTTCCAAGAAAATCACACAAAAGAACACGTGTGCACTATAAATCACATATATTCTTATTTTCTCGAAATTTCACAAAAGATTTTGAACACCTGCAACCTATAAATCACGCAATAAAAAGATATAAGACTTCATTTTTTACTATCATACGGCTATTGAAGCCAAAAAACCACTCTGATAAATTTTTCAGAAATGCAAATAGTAGAATATCACCATGAAAAGGTCCTCAAAAATGTTTCCACTCAAAGATGAAATAACAGGATACGAATTTTTGAAAAGGGAGAAAGAGAAGAAGAAAACCACTCCATAGATCTTACAGTGATAAACGTGTGCGCAAGACCAGAAAAACAGTATAATAAAATTCTAATTCTAGTATGGAAACCTAGGTAATGTCGAAAAACTCAGGTCAGCTGTGCTTTTAGTGTGTCTATCAACAAGAAAAAATTTTGAAGTAGGTTCAATCCCCTCCTCTCAAATCCTGCTGGAGCAACTTGAGCTAATAAATAATACCTTAGATTCGATTTACTCTTACTAGGACCTGGCTACATTATATGTATGATGTTCAATGTAATAAGAGTGACATTATGCCCGCGAGAATTGCGTTCATAGAAAATTTATCGTATCTAGAGGAAAAGCCTGACCTGCTGAGGAAGAACCAAGTTCAGATTCGTACTCAGCTCCCCAGAATACATAAAGATATGATTTTCGGGCCGCCTTCCAGATGAATTCAATACCGAGGTTATTCCATGTATAAAAGAGCTGATTTTCTAGAGAATTTTTCGCGTCTAGTGTAAAAGCCTAATGGCATGAGGGTAAAATAACGTCATATTCGTATTTAGCGAACCAAAATATATAAATATACTATATTCGGACCTTTTTACAGACGATGTTAAAAACAAAGGCAATTTCATACACGAAAAATATGATTTTTCAGGGACTTTTCCGTGTCTAGGGAAAACCCTGATGTGATTGCGGGAAATTAGTCTCAGATTCGTACTCAGCGTCCCAAAATACATAAAAATATCACGTCTGATCTTTTCCAGACGATTTCAATAACAAAGGTTATTTCATACCCGATAAAGCTGATTTTATAGGGATTTGTCCGCTTCTAGGGCAAAATGCTGAGGCGCTCGGAGAAAACTGATGTCAGATCCATGTTCAGCGTCCCAAAATATGTAAAAATATCATGCCTGATCTGTTTCCAGATGATTTTAATACCAAGGGTAATTTATACCCAGAAAAGTTGATTTCCTATGGAATTTTCCGCATCTAGGGGAAATCCTGACGTACTGGGGAAAAACTGATGTCAGATTCGTGTTTATCGCCCCAAAATACGTATGGGTACCATACTCTGATCTCTCGCACAACCCAGTTTTTTTTTGTGGGCCTGTGTTATTGTCCAGTGCTCATCTTTGAAATAATGAGTTTTGTTAGTAAAGATTAAAACTTCACTGAGATGTCTCTAGTTTCACTTGTGAATATCACTGGTACTCAGTTGAGTAAAATGAATTCACTTAGGCCACTTATGAAACACGTTATTGTCACTTTAGAACTGCACTGACGTAGATATTCACTTTTAAGGTCACTATAGTGTTTGAATTTGAATTCACTCGAAATCGATGAAAGTCAATGCTCTACACGGACTTTTTCACTCATAAAACACAAAAACAGACCCGTTAGAATATCCGCGACTCGAAGGACCATAATGTTTTTGAGTAAATTTGTACTTGACAGGTTGAAGGTTCTATTCGTAAAATGAATAAAATTCCTTTTCTAATATATAGTATTTATTATAATTATACACTCAGAACGGAGAAGTTCGCGCTTGGGTTTAGATGTTTATCGTTCGGAAGCTAGGAAGTATCTGCCTATTTCGTCAAGTTGAAGTACAGTCAAGGGTATTTTGAACTTACAGAAGGTGTGTCGAAAGTTTCTAAAGCGGAGTTGTAAAATAATAAACCTGACGAAGCGAAATTAAAGAACATAAAAGTAAAGACGGTTCAATATTGCCTTAGTTGCTCAGACTCAAATTAAAAAATAAATTATTATAAAAAATCAATAAACTTAATTGTTACGACGTAACACAGTAATTTAAGAGACTGCGCTTACTGGAAAAGCGACCAAGTATAGAATTGTCGTCTTAAGAGGATTTAAGGGGATCCTAAGCGCACATTAAAAGACTAAATTATTTTTTATGGAATTGTACGGAAAAGTATCTCTCCTTTATTGTTTTTATTTATAAAAACGTCTTCAATATGTCCGTAATATCTCTTATACATGCACATTAGGGTGGTTCACAGAAAACTTGTTCTTATTTTTCGGCAGCCGTATCGCGACAGCTTGTTTCTACGGATGAAAGAATACTCCTAATTTTTTCAGATTAAAAAAAAATAGTAAAGGTTGCGAGCATCAAATTTACGTAAAAAGGATATTCTCGTAGTTTCTGATTTTTTTAAAATTATACGTATTAGTTTCAGTGAAACATCTTATGAATGAAAATGGTACCTAATACAAAGCAGAAAACTTACATTTTATATCCGTTAAAAAAAAATATTTGGCTGTGGTAAAAGTCATAAAATGTATAATCTCTTAAGAACAGACAAATATGTATAAGAGCATAAGTGCACCCCTAGACATTTTTTGTGAGGATTGCCAAAATTCTGGGGCATTGCCCGTACACTAGAGAAAAACATATGTAATAGAAATGAGATGAAAATGTCAAAACCTGGGCACCAGAAATAATATATTAAACCACTTTTTCTTTAACAAGGCTTTGAATAGTTTCTTCATCACTAAAATTGGATGAAATAACAATATACATAAATACGAGGCAGAAAGAATAAATCATTTTATATAAAGTCATTTTTTATATGTTCTTATAATCAGAACAAACATACATTTTAACAATTTAAACTTTCTTATTAGGCAAAATCTTGGAATGTGGGAATGAGTATCAAGTTGAGTGGGTTTTCATGCTTTTTTGCTCCTTAAGTCAAAATTGATCAAATTTCCGTAACTACTGGTGAAATTATATAGATTCTATTAGCGAAAAGTGAGACACCAAAGATTATTAGAAAATTACTAATTCGATTATTTGAGAAATTTTCTGATTCAAATGTTGTGTCAAAGAATAATACAAAAATTAAAAAAAAAAATTTGGTCATTCATGGTTTTAATTTATAAAAATTGTTATAAGCAATGAAGAAAGTGAATATATAAAACATAAACAATGTTAATAATGGTACGTATAGGTTTTGCAACAGTTTTCGGGAGAATTTTGACAATGGTTGGCCAATAAACAGAAAGTTTTGTTTTTGCTCAGAGATGCTAAGATCTTTTTTATCTTTTTTTCAATAAATAATGAAATTATTTTTAAAATGGTTTAAACAAAAGCTCATCAGGATTTTGAAAAAAAATATTCGTAATCAGGGCACTATTTTTGATCCATTAAACTTATATATATATATATATATATATATATATATAATGCAGCAATATAATTTCACCAAGTTTCATTAAAATCGAATGACCACTTGCAAATCCTGATATTCCTCACGTCCCGTATGGAAAAATGTCGTGACTAATATATAGATTTTACATTTAATTAAAAATATAAAAATACTGTTTTTGTACAAAGACAATGTTTGGATAAATCATGAAAAACATATTGAATGTGCTTAATCTGAGGAAAAATCTTTGTAAATATGTTTGTATGACTGCACTTGCGATTAGGCTACGAAATAGTTATTGTTTATGATTTTAAATAATTGATACGTTAGGCGTAGCTAGTATTTACGCATTTCATTAACAATAATAAAAAATTAATCTAGTTTAATTCGCCAGCAATTAATAATTTTATGACTAATTTTGGTAAAATATACGAAATGAAAAATGTACAGAGTTGTAAGTTAAGGATTATGTAATAAAATAAGTAGATCAAGCCGAATTAGTAGAATAATAAATGTATGTACGCACTACGTACAATCAATGTCAAAAGTCGCCTATCTTTGAAATGATTTATAAAATCGGAAAAAATAGATCTGTTATTAATTTCTAAGAATCTTCAAAGAGGCTTTTTAGCTCACTTCCGACAAAAATAATTCAGGTTTAAATTGTTTATTTAACTGTTGTTGTTTAGAGTTATCGTTTTTTCTTTCTCTTTAGGGAAAAGTTATAAATTAAATATAATCATAATTATCAAGGCATCATTTTATTCATCGAAGGATTCTCTACAATTCTATTTGAGTGGGTTTTATTAAAAAATAATTGAGGAATCATGCAGTTATTATTCTTATAAACAATTATAGTTAAAATGTTAATGAAGACCACCCTAATAGTATGATAGAGAAACACTTAAAGAATAAAATGAGACCTTTATTATTAGGATTAAATAAGGAGTATAACTTTTGCCTAAAAGGAGAAAGCCAAAATTGAATGTCTGAATAACTACTGTTAAATACATCATTTTAACCTACATAATTCTTTTCTGAACTGTGCTTAGAAGTCTCCGTCAAGATGTGCAGACATTGATGATAGATCTCTTTTTGTTGATTTTATAAATCATTTTAAAAATTGGCGACTTGAGATTGATTTACTTTTATTGATCGATTTATGCTTATAAACAGGATAAAAATAGAATTTAAATAATAGTATATGTATACAGTATTTCATTAGTTGTAAGAAATGTTAATAAAAGAACTTTTATAATATTAATTTTGCTCTCATTTTTATTCCGTATGTCAAAAACGTTTTTAGAAGTGGTAGTACACCTTAAAAAATGTTTAGAACGATGTTTTTGGGATATTTTTGTATACACGTTCGGTCATAAATCATTCCTCAAGGATTTAAATTTTTTATGCGTTCATTCGGGATTAGAGAGATTATAGATTATGGACATTCATAAAGTAATAAAACAACCCTTTAAAAACCCCAAATATCTGAGGCTATCTCTAGAGAGGAAATCATTCAAATCGAGCCTGCAGATAGCCTGAAACAGGCCTGAATATTTCGTCTGAGAATATTCTGAGATTTTCTACCGGTAGGCTTTAGCATTACTTTAGCATTATGCTGTAGCGTAATGCTTATGTTCGGCCGGTCCGCCAGGGGATTTTAAAAAAATTTCAGAAGTTTTGTCCTCTTAGTTTGAGAATGAGAGGTATGCAAAGTTTGGGGATTTTGAATTATTCGAAAAATGAAACAAGCACGTGGTAGCTATCCGGAAATAATGTCGGATCGCGTAGCGGGTCTAGCGTATGCGCAGCATCTTTCAATCTTTTATGAGAAACTTTCTTTTTCATAAATTCACCTTTAACTACTAATCGATCTGTCATTTTCAACAAACGTCACGTTTTCATTTACAGTCAAAGAGCACAACTGTCAAAGAAGACACCATTGCATGAACTATGCGACGTTGCTGCTTTTACACTCAGATCTTGAGGAGTTAGTGTATACTCGTCTGTATACACAACTTCCCTATGTGAAGTGTACAATCATAGCCAAAAATTTTCTCTTAGATATGACAGGAAATTAATTAATAAAACATTATACCGGCATCATTATCTAATTTTTGACTTCCTTCGACGTAAATAAGCTACATATTATACATTTTAGGGTTAATGCAACTTGTATCACTCACACAGTATTATTTTCCGACATAGACTAAGGTCTAACTTTTTGAAGATAGTATGCGCGACCGTATCTCCTTAAATATGCTTTCTTTCCAATTTTTGCTATTTATGAAAATATGAATGCAACCAAAACAAAAACTTCAATCTGCTATTATATGAAAGTTCGAGACATATTAAACAAATTACCTATTTTTCGAAGTGTTATATACTTCTAAATTGAATTAAAAATGATTTTCAGGACGCGATAGCTTTAGACTTATAAGAGATAGCATTGTTTTTTTTTTAGCTCTCCAGCAGGTTAAGTCTTCTTTAATTGACATGAATTCATCTTTCATCCAAAATGCACAGGACATGAGAATTCTTGTTCTAACTATTCAGACATGTAATGCACTTGGAAGGAGGAATTTAAAATAAGCTGACTTTGTGCACCGGTTCAAAACGATTCTAAAAACTTAAAAATTTTACATGATGTTCAACTATTAGATGCTTTTTTGGATGCCAAACTAAAGGGTTTATACCGATAAAAATTGAATTTCCAATAATTTCAACGGAAATATACATAATAACCCCACAACAAAAATTAAAAATTATGACTACGAGGTTAGGAATGTATAGGAGTAAAAAAATAACAAATAAAGCTAAAAGTGCAATATATAACTCTGTACTTGCGCCCACTGTGCTACATGGTAACGAGACCTAGACCTACCAAGAAAAGGATAAAAGTAAAATTAGCGCTTTTGGCATGGAATTCCTGTACAGTGTATGCGGTAAAACGCTAATGGACAAAGTCAGTAATGAGAGGATTCTCAAAGAATGTGGTGTAGAGGAAACACTGTTTGATAAAAGTGATAGAAATTTATTGAGGTAGCTTGTGCATGTTGAGAGAATGAAGGAATAATGACTGACAAAACAAATATATTTAGGTGAAGTAAATGGTAGCGTACACAGAGGCAGACCGACGAAAGGATGGTGGGAATGTGTGAATGAGACCCTAAGTCGAAAAGATATATGTGATGTATATGTATATATATATATATATATGTGTGTGTGTGTGTGTGTCACTGGAGTGAGAAGTTCCTGAAAATTTCAGACTGAAATATAAAGAGGAAAAATTTTATTTGCGCGATTTAATTTATATTAATTTATAAATTCGCAACTCAGAAGATTCGAGCCCTCAAAAGACTGTTGACTCACCAGTTTCTAACCATAAACCAGGAGTGCGTAAACACGCGCAGCCATCAAGGCCAAACAAAATAGGTATTATAAACTTTCTAGCCACTCATCCGACGAGCTCGAAGCACACATACGAGCGCACACACGCACCGCGCGTTTGGGCGAGCGTGGTGCGGGCCATATACAGGCGAACCTACTCTCCAGTTCCCAGATTTGTCGGGCAAACTCGTGAGTGCTCTGAGAATCTTTTTCCAATCAGTCGTAATATTTTTGTTAATATTCACGTAAAAAAAAGTGATGAACCGTTTTAGAATTTTCACATCGAGTTCGTAAATTCTTTCTCAAAGTTCGCAGAGTATTTACGAATATACATCAATATCCGATGAATTTTACTCATATCCGAGACCTAGCTACTAGTTCGTGACTTTTTTACGAATAAATTTTTTCCGTGTACAGGGTCGTTACATGAGGCTGCCCTAAAGTTAGTTAACATTTTCTTAATTAATTGCGCCATTTTTATATTATACTACATTCAAAACTCAGAATGCGAGGAAAACTAGAGTTTTACGATATATTGACCGTCAAAAAAGAATTGAAAAGTCCTTTGAGAAAATTCTTAAAAATGATGTTGCAAAGTAGTAACCTTTCTCTGCGCAGCAGCAGCCACGGTTATACATGCCTCGAAAAGCGGAAATTTCGTGCATGTGTTACGAAAAGTATATGATCTGTTGCTTACAGAAACTTTTTAATTTCAATAATATAATTTTTGCTTCGAGTCTCATACCACGTTATCTGTATGTAATAATAGTTTTTGTTTGTCTCGACGCGCGAGTAGGAACCGACAAGTGGATTAGACTCACATTCGGCACAGGCATTAATTATTAGACTGAAGAAGTATGCTGAACAGGAGGGAAAAAGTATTGTGGTGACAGTACATCAACCAAGCTCGAGAATGTTTCACAGCTTTAGTAAATTGTTATTGTTGAGCCGTGGACAAGTGGCATACTACGGCTTTACAGCGAACATAGGAAGATTTTTCTCTAACATCGGTCTCGCATTGTTACCGCACTACAATCCAGCAGATTTTATATGTGAGTGAAAAAATGAATAGAAATACCGTCATTCAGAGAAAAAGTTGTCTTGAAACAAAAGCATCGTCCTCTTGCCTGTCTTGTTTTGAACGGCGTGAATATATTTGTTACACAAACAGAATAATTTGGCTGCAAGATTAGGTGAAGTTAGTCGCATAAGGATAATTTTTCTGCAAAAGGATTCCTTTTGGGACAAATTTAAATCCTCTTAACCTTAAATTTAAGAGGAAATTTTATTCATGCCAAGAAACATCCTTTTGTCACAAGAGGACATTTCTCGCATATATGTGGGCCTCCGCATGAAGAGGACCCTTATGGCCGGTAAGAAGTAACGTATGGGCGTATATAGTCGCATAGATTCCTGGCATTTTAGTTCCAAAATGAACCCTCTAAGTTGAAAAACGAGTCACCGGGGCCTTTTTAAAAGTTAGAACTACGAAAAACCGTTCTTCGAGATAAACGCATCTAAACTTGGCGAGTGTCATAAACACACGTGTTATACTTTTTCTTCGAACATGGAATATACTTTCTTTCAGTTACTTTCTGGATATGAGTATAGTTCCAATAGAATCACTATAGGTCCCAGTATCATTCCCCACTCAAACTCGAAAAAATTTTTGTTGACTTCAACTTAGAAAAAAGTGAGTATCTCTTGAACTTGAACCGGCCATAAGGGACGTCGAAATATATATTTTTGCAACATCCACCTCCAAAGTTGACGTTTTTATGCTTCCAAATGGTGCATAAAGGACCTTATTTGAGCAGAATTAGTGAAACAATTTTCACGCATGCGCAGTTTGAAGATGGCTTACTTTAGACACCAGTGAAAAAGCTGCGCATGCGCACTTTCGAGATGTGGTACTTTAGACACTGGGATATGTAACTTTAAACACTGGTGTTGGTATCTTCTTGAAATAAATTTAGATTTAACTTGAACAACTCTTTTAATGATTGAAGTTTTGCTTTTAAGGTTTCGTAGCCGTTTTCGTCCGTTTTTTCAGAGCTTATTTATATATCAAAATATACAGAAATGAAAGTTAAATTTAAAAAAAAACAACATGTAAAAATAAGTCCATTGTTTCGCTGAAAATAATTGTTTGAGGGTTTCCATGTTGTAAACTGTGCAATTAATTATTAGCTGATTAATTTTAACCACAATATTGACTTACATAAAGATTGAATTTAAATTGTTTTAAATTTAGAAACATAAATTGATCATTTACCTTGAGGTTATGTAATTGAATACTGGGTATAATTTGCATAATAAAAGTTTATTTATATTTCAAATAACACTATTCCAAGTACACAAGAATTCCAATATAAGGCTGACTGATTTAATTCTTTCTAGAACTGCTGACCCACGCAGTTTTTCCAGCGCACAAGTAGTGTCAACAATGCATCGCCACCATGCACAATTCGTCCAACGACGAATTTAGTGCCACGGCCACTGCGAGACAGCCTCCGAAACTGGCCTTATATTGGAGTTATTGTGTACATTATTTTTAAAATGATTCTGATATTGCGAAACGAGGGTCTGCATTCAATTTTCAAAATTATATGTGAATATGCTTTTAATTTTTCTGAAATTAGTATGGAAGGTTACTAATATATTAAATTTTCCAGAAATGATATTGATTTTTTTTTATGTAGAATAAAAATTATTCAAATGTTTGAATGAAAATTATTGTTTCATGTTTTTTATGTTATAAATAGATACATTAATTATTAGCTGACTATTTTTTCCCACAATTTTAAATTACATGATGATTGAATTTTAATTGATTTTGATTGGGTAAAATAAACTGATTATTTACTTCAAGATTATGTGATTGTGTATTGACTATAATTTGTGCAATAAAAGTTTGTTAATGTTTAAAATACCTCTATTCCAATTATATTATTTTTTCATTAATTTTTGCGATGTTTTGAAATGAGTATCTGAATTTTGATTTCGAAATTATGTGCACATATCTTTCAATTTTCTCTGGAATAGTTTAAAAGGTTATTAATAATTCAAATTTTGGCCATGAATGGGATTTACCGCGGTCCTACTGGGAGCCGATGTCATTTTTTAGATGACAGTTGCTCCCAGTGGGAAACTGCGGTGGTTGTTAACCTTTAGTTTTCATATATATATATAATAGGTTAAAAAACGCCGCCAAATAATACTAGTAGCTAGTAAGAATGTATTATTTAGCGGCGTTTTGTTACCCTCGTTTCTTTCGAGGGTTGGTTTTGAGATTTGATATATGTAAATTCAACTTTTTTGTTGTTGAAAATTTGTCTTTTTAATATAAAAATTCAACTGCGTTGGCAAGAGTTAAACTACTAAATTTGTTTGTTTGACTGAAGTTTTATCTCTTTGGTTGAAAATTTAACTACTTTGTTGAGAATTAATTTTTTGATGAAAATTCATATTTTCAAATTAAAAATTCAATCTTTGTACAGAAAATTCATCTTTTGAAATTCTGATGATAAACTTGTTAAATGGTGGAATTCTCTTTACTTACTAACCCTTAATTTGAAGTACTTTTTTTAAAACTACTTTGATATTCCTTTTCCCTGAATAAAATAAAAATTATATTCAAAGACGATTTAAAGATACATTTGTTCTCTGAAGAATCTTTGAAGAGTTATTTTGAAAACAACATGATTTAAAGGAAAAATTATTTTCCGAATCGTCTCCAGGAATTAATTGTGCCTTCAAAGCATCCTACAGTGAGTTTCAAAGACTATTCGAAAATCAATTTTATATTAAGTATTGATTTTCATTTTTAGTTAAATATTTAATTGTTCACTGTACATATAAAAGAGCTTAGTTGGTGTTAGCGATTTTTATTCGTTGTAGAGAACTATAATTTTAGATTTAATCTTCATCATTGACGCGGCTTATTTTATTCCTAAAAATATTCTCTACAATAAATCAAATTCGTGGGAGTTTCATTAAAACAGAAGTTTTGCACAAGTTAAACTTATCAAAAATAAATAATGTATACACTTCTGAAATAATAGCTGGCTATAACTCCCACAAATAGAATTATATAACAATCTTCTTAGTAATAAGGGAATGATAAAGTAAATTTAAAAGGAAAGATAAAATCGGAAGCACCAAATAACTCATTTTTTATAAACAATCACATATTCGAGTGTGAACAAAAAATTACACTTATATTCTCCTTCCAAATAATATACTTTACTTTGAGGTTATGCCTTGTCTTCATAGTAATAAAAGAATGATAAAGTGAATTTACAAGTAAAAATAAAATTTGAAACACCAAATAACTCATTTTTAGTAAATAATTACATATTCAAGTGAGTAAAAAAAGTTACAATTATATTCTCCTCTCAAATTATATACTTCACTTTGAGGTTATTCCTCGTGCACGTCTCAAGAAAATAAGTTTCCTCCTTCTTCTTTGTTTTTGGTCTTGAATTCGATCAACAAGCCATGACATAACCACAGTAGTATTAATATACCCTCAATATGTATAACTAAGTCGGATGCCATACACAATGCTGCTGTCCGGCAGACACCGCCCATTGTCGTGTAACCATTCAGAACAATCTACCGGATACCAACCTAGCGCCCGGCAACGAACATCTATACACAGTCTTAATTTTATGCAACCAAACCGAAGGTAGCACATGCGAAATTCGTAGCAGGCCCCCCAAGCCGCCATGCATTTCACAAGTCAAAGGTTTTGAATAAAAAGTACCTTCTCAATTCCTAAATTTTTAACTTTTAATTATTAATAATTGTTGACCAGCGAGTTCGTTCCACAACCAGGGTAATAACCCTCCTCGTCCAGCCTCTGACTTGACGAAACCAACGATGAAATAAATTGTCCGTGTCCAAATATTATTGCTTTAATTTTAATTAAAAGAGCACTGTAACTATTAAAAGTTAAGGTAAAAGTCAATTAAAGAGAAAGATTGTGATTGAAAATATAATATATATATGCTTCAAATACTTTCATAAGAAAATAGTCCAAGTCCAAATTAACATAAATTTGGAAAGGACAAAACACAGATTCCGCGGCGCGAGTCAGCCAAAATCTGATCTCGAAAATCGATGCTGCTCGCGGGCTCCCGGATCGCACACTCCCGGATCCGTCAACCCATGATGAAACTGCGGCCTAGTTCGCTTCCTGAAAAATGTCCATTAACAACGTTTCGTCGATTTAGGCTCAAATCTCATTTCATGCTTCACTATCAAAAACGTCAAATAATTAACAGTAGTAAAAAATTCATTAGTTTTTACAGTTTTAGCGCAACTAAAAATAAACTTAAATTCTGGTTCAAACTAGTTAATAACAATGTCTTCTTTATTTGATTGAACTATTCTAGCCCGAACCCTTTTTCCTAAAACCCTTTGGAACTCTTTCAATTTACGTTTCTTTCATACATATTACGCATTCGAAACTAGAGCTGAAAACAAAACCTGTAGCAAACAACATTCTTTTTCAATTATGTATAAATCATAAAACCAAATTGAAACTTAACTTTAGAAATTCCTTAAACGACAGAGTCAGTTCGCTTCCTTAATATACCAAGTCTTTTTTTTAAATTTATTAAAGCATTCATTAACCCAAATTCTGTATTAATTATTTGATAATCATATTAGTAAAGCTACTTCTAATCAAAATGTATTTGATCGAGATTCAAATAGCTCATGTCATTTCGCATGTCCGGAAGGTGCTGCCTCTAGTGTACAGTAAGGTTATTAGTGGACAATTACAGATTGGTTACACCGCACGAAAGTAATTGTTATGTATGTTATTCCTCCACTCCGCTGCCACTTGCCGCATCTATGTATATAATATCTTTGACGTGTGTCCACAATGTCAAACATTGATGATGCGTTGTTCTTCAGAGATTGGGGGCCAAATGGCGCTCGATACTTTTCTCTTCTCTAGGCAAAGGGGAGAATACAGCAGGTCAGTATGTTTCATCCGCAGCCAAGAGTTGAATGAGTGTAAGTGATGCCATGAGTCTCGTTCATGGGACTGGAGATATATTATTCCATGGTCCCAGTTCGGAATGAGTACGCGGTCTGTGGCCTGCAGTGGGGTTCGTCTCTTCTTCTGTTGAACGTTCACGCATGTGTTGAACGTTCACGCTTTGCAGTGAGTGAAGCCCAACACTCTCAAGTCTAAGCGCCGCAATGAACGATCTCTGATATTGAAGGAAAGGCGTTCTCACTGGATGCCGAGAAAACTCCAGCAAAACTGGACATTTTCAGGTTACACCGTTACAAAAAATCAAACTTTAGTATTTTAAATTTTGTTTGTTTCCCAAATTCTGGGAGATATCCATATATTACAAACGGACATCAAATTTGACCTATTTCTTACGGTTTACGCGATATTTATTGATAATAATAACAATAACGGTAATTTATGTGTGGAACGTACTAGTGGAACGTTCCATAGGGGCGGACATTTTACACACGTCCCAGGAACGTGCCTGGGACGTTGAAGGTGCCCGCGGAACGTTCTAGGGACGTTCCGTGCTATTAGGAAATTTAATATATTTTGAAATTGAATTCAGTTTAATGTTCATTAGTACGTGATGCAGTAATATTTTACATATAAAAATATATAATTTGCATACTGTGAGAATTTCAAATAATGTTGCAAACCTTATATTCCGGGTAGCGAATCTTCAATTATTTTGTTGTCATAACAGTTTTCTGCATGATTTTTATTTTTCAACGTAAATTCTTAAGATTTGTATTTATAACACTGCTTCTCTAATAAAAGAGATTTATTTATTACAAAGAAGAATTTAAATCGTGAAGGAATGGCAATGTTATTAGCAAAGAGACCGTTGCCCGGTGGATTCCGTTGTCCCGGTTTTCACTGAGATCTTACGCAAGTCGCATTGTACGGGTCCCATTCATTCGATTCGAAATTTCATGTGGTGGTGGACTCGAACTTCGAAATACGCATGTAACTTTACGTAAGTTTTCCCACGTATTTTATAGACTAACCGAACGCCTCGTATGACTTTTAGGGCACTTCAGATGATTTGCGTGGGTTTTATCTACATTTTTCGCAATTTTTAATGACCTTTTCTTGCAATAAATGATTACAATTACTAATTTTGCTGGACAGAGATATACACTACCGACAGAAGGTTTAAGTATGTTGCCTTTGGCCAGTTGAAAATTCATACTTCACTTTAAAGACAAATATCAGTGAAGAAACTGAATTTACAACTTTGCAAGTAGAATCAGTTGAATGATTAGAAAATTTCGCGTCGAATCAGCCTACGTTAAAATTATTTCAATGAATGAGTCGAAAAATATTTTGTTTCAAAGTTAGAAGTTTTGTTAGTAAAATGAACATTTTGAAATCTTTAGTTGATCTCTTTGCCAAATCTAGAAAAGTATGCCGAAAAATTTAGAAAAATCATGAAATCACAAAAAAACCTCATTTTTAAATCTAAATCAAGAGCATGATAAAGTATTATGTATTACCAAAAATTAATATTGCATATTAAAATATAGGATTTTTTCTTGTTTCCATATGAAAAGAAATTTCAAGATAACAATATTCTTGATTTAAAGCCTTGGGAAATAACAATTTGGAATTTTTAAGGAAAACCCTTATTTCATCGACTTCTTCCAGACCATTTATTCAACGAATGAATAAATGGTCTGGAAGAAGTCGATGAAATAGGTTTTTTCCTTAAAAATTCCAACTTGATTTCATGATTCTTTCCAATTTTTAGGAACACTTTTCCAGATTTGGTAAAGAGTTGATCTCAAAATTTCAAAATGTTCGTTTTGCTAAAAAAACTTCTAACTTTTAAACTAAATATTTTTTGATACGTTCATTAAAATAATTTCAACGTAGGCTGATTCAACGCGAAAATTTCTAATCTCCAAGGGAAATGTACCCAGAAACTTTCTGTCGGTAGTGTAAATAGTGTCACAAATTTGAAAAATATACACAAATTTGAAAAAATAGTGTCAGAATAGTGTCATAACATTTCTAAAGTATTAAGCTTATACGTAGTCCGAAATCAAAAAGTGCGCTATGGAAAATTAACTTTTTTTTAAGCAAAATTTCTAGTTTTCTAGCCTAATATTTAAAAAATATTTAAAAATTTTGGTTGCAAGTACATTTTTTTTGGTTGCAAAGTTTAGTATTAAAATTTTGATTAAGAAACCGTCTTTTCGGTTAGAAATTTTATTATTTGGTTCAAAATTGATTTTGTTGGAAATTCAACAATTTTGTTAAAGTTATATGTTTTGTTTGAAAATTCCACTGTTTTGTTGAAAATTCATCTTCGTGGCTTGAAAATTCAACAATTTAATTGAAATTTTGTTTCTTTCTTCGCTAAAAAATTTTTGGTTGGAAAATTCACCTCTTACTGCACAAATTTCACCTTTTTGGTTAAAAATGCAACTTTTTTATTGGAACTTAATCTGTTTTGGTTGAAAATTTATGTATTTTGTTGAAAATTCGTCTTTTATAGCAGAAAATTAATTTTTTTGGTTAAAAAGGTAATTGCTTGGTTGAAAATTAATCTGTTTTAACTGAGGACTCAAGTATTTTTTGGAACTTCGTCTTTGTTGATAAAAATTAATTTTTTTAACTGAAAATTCAACTATATTATTGAAAATTCAACTGATGGGTTAAAAATTAATTTTTCCGTTGAAAATTAATATTCTCGGGTTGAAAATTCAACTGTTTTGTAGAAAATTCGTCTTTTTGGCTTGAATATTCAACAATTTGGTATAAAATTCAATTACAGGCAACTTCCTTTTATTCTACTGGCCTTGAAACGTACACGTTCGGTTATTCTAGGGCTGGAGGGGGCCCCACCTCTACAGCGATTCGGCACTTTATTTTTATCAACCACGCTCATTAGCTGTCCCGTTCTTGTATCGAGGCGCCGCCTGTACGCAACTTTTTCAACCGAAAGGCGCGGGTGATTTGAAATCAATAATAAATACTAATATAATAAAAGTGGAAACACCTCACTTTTTATATGGAAAAAAGAAAAAACCAACGTAGATTTTTGTACAGATATCAGATTTTTTAAGGTCATATCGTAAATGATACATTATCAAAATTGAAAAAAAAAATTTTTTTTACAATTTTCACTTTATTTTAAACTCTTAAAAATTTTACAAGATACAAAAAAGTATCAAAGATAATAAAAAAACTTAACATAGTTTTCAGCGGTTTTTCTTTTCTTTCTTTATAATACAATAAGCCTTGAAAAGGACCTGAAATTACAGGTTGAAACATGTCGGCAAATTTTTTGTAATAAAAAAAAAAGTTTTAACACCAAAAGAAGCGGAATAGGCCTCAATGAACATTATTTATCATATACCGCAAAAATACATTCTTTCAACAATAAATACTATCAATAATAATACAAATAAATACACCCGACATTCCTAGAACTGCTGGCCCACGCAGTTTCTCAGCTTAAAATTCAGGCCAAGGGTCTCAGCTGCCTGCTCCGCGGCTTTGTAAAGGAACGCTCCTTTGCCAACCATCTCGTGTTTCCTGACCATTCTTAGGAGAGGATCTTTTCCATTTTCAACGATGTAAGCTGTACTCAAAACAATTCGGTTATGAAGACACTGAAGATTCAGAAGTCCGTGTCTGCCTTGACGGCGTGAAATGTATAATCGCGGAACTGACGAATTGACATGCAAGCTTTTATACATATGCATGATCTTACGTGTCGTGACATCAAGGGCCTCAAGTTCGTTCTTTGTCCATTGAAACACTCCAAACGAGTAGAGTAGAACCGAGACGGCAAGCATGTTAGTCACAGATACCTTGTTCAACGCCGACAGATTGAATGACCAAATCTGTCGAAGAAGATGCCTGTATCTGCTTCGCAGAGACCACCTTTTATACATGGACGACCTCAAACTCTTTGCTTCATCATCAGTTATCATCCTAGGTCTTCCATACCTCGAATATACCTCCCTCGAGATAAAAGGGGGTAAAGGCCTGCTAAGCTAAGAGTGTCTTCATCGAAGAACGGTTCTGGCTAAAACCTACTCAGTTCTAAATAGAGCAGATTCTCTTATGCGACTCGTACATCAACATGAAGTCGTCAATGCCGCGGCGCTTCTATACATTGCCGTGGATAGGACCGCAGACGAGCTTGGCCTCCCATTTAATTCAAGCGACACTACGCATGGCCTAGCATCACTCATACCTTTGGTGCTTAAAAGTCGTGTACAGAAAGCAGAACATACGCTGCTACTGAGAGAACATGCTGACAAGCCCGTTCATGGTAAATTCTACGGCATCATACGTAGAGAAGAGCTCTCGATGGGTCTGTCCAACATGTTTCTTAAGTCTACTGGATTTAGATCAGAGACTGAGGGATTTTTTTGCCTATCAAGACGGCATTATAGACACCTTAGTTTATCGCGAGCGCATGATGTTCTCAGTGGATGCTCAAAGTATGCATGTTACGGGTACATAGAGAGACAAAATGCGGCTCTGAAAGTGTTACATTACCATCTAAGGCACTTCTATGGTGTTGATCTATTGCCCGCCTTGCCATACGCCCAGGGGGAACTCGAGTCCTTTGTGAAGAATGATCAGTGTAAGATCTACTAGAATTTCTCATTCAGCATTACTAAACGTAACAGTGCCACGAAGCCTGATATTTGTATTTGTATTTATTCATGGAAAGTTCCTAAGGCTAGATAGCCCTATAAGGAACAGGTAATACATATTACAATTAAAAAGTGATGGTGATCGATATAATTATTAAAAACAAAAATAGGTGTTCAACAGAAGTAAAAAAATCAAACTGTACACATAAGTAGATTTGGCCTATTACCAGTAAATACATTCATGTGCATGCTTATATATTTAATAAACTCAAGGATTTATGTGTTACCAATTTGTAATTTCGAGGGTAGGATTTGATATGTTAAATAAGTAACCAAAAAGGAGTTTTCTAAAGTGAAATTGTGAAGGCGCATTTCTAATGCTTATAGGTAGATTGTTCCAAAGGCTAGCACGATGAATAACAAAAGACCTTTGCATTTTACATGTGCGGTGTGGCTGAATGTTTAGTACTGTTACCTTTCACGGAGTTTGGAATGTGCTGGTTGATCTTTGTCAATAAAATGGGAGTGATTAGGAAGATAGTGCGAAGATTCATTACCGAATAGGCTATAAAGCAGGTTACCCATGAAAAATTGTCTTCTAGCAACGTTAAGAAGTCCTGCTCTTTCTCTATACTGGGTAATATGTTCACTTTTTGGGACGTTATGGATGAACCGAATGCTAGCATTGAGCGTACATTCAAGTTTCGCATTCAGTTTATCAGTAACATCGTCATATACAACACAGTTGTATTCAAAGAAAGGGATGATGAGGCTTTTAATTAGAAGGATACGCGTTGGAGTAGAAAGTGATTCTTTATTCCTGTTAAGCTGTTGGAGGACTCTGAAGGTTTTCCTTGAGATATCCGCAATTTGTTCATTCCAAGTAAGAGAGCAATTAAGTATATAGCCTAAATCTGTCACAGAATCCACAAAGGGGATGAGACGTCCATTGATCAAGAGAGGAGGCAAGGTTGCAATTGTTGCAAGTAAAGGAGAAGAGAAAGATCCTATGATCATAGCCTCCGTTTTAGCGCGGTTCAGAGTGAGACCGTTCGTCAAGGCCCACTGCACCACCAAATCAATATCCTCCTGTACCTTTTGAAAAAAGCTCCTAAGAGTGGCAATAGGCCCGGAAAGGTAAAGCTTAAAGTCGTCAGCATATTTGTGATAGTTGCAATGACGAAGTTCGCTACCAAGTTCAGAGGTATGAATATCAAATAGAGTGGATGCATGTGTGAATCCCCGAGGGACATCACTCTTGACCTCCTTACAATCGGAACGCTTGCCATTGCTTATTTGTACTCTTTCAGAACGATTACTAAGATAAGATTCAAACCATTTCACAGCCATGTTTGAGAGGTGAAGTGATTTGAGCCTAGTCAATAGTATATTATAGTTAACTGTATCAAACGCCTTAGAAAAGTAAAAAAGGACAACAGCAGTTATTTTTCTTTTATCAATTGCCAGTTTAAGGTCAGAAGTTACTTTGAGTATAGCTGTAAGTGTACTATGCCTGCCACGAAACCCAGATTGCATTGAAATCATTAAATTGTTAGTTTCAATATGTGTAGCAAGTTGCTGATGGACCATGCGTTCGAAAGGTTTAGACAAGGCAAAAAGGATGGATATCGAACGGAAATCTTTGGGAGAGGTAGGGCAAGATATTCTTGGAACGGGACGAATAATCGCCTCTTTCCAGGTATCAAGGAAGATTCCCACCTATAGATATGCGCTATAGATATGCAAGAGAATAGGGCAAATGATTGGTAAATCTAAGCGAATGATTTTGATTGAGATACCATTAAAACCTTGAGCATTTGATTTTACCTCTGAGAGTTTTTCAATTAGGGTTTCTTGCGATATGTCAGAAAAGAATAATTTAGTATCATCAAAGATAGAGGAAACTGCGGAAGAGAAAGGAGTGCTGTTTACAAAAAGTGTAAATTTTGTGGTGAAGGCTGTTGAAGGATCTGCGGGGGAAAATTGTGATCAGGAGTCAAGTGTTTTGGAGAAATAATGCCAAGTCGTCTCAAGCGAAACCAGATGTTTTCATTCCTATTTCAAAGATTTCGAAGGATTCAAAAATATTTTCAAATATATCAAGGTATTTCAAGAAAATTGACGTTTGAAAATGTAAAAAATGTTTAAAATTCTATTTTTTTTGAAGATTTCAAAGATTTTACAAATATTTAAAAAGATTTCGAAGATTTCGAGATTTCAAAGATAACAAAAGATTTCAAAGATATCAAAGGATTTAAGAAAATATCAAAGATTTCGTAAAGAATTCAAACATTTCAAATGAATTCATAAAGATTTTGAACGATTTCGGAAGATTTCACAAATTTTTTGAAGATTCCAAAACATTTAGGAATATTTAACGGAAATACCAAAATATTTCAAAAGTTTCAGATTATTTCAAAGATTTAATAAAATTCACAAAGATTTTAAATTATTTAATAAAGATTTTAAATATTCTAAAACATTTCGGAATATTTCACAAAATTTCCAACCAATTTCAAAATATTTCAGAGATTTCCAAGATTTTGCAAAGGCTTTAAAAATTTCCGAATCATATTAAAGATTTCAAATGATTTCTAAAGATTTCTAACTATTTCAGAGATTTTGAAAGATGTAAAAATATTTCTAAAGATATCAAGGTATTTCAAGAAAAATGATTTTTGAAAATGTCAAAAATGTTGAAAATTATATTGTCTTTAAATTCCAAAAGTAATTTTCATAAATATATCATTTTAAGCAATTTTAAGCTAGAAACATTAATTTATAAATTAAAATTTGTTTTGAAATCTTTAAAAATATTCTCTCAACAATTTTTTCAAACAAATTTTTGTGAGAATATGTCAAAAGATTTTAAAACAAATTTTAATGTTTAAATTAATCTTTCTAGCTTAAAATTGCTTAAAATGGTGTAATTATGAAAATTTACAAATTTCTTGATTCATTCTTCAATTCATGGCATTGAGAACGATAGCGTGGTTTTCTATCTCTTTTTTTAAATGTTTTAACTGTACAATGTATAAAAATTAAAATTTTAAATTTTAGAGTTTAACGGCTTTTAATTAAGAAATTTTCACTCGAAAAGTTTCAAAAGCTTTCATTTTATACGCGAACATTATTGAGCGTTTGAATTAACATTTTTTTTAAGCTTCAATTTTGAAAGTTTATCATTCAAAAGTGTTCCACTTTGAGTATTTTGATTTGCGGTTCAAATTTTATATCTTCAAATGAAAAAATTTTATCTTCAAGAGTACGAATCTTTTAATTTCAATGACCGTGATCAATTTTTTCTCAATTGTTAAATTTTTATTTGCACCTATATATTTAAAAAATATATTAATTAGAAAGAAATTTGTAAATAGAGCACTATAAACATATTCCAGATTCCGAAACCTAGGATTTGATGCAAGTCTTAATGAAAAAATTGGATCGAATTTTGATGAAAATATGATGATAGCAAAGTATAGGATTCCCAGATAGATAGAATTTGTTAGAAAGGTCTATCAAATGAGCTGATAGATCGTGATGCATTAAATTTTCAATTTTTTTCAGAACAGTATTATTATTATTTATTGTTCTTGCGCCTCCGCAAAGTGCGTCATACTACGCAACAATTTAGACTCTGAGTTTCTCCCAGTGTTTGATGAACGCACATGATGCGTTCACTGACTCTCGACTACAACTCTCGATGTTCGTGGGAATCAGTGAATCAAAGCTGACAGTGTGCCGCAAATGAAGATTTAACACCGGCTCTTCAAGGTCATCAGAAGAGAAGTTCTCATCTAGTGAGATTGGCGAGCGATTTGCATTGTGAATAGGGCTTAAGGCGATCAACAAGACCAGCTTTTATTGAGCACTAGCAGCCCAACCCTGACTAGGTACAGGGTGCTTTTACCGTGCGTAAATATAGGGCACCACGTAGCGATGCACCAAGGAGGGTGACCTCGATGACCCCTACACCCGAGGCTCAGAGAGAGTCAGAGAGAGAAAGAGAGAAAAGAAAAAAAGAAGAGAAGAGAAGAAAAATAAGTCCCTCTAGCTGGCGAACGGGTTACAAAAGAAGAATCAAGAGCACAAGGGAAGCCAAGGCGAGTCGAGGAAGCAAGAAGGAAGGAGTTGAGATGAGATGAGATAAAAAAAAGAGAGAGAAAGAAAAAGGAAAAAGGGTGAAAGGAGGAAGGGAAAAAGGCGAAGACAGAGGGAGAGAGAGGAAGATATTTCGCTAAAGAGACGTACGTTCCCACACGAACCCCCCAAGATGCGTCCTGGGCCCTGGCATCGAGCCTGGACCCCCTAGATGCCCAGAAGCTGATAAAAACAGCTACAAAACTGCCTACCGGTGTTTTCTGCCTTTTGCTCCTGAGTTACTCCTCCACCTTCTTCTCCGCGAACCCTCTGCCACCTACTTCACCTCCAGCCACCTACTCCACCTCCAGCCACCTACTCCACCTCCAGCCACCTACTCACCTCCAGCCACCTTCTCCACCACCAGCCACCTTCTCCACCTCCAGCCACCTTCTTCTTCTCGCCTCTCCTGCTTCAGTCTCTCGCCCTAGCATTAGGTTATTAGCTCATACGCGTATGTGCTCAGGTCAAAGTTAAGGAGAATTGCACTCGTTTAGAGGGCCTTTAATCTGCAGGAGGAATCGTCTCTCTAATTGTAGAGTGTCTATTATTTAGTTCTGGTACCTTCCACGAAAAGAGGAATATTCATCGTTTTAACTAGGTAGAGCTCGTTTATTCTGCTAAGACGATTTATTTAGTCGTCCTGATCATTTAATTAATTTTTTTCTGAAAAAAAGATCTTCTGTCACTCCACTGGGATTCGAACCACAGAACTTAATATTTGCGGTCAGGTGCTTTTCCTATTAAGCTACTAGAGAGGTCGAGAGAAGAAACTTTATTTCAGAAAATATACGAATTTTTTTGTGAGTGATTCTGAAGCCAATCCATACAGATTATTAAATTTTCCAAATAGGAAAAGAAAACAATCCAAAATATTAAACGCATTTCTAAATGAATTTCTTAAATTCAAAACATTCTTTTTGCAAAAATTTACATAAAAGGAAGACTTCTTACATGAAAATTGAGTAAAATGTTTAAACTCAATTTAAAGAAATCTTAATAATTTAATTCATAAGCAAAACCTACAGATTGGATTCTTGTCTCTAATGAGGCGAAAAGTGAGGTTTTTGGGAAGTTTATTTTTAAATTGTGAATCAATTTGTTGCTTATTCTGCAAAAATTATTCATGGAGCGAAGCGAGGGCGGCAGTCACACGAGGCAAAATAGCTTTACGCCCTTGATACACACCATAATTTTTGTCCCCCTTCTTGAAAACAAGCATGTGAAGCAGATAGAGGATGTTGGGTGTACTTGAAAATTTTAGATTATAGGTGAAACGAAGAAATAGCGTACTTTCCAGAAGAGAGACTGTCGGGTCTAGCAATAGAATTTCTTCAAAGATAAAGGTCAATTCCTTCATATTCTCACTTGCAGGGTGCAGCGTATGTGTAGCGGGCGTGAAGTTTCATGTAGCGGGCGTAAAGTTTCATGTAGCGGGCGTAAAGTTTCATGTTTGCCCGGCGGCGGAGTGCGCACGTGCAAACGTCACTGGGCTGGCAGCGGCCACATTACGCCTGCTTCACGCGCATGCAATGGCGCGTTTCCAAGGGGGATCGGACAAAAAAGATTTTAAAGCATTTTCAAGAAATCTGAAAACATTTTGATGGTGTATTGTCTCAAAGAGTTTCCTAAAATTTCGAACATATAGATCGATTTTATAGGACCTATGCCAGGTTTTAGGGTATATGAAATGATTCCAAGGAATTTTCAATTAATGTCGGTAACCTGATAGGATTTTAAATGATTTAGAATATTTCAGGGTACTTCAGAAGATTCCGAAGCACTTTCAAGAAATTCAAGAATTTTAAGGCATTCCAAAAAATTTCAAAGTTGTTGAAATATCTTAGGGTATTTTAAAAAGCTTTCAGTAATTTGAAGTGATTTAATTCTTTTTCTTTCTTCCTTTGTTATTTATCTGTCTCTAATGAGCCGAAAAGGAGGTACTGTGGAAATCTAACTTTGATTTGTGAAAGTATTTCATGCTCTTTTTGCATAAGTTATTCATAAGAAAGTAGATTTCATTTTGATCTCGGTAAAAAAAAAACATTTCTAAATATTTGAGGGCTTTTTAAAAGGCCTCTTTGAAAAGATGAAAAAAAAAATCTAGGAACTTCCAAGGATTTGGCTGGTTTTAAGGTATGTGAAACATTTGCGTGGGATATTAAAAAGATTCCTGGAATTTTTGGACATATCACGATTTTGTAGGGCCTATAATTTCAGGATATATCATTAGATTTTATGTAATTTCAAGGGATTTTATAATATTTTAATAGATTTCTAATAATTTATTCACAATAATTCATGGATTTCGTATGATTCAAAAAATTTTTTTAATATTTTGAGGTATTATCAAAGATTTCAATGATTTTAGGATATCTTAGAAGATTCCAAGGAATTTTCAATTAACTCAAAGAATTTGAAATATTTGAGGTATTTTTAAAAACCAAGGGAATGTCTAAGAGCTTCAATAAATTTTCAGGCATTTCAAAAGATCTGAAAGGATTTGAAATATCTAAAGGTATTTTTAAAAATTTCAAGGGAGTTTTAAGAATTTTACAAAGAGTTAAGTGATTTCAAGAGTTTCAAAGAATTTAAATATTTTAGGGAATTTTGACATATTAAAAATGTAATTTATAACTCAAATTTTAAATAATTATAAAATTTTTTTTATTAATTTATTATTTTATGATATTTTAAAAGATTAAAAGTGATTTTATCAAATTTCCGAGAATTTCTCTGTAATTGAAGGATTTCAAGAGTTCTTAAGGTTTTTGAATAAATGTCAAGGATTTTAAGAAGTATCGGCAGATTTAATAGAATTTCACGAGATTTCATTTGGAATTCACCCTGAAATCGTATAAATTCTTTCAAATTCTGCAGAATTTTCGGACTTTTTTTTCCACGTGAATTCTTTAAAATTCAGTTAATTCTGCGTAATTCCATGTACTTTTAAAAATTTCTTTTTCGTTTTTGTTTAATTCATCTTGAAGTCGACACTTCATCAAATTCTTTTAAACCTAGAATTTTTCTAAACTTATTTCAAACTTACTGAATTCAATGCATTTTTTCATATTTTTCATTTTTCTTAAATTTCATTTATTAAATTGACATTTATATACTCATATGCATGTTATAACGAACAAATCACAATTTATTTAAGAAATAACATTTATTTTAATTCATAAAATAAAAAAAATTATCACGGCAATATAATTTACAAATAAGTTAAGTGTTAAATAAATTTAAGAGCCAATTATAATGAATTGAATTATAATTATATTCAGAATTTTTCAAAATGATAACGATGGTGAAATTTACCTACAGGTAATATATGAGAAATTCAGTATGTACTCCTTTAACAGAGAAAAAAATGAACGGGAGCTTTTTATTGGAGGCTACAGACATCATCCGGTGGTGCCTTCTAAATATTTTATACAGATATTTTGCAACATTAAATAAATATAAATAACATAGAAAAAAGAAGTATATCTTCAACCAATAAGAGGAATTTTTAACTGGTTAGATGAATTTTTTACCAAGAAGATGAATTTTCTACCATGATTATTAATTTTCCAAAAGGTGAATTTTCAACGAAATAGTTACACTTTCAACCAAAGACATGAATTATCGACTAAAATTATAAATCTTAAATAAAATAAATTGAAAAACAACAGTTGAACTTTTAACAAATTAAATAAGTTTTCAATTGAAACGATGAATCTTCTACCATGAAGATTACTTTTCCACCAACAAAGACTAATTTTCAACAATATTCATGAATTTTCAACAAATGACTCACATTTTCAATCCAAGAGATGAATTTTTAACAAAATAGTTGAACTTTTACCCAAGGAGTGGATTTTTCAACAAAAAATATGAATTCTCTACAAAAAATGTAATAACTGATATTTCAACTAAAAAAAAATTTATTTTAAATAAAAAAAATGAAATTCTTTAAAAAAGGACGATTTTTCACCAAAATAGTTGAATCCTCAACCAGAACAGATAAATTTTTAAACAAATAGTTGCAATTTTAATGCAAAAAGATTAACTTTCCACCAAAATACCTGAATTTCCAAACATCTTTTTGTTTAATTTTGCTGAATTCTGAAAAACCTTCTAATTGTTTGTTCGAAATCTTCAAAAATCTACATTTTGTTGACAATTTTTTAAAATATTTTCAAGTTTAAAATTATTTTTGAATGTTTTTAAAACTCCTAAATATATCTTAAACTTACTTTAGTGATTTCACTAATTTAATAGGATTTCAGAGGATTAAAAAAATTTCAATTGATCTTAAAAGATTTCAAATTTAATTATTTATATATATATATATATATATAAAGTATAACCTTGAAAGTATTTACGCGAAAAAATTCTTGAGATAAGAAATAACCTTGAACCTGTTGTTACATGCATGATGACGTCATCAAGAATGCCGGTAAGGTATGAATGCATGATGACGTCATCAGGACCCTCGAGAATGCTGTGGAAGCTTAGCACGGACATGAACCACTTTTCTAGAAAAATTTAGCACGGACACGAACCACTAGAGCTAGAATCTTTTCCATGTCGGTAAGGTAGGAATTTGTATCTAGAAACCCCCTATACATCTACTATATATAAATATATATTTTGTAAATTTAACTGTTTTCTAAATAATTTGTCCTTTTGGTTTGGAAATTAAATTATTTTGCATTGAAGTTTATTCTTTTTTGTTGAAAAGTTTGCTCATTTGATTGAAAATTTATCTTTAATGTTTGAAGGTTTAAATATTTTGTTCACAATTCGTCTTCTTTGTTTAAAAATTCGGTTGTTGAAAGTTTATCCTTTTTGATAGAAAATTAATGTTTTTCAGTTGATAATTTAACTATTTTTTCAAAAAGTCGATATATTTTGATTTAAAATCCTAAGCGTTTTATTTTAAATTCAATATGGTACCAATTCATTAATTTTATTGAAAAGAATATATTGCTTTATCATTTATATTTATTAAAAATAAATATTGCAGGTACAAATAGTGGATCAGAATCGCAGTGGATTTAACATGGCAATTCTTAACCTTCGTGGTCAGAGTTTTCATGATCAAACTAAGGTAATTACTTTTTATTATATTCGAATGATGATTACATTTTTGGTTGAGTGTAAATTTAACATTTTTTTGTAGAAAAACTGTCTTTATGTTTAAGAAATGAATCTTTTATATTGAAAATTTGCTTTCTTAAGTTGAATATGTTAGGATTTCTATAGAAACTTCAATTATTGAGTTAATAATTAACTTTATATTGAAAAATTATAGTTTTATGTTAAGAAGTCGTTTTGTTACGTAACAATACAACTGTTTTTTTTTTAATCCGTGTTTTCGTTTGGTAAATGTAATTATTTAGTTAAATCATATTTATGGCTTACAAACTAAACTATTTTGTTGAAACTTTTTAGCTTAAAGTTTTTTTTTGTGGGTTGAAAGTTCAACTATTTGTTTGGAAACTAATTTTGTTGTTGAAAATTTGTATTTTCGGGTTAAAAACTCAACCTTTTCGTAGAAAATTAATTTTGTGGTTTAAAAATTCAACTGCTTCATTGAAAGTTTATCTTCTTGGGCTTACAGTTCTATTATTTTTAATGAACATTAAACTATTTGTTCGAAAATCAATTTTTTTCTTGAACATTCTTATTTTTGGGAGGAATTAAATTCAACTTTATTGTAGAAAAGTTGTCTTGATGGCTTAAAAATTCAACTATTTTCTTGCAAGTTTGTCTTTTTTGTTTGAAAATTCGTTTTTTTTTTTGGTTGACAATTCGTATTTTCGAGTTTAAAAATTTAAATATTTTATTGAAAATTTATTTATTTTTTTAAAAAGACACTTTTTTTAATTGAAAAGTCAACTGCTTTCTAAATAATTTATTTTTTTGGTTTGAAAATTGAAATATTTTTGGTAGAAGTTTATTCTTTTTTGTTGAAAAGTTCGACAATTTGATTGAAAATTCAACTATTTTGTTTTCAAATTCGTCTTCCTTGTTTAAAGACTCTTTCGCTGAAAATGTATCTCCTTTGGTAGAAAATTAATTTTTTTCGGTTGATAATTTAATTATTTTGTTGAAAAGTCCATATATTTTGGCTCAAAATCCTAAGCTTTTAATGTTAAATTCATTATGTTATCAATGCATTAATTTTATTGAAAAGAATTAATTCTTTGACAATAAGGTAATTATTTTTCATTATACTGGAATGATGGTTAATTTTTTAGCTGAAGGTAAATTTAACTCTTTTTGTAGAGAATTGTCTATTTAAAAGAATTATAATTTTTATGTTAAAAATGGGTTTCTTCAAGTTAAAAATGTTATTATGTTTATAGAGAGTTTAATTATGTGATTAGAAACTTAATTTTTTGTTGAAAATTTATATTTTCACTTTGAGAAGTCGTTTTTTATTTAAAAATTCATTTATTTCGTTGATAATTAGTGTTTTCTGGTTGAAAATGTAATCATTTGGTTGAATCATATTTCAGACTTAAAAATTAAACTGTTTTCTTAAAATTTTGTCTTTTTCGTTGAAAATTTGTTTTTTTTTTTGGTTGAAAATTTAATTATTCGATTGGAAACTAATTTTCTTGTTGAAAATTTATATTCTAGGGTTGGAAACTCAACTTTTTTGTAGAAAGTCGTCTGTGTGGTTCAAAAATTAAATCGTTTTGTTGATTGTTTATTTTTTTTTGTAAAAAGTTTTATTATTTTAATAGAAAATTCAACTATTTGGATGAAAAATAATTTTTTTGTTGAAAATTTATATTTTCAGGTTAAAAATTCAACTTTGGCTTTGAACTTTTTATTGAGTTGGGAGTGATAAAATTTTGATTTTGAATTTTTTTTTCTGAATTTGGAGAGAAGTTTGTAAATTTTCACATTTTTATTGTGTTTAAATTATTAGCATTTTATACTGAATATCTTTGAATTTTAGTTTAATTCATTTCGGCCTGAGTTGCATGCGAAAGCCGAGAGCTGGGAGGTTTATTCATTTTTGAGAGGCCCAACAAATGGAAAAGAAGAGAAGACAACAATCTGCTGTTGTTTCAAAATTTATTGTAAAGTTGGCCTTAGATGCTTGTGGTGTGGCGGAGGGTCCAAGTTGTGGAAGGGGACGCGGAAGAGGTTGAGGAAGAGGCCGCGGAATAGGTCAAGGCAGAGGAAGTCGTCTTTTGAATAATTAAGAATAAATATGATTTCGTTTGTACAGTATATATAATGTTGTATTATATATACATAATGATAGATGTTAAATAATTATAAGTGAAAAAAAAAATTTAGCGAACTAAATTTGTATTATTTTCCTTCCTATCTTCTATAATAAAATAACATTTCTAATTAATAATTATATGTGAAATTCTTCAAGATTATATTATTATTATGGATTGAGTTATATGCATATGCTTTGTAAAATGTTAAATGCTTTTAGAAAGAAATGTTTTTTTGTGATTTAGGAATTTTTATATTTTGCCATTCTAGAATTTTTGAAATATTGAATATTATAATATATATATATATATATATATATATAAATTAAAATAAAAAGTTAAATTTTAATGAAAAAAGAATTTCAGTTGAATTTTCAACATCACAATTCGAGTTTTAAATAAGAAGTAAGTTTTCTAAGAAGATACTTGAATTTTCGAGCCAGAAACACGAATTTTGAACAAAATAGTTGAATTTCCACCTAAAAAGGATGACTTTTCGACAAAATTGTTGAATTTTCAACCAAATCAGGTCAATGCTAAACTCTTGTCGCAAAAATTTATTTAATTGTTCCTGAAGATTCATAATTTTTTTTTGAAAATTCATCTTTTTTATTTGAAAATTCAGCTGCTTGGTTGAAAGTTGAACTACAATGTGAAAAGCTCATTTTTTATTTGGTTAAAGGTGCATAATTTTAGTTGAAAATTTTACTATTTACTTCAGAATTGAAGTTTTTGTTAACAATTCAAATTTTAGGGTTTAAAATTCAACTTTTTGGTAGCAAATTCCTTTTTTGGCTTAAAAATTCAAAACTTTTGTAGAAAGTTCATGTATCTTGTTTAAAATCAGACATTTTCTGTAGAAAATTACTCTATTTGATGGAAAATTCATCTTTTTGTTTGAAAAATGATGCATAATTAATTAATATATTGATTGTTTATTATTGGTTGGAAATTCAACTATTCCATTTTTGATTTAAAACTGATATTTTGTAGTTCAAAATTCAACTATTTTACTGGAAATTCATGTATTCTGGTGAAAATTCATTTTTTTTGTTAAAAATTAATTTTTTTTTCATCTCAACATTAGGCTATTCCGTTTTTGTTGAAAGCGTATCATTTTGGTTGAAATTTCGACCATTTTTTTTGAAAATTCGGGCATTTTTGGTTGAAAATTCAAGTGTTAAAAAATCAAATGTAGAATATTCAAAAGACGAATTTTCTTTTCAATTCAACAGCTGAATTTTCAACTATACTAAGTATTTCAGATTGAAAATTAATCAATTTTACAACTTAAAAATGGACTGTCCTTGTTTATTGAATGTTCTACAGTTTAATTTTCAGCACTTGAATTTTCAACCAAAAATACCTGATTTTTCTACAAAATAGTTGACTTTTCAGTTAAAAAAATTAATTTCTAATATAAAAAACGGATTTCAATCGAATACATATGCATTTCTAATCAAATGGTTGAATTTTCAACTAAAAATTATCAATTTTCAACTAAAAATGGAACAATTAAATTTTTATTAGCAAAAAAATCAATTTTTAACAAACAAAACGGCAACGGATTTTCAACGAAATACAGGAATTTCTAATCAAATAATTGAAATTTCAAGCAAAAAGATGATCTTTAAACGAAGAATGGAAAAGTTAAATTTCTAATTAAGAAAAATCAATTTTTCAAGCAAGCATGCAATAGCAAAATTTTCAGTAAAAAAATTAATTTTGAACAAAAAGGATTGGGTATTCAACAAATTAAATGAATTTTCAATCAAGAAGTTGAATTTTTAATTAAAAAAGGTCAATTTTAAACTAAAAATGGAATGGTTCAATTTTCAACTAAAAATGATCAATTTCAATCTAAAAATGGATTAATTCAAATTTCAGTTGAAGAAAAATTAATTTTGAACAAGAAGAGAGGGATTTTCAACAGAATAGATGAATTTACAATGAAATGGTTGAATTGTTAACAAAAATTATCAGTTTGAAACCAAAAAGGGATTAGTTAGACTCTCACTAAAAAAAATTAATTTCCAACAACAAGAAAAACAAATTTCCAACAACATACTTCCATATTCAGCAAAGTACATAAATTTCCAATCAAATAGTTCATTTTCTACTGAAAATCATCAATTTTCAACCATAAATAAAATAAATAAATTTTCAATAAAAAAAAAAATTAATTTGGACAAGAAGAAACTGATTTTCAAGGTCCATCAAGCTAGCACCTCCACAATCGAAATTCCTAAATTTCTTGGTATCAGAATTTTGGGCTTTTTTTGGGCTGCATTGCCGATTTTTCGGTTCAAATACTTTGTTTGAAAATTCAAATTTTGAGTGGAGGTGCTGCCTTGACTCAAGCCAGCACCGCCACCATATGAAAATTTGAAAAAATGTTAAATCAAACACGACAGAATTTTGGGCTTTTTTGGACTCTTGAACGCGCCAACAACCAATTTCCCAAAACCACCTGTACTGAAAATAAAACTACCCCGTATGTATAAACTCAAACGCGGAAAAAACGAAGTACACCAGAATTTTCGGCTTTTTTTGGGCTCTTGAATGCAGGAAACAAAATTTTTAAAAACACCCCCTATGTACAAAAAAACGAACCACTGAGTAAAAACTCAAGCCTAGAAAATACAAAATATAAAGTAGTGTTGGGCTTTTCTTTGGCTCTCAAGTGCTTGAATTTTTTTGTTGCAAAAACTACCCCTAGATAAGCGTTAAGGGTTGGAGCCCGAAAATCGGTGTTGTTATTTTTGAGAAGCCCAAAAATTAGAGACTCTATTTACACTGTAAAATTCTGAAAAATATTATTTTTTGACAAAGTCATACCTGCGTCGTGTCAAGGGGTCGTTTTTTGACGGTAAGGGTTAACACCATGCAGATCTGACTTTGTCAAAAAATAATCTTTTTTATAAATTTACTTTGTAAATGGAGTTTCCGAAGTTTGGGGCTCGGTTTGATTTTTTAGATCTAGAGGTAGTTTTTGCAACAAAAAAATTCAAGCATTCGAGAGCCCAAGAAAAGACCAACACTATTTTGTATTTTTCAGGTTTGAGTTTTTACTAAGGGGTTGGTTTTTTTGTACATGAGGGTGGATTTTGACAACTTTGTTTGGTGCATTCCAGAGCCCAAAATAAGCCCAAAATTTGGTGCACTTTGTTTTTTGCAAGGGGGTGGTTTTTTGTACATAGGGGGTAGTTTTTTGAATTTTTTTTCTTGCATACAGGAACCCAAAATAAGTCCGAAATTCTGGTGTACTTCGTTTTTTCCGAGTTTGAGTTTGTAGATACGGGGTAGTTTTATTTTCAGTTATTCTGTCGTGTTTGATTTTAAATTTTTATCTAGTGGAGGTGCTGGATGGAGTTAAGTCAGCACCTCCACTCCAAATTTGAAGTTTCAAAAAATGTAGTGGAGCCCAAAAATCGGCAATACAGCCCAAAAAAGCCCAAAATTCTGTCGTGTTTGATTTTAAATTTTTATCTAGTGGAGGTGCTGGATGGAGTTAAGTCAGCACCTCCACTCCAAATGATTTAACTTTGGTCGATAATGTAGATTTCCATTATTCACAGTATGTGTGATTGGATTTCTCAACGGAGCGATAATTTGAATCTCCGATGATAATACAGATTCCTATTTTAACAATTTTAGCATTGGTTCTGAATTTGTTTTCTTTTGTGATTTTTTTTTAACTGTAAATGTAACTGTCCCACTTTTAGTTTAAAATAATTCTTTCTTTGTTGAAAATTCATGTATTTTGTGGTACCTTTGTGGTATAAAACTCATCCCTTTTGTGAAGATAGTAACTATTTGGTTCAACACTGATTTTTTGGCTTAAAATTCGTCATTTTGGTTTGAATCTGATCGACTGATCGACCTTCTCCGGAAACCTTCCTAGAACATTCTTCTCGTACTGCTGGAAACCTTTATGGAACATTTTTGGGAATTCTCCAAAGCTTTTATCGGAATGTTTTGCGAAACTTTTGTGCTATCCGGGTTTAGCCATATTTCAGAAGCCCGTGAAGATTTCTGAAGATCCTTTAGCCTCAATCAAAAAAAAAATTGGAAAGATTGCTTTCAATTAACTTCAAATTGTTGCTACTATTTCCGTAAATCATATGACAGGTAGAACTCGAGCTACGAGATTCGAAAGATACTTGGTTGACCAAAGCTGTCAAATCCTTGAGCTCCTAGTGTACATAATTTTAATAAATGTCCATTTTTTCCACAGTAACAACAGCTGCTGCCGTTGATACCATTGAGATAACAACGGAGACAGGTCCTACGTTAACTGGTGTATTCACCCAGGTCACATGTGAACCTAATTGGCTGAAAAATAAACCAACTAGAGATTTTCAACACTATGATGTTCATTTTCATAGAACTTGGGGTCAACTTTATGACGCTCGAATCAATCATCAGACAGCGGGTCGCGGTCATAATCCGGGTTCCGTTGTGGTAACAATAGACCAGGAGAAGTTTTTTAGCGAGCAGGTTGGTTTTCAGCCTTACAACTTCGAGGAATCTGCAATTAGGTTTGCCGTCGATCGCGTATATATAACTGTGCCACGAACTCGGGAAATCTATTATGCATTGTTGGAAACAGAATTTTCACGTAATACGAAGTGGCCCTGGAACCATAAATAGCAAGAAGACACAATTAAACCAATCAATTCCTCAACGATATTTATAAATTTGTAATTCCCAGAGAAATATTACCAATTCTTCCATTCATAAACCTTAACACATACCAAATATCTCAATTCTAAGGTTCATAATTCCAGTTCTCTAATCTCGTATGCTCCAGCAAACTCATTCCGCAAATTATGTACAAATCATTAGTAAAAATAAACTCATCAGTCTCCAATAATTAAGTATTTTTTATTTTCCCAGATTTTGTAGAAAATATGGCTAGGAATATTTCGTATCTTATACCTCAGGAAAAATGTGTTTGTACTTAAAAATTTACAGGGCGAAAACTGTGAAATCTTTTTTTTTTTTGTAGAAAATTATACTTCTTGGCTGCGAGTAGACCTACTTTCATGTAAATTCCTTTTCTTGGTTCAAGACTAAACATTTTCGTTTGAATTTGATTGTTTTTATTGAATATTTCACTTAGATTGAATAATATATTATATTCTTATTATTTATTTATCACATTAGATTTAATATTTCCACGGAGTGAACATTTTGTCATTCGCAAATTACGTAAGTTTTTGTTCTGAATTGCTTAGAACAACCCCCCCCTTGCTATATTGAATAGAAAAGTATTTTAAACCTTTTTCAAATCTTATTAAGATTTGATAAGGTCAGGAAACTTTTTTTTTTCAATTATAATTCTTTAGTCTCAAAATTATCAAATTTCCTACTTATTTATCTCAAGCTTTATAGCCATTCCCTGTTGCCTCCTTTTCCCCTTCGGCAAATCCAACTAATTTGGTTTTAAATATAATTCAGTTTGTCGAGAGAGTGTACTATTATATTTTTGATGGGTAATTAATCTTTTATAATTCAAAATTATAATTCAAATCATTCTTCCTGATCGAAAGTTAACTGCAAATGTTGGAATTTCATTTTTTCTGTACTTAATTTTCAGGTGTTCCTTTACAAGTAATTAAAAAATTTACTACACATCTATAACGTGTATGAAGAGCGAAGTTTGATTTTATATGCACAAGAAAATAAAACTCTTGAATAATAAAGATTAGGTTTGTACACTTGAATAAGTCTCGCTTCTAATGACACCTCTATTTGTTCATCTCCACGCACCATGAACGTGAAAGATAACAAACAATTTTATATCTTACCTAATAATAATAATTGTCAATTAAAAAACATGAATATCTTTTATAACATTGCTCTAATTCTATTTCATTGCAATAGGGTTATTAAAAAAATTACATTAATTAAATAAATTCAAAATTGATCCTGTGAAACTGTACTTTTTCTCCTAATTATCGGAACAGTTTTTTAAAATCTACATTTACAAATGTTGGTTTTGACAATTGAAATTGCTGTTCATGGATATCTTATTATTTGTTTAAAAAATGTTTCTAGTAAATCAAAACGTACTTGATGAAAAATTAAAATAGGATACACAAAATGAGAAATATCGGTCTCCACAGATGTTCGTAAAATTTTTTAAGCCTTCAGGAATATTCAAAGTTTCTTCTTTCATTTCAGCTAAGAGTAGTAATTCTTTTTCAACTTCAATTAACAATAGCGATGAGCTGTTGAAATGGTCTCTGTATTTCGCAATATATTTAAGATGCGTGGTTCTGAAGTACTTTAAATGCGAGGATGCGTTTTGATAGCATCTCCACCAAGGAATTCAAACATTCTCTTCATGCTACTTTTAGCCTCCCTGAAAATACTCAAAAATTATTTCACAAAATCATCCCTAATCTGCAAAGACTACCCCTAAGGTAAAGCTACGAATTAGGTCAAGGAAAATATATTTCATGTGTTTGAGCTCGTCCTTAACTCAATGAAAATAACAAAATTATTTGTCCAAAAATAACCTATAAGACAAACACCTACCTGTAGTTGAAAATATGGATATTAAACTTGAACGAAAGACGTGAGTCATAAGTAAATTATTTTTACGTGTTTCATAAAGCCATGCCAACCAATTTGAAAATGAAACAAAATCGCTCCAGTCACCTTCGCAGCGCATTTAACTAAGCCCTGCTATGCTAACATCAATCAAAACAGACATAAAAATTCCGAATAAGAATAATTAAGGAAAATTCATCTCTTTGCTTGACAATTTAACTAGTTTGTTAAAAATTCAATTCATTTGGTTGGAAATTAATTTTTTCTAACTTAAAATTTTATTATTCCATTTTTGGTAGAAAATTGGTAGTTTTTAGTTTAAATTTCAAATATTTGGTTGAAAATTCATATATTTTGTTGAATATTCGTCTTCTTTGGTACAAAATTATTATTCTTGATTAAAAATTTAACTATTTTGATATAAAATTCAACTATTTGGTTGAAAATAATCTTTTTTTTTTTTTTTCTGAAGATTCAACTGTTTTGTGGAAAATTCGTCTTTTTGGCTGGAAAATTCATCTCTTTGCTTGACAATTTAACTAGTTTGTTAAAAATTCAATTCATTTGGTTGGAAATTAATTTTTTTAACTTAAAATTTTATTATTCCATTTTTGGTAGAAAATTGGTAGTTTTTAGTTTAAATTTCAAGTATTTGGTTGAAAATTCATATATTTTGTTGAATATTCGTCTTCTTTGGTAGAAAATTATTCTTCTTGATTAAAAATGTAACTGTTTTGATATAAAATTCAACTACTTGGTTGAAAATAATATATTTTTTTTAAATTCAACTGTTTTGTGGAAAATTCGTCTTTTTGGCTGAAAAATTCAACTATTTTGTTAAAAATGCAATATATTTCCACTTAAAATGTAACGAATACGGCACCTACATCAATTTGATTAAAAAATATATATTGTTCTATTATTCGCCTATTTTCGTGAAAAATAACCCTATTTCCCCTCTCTTGAGATCATTTTTGGCAGTGAAATTTGTATTTCAATAATTTTAATAATTATCAAATAACCATTTCTCTATTTTCAGAGTTCGACCCCAGATTCCAGTTTTGAAAGATGTACAGCCCCTACTTGACATGGATAGAGACGAGAGGAAGCTTGACGTTTTTCTGACCTTTCATCGATCCAGTTTGCTGATCAGCGATATGAAGATATTCTTGCCCTTCACAATTAACCTCGATCCTTACATTAAGAAAAAGATTAAGGAAGAACAGCAGAGTTTGGAGGACGATTCCAACCAAGCATACTACAAATCAATCCATCCCTGGAATGTTGTCGCTGGTCCCCATGAACCCTGGTCCAGTAGAAGTGTTTTGACTAATAGAACACCTAGAAATAGTAAAGCGACGATTTCCCAGCCGAATGTACCTCACACACCTTCTTGGACTGTCCAGCCTCATTTTGAATGGCCATATCCCCAGTGGCAACCGCCTCCGATGGAACCTCTCCAGAAACCAATCTCTGCCACCACAACTTTGCCGGTAAGATATTTTTTTTGTAAATACAGGGTTGCTACAGTTCAGGGAATTCTAGGAAGTTAGAGAAAGATAGAGAATGTCAGAAATTTTCGGTAATCTGAAGTTGAAAAATCTTAATGAAATTAGATTTCGAAAATAAAATGTAAGAGTAACAAATAAGTCGTACAAACTTCGACTAAAATAGTTAATATTCAAGCAAGCAGTTGCATTTTGAGCCAAAATTGATGGAATTTCTACGATAAAAGATGAATGTTTAAACCAAAAAGACGAATTTTTCTGTGTCCAGCGACCTTTAGAACCCTGAAAACCTGGAATTCTCCTTGATTTTTTTTTTAACCTTAAAAACCTGGAAATCTCCTTGAATTTTTCACGAGGACCTTGAATTAAATTTATTTGCTTTTGAAACAGTTGTGTTATTGAAATGCGAAAAGTAATTTAAATCTTTTAGTCTATTATGAAAGAAAAGTATTTTTTGTAGACTAATTATTAAATTATTTATACTAATTATTTTGTAGATTGCAATGAACAGACTTCAATATTGTGAATAATTGTATAATTTATTAATTTCGTCTCCGCTAATATAGAATGTTAAAGTATACATTTTTCTTTGTGATATTCAACTTAGAAATTATAAAAATTATTCGTTGAATATTTCGATGTTAATTCAGTTTCAGAATTAGAATGAGCCATGGCTCATTCAATATTTTTGGGTTGAAAATTCAACTGTTTGGACAAAGTTTGTCTTTTTAACTTGAAAATTCAAATATTTTGTTAGAAAATTGAACTATTTGGTTTAAAATTCAACCATTTGTTAAAAATTTGTCTCTTTGGGTTAAGAGTTTAACTATTTTGGTTGAAAATTAAACTGTTAAGATGAAAATTAACTTTTTTGTTGAAAATTGATCCTTCTTGGTTGAAAATTCAACTGTTTTCTTGAATATTCTTGTAGAAAAATCTTCCCTTTGGATTGAAAATTCGTCTTTTTTGCTAGATAATTCCTTCGTTTGGATTAGAAATTCTACTTTTTTTTATAGAAATTTCATCTTTCTTGGTAGAAAATGAACTTTTCTGTTGAAAATTCGACTTTCCGGGTTGAAAATTCAACTATTTTGCTGAACATTCAACAGTTTTCAACAAATTTTGTCTTTTAAACTTGGAATTGAACTATTTTGGTTTAAAATTCAACTATTTTGTTTAAAATTCGTCTTTTTGGATTATGAATTTAACTTTTTTGGTTAAAAGTTCAACTATTTTGGTTGAAAATTCAACTATTTTGGTTGAAAATTTAACTAAATAGTTTAAAATTAGCTTTTTTCTTAAAAAATTCATATTTTTGGTTTGAAAATTAAACTGTTGTGTAGAAAATTGGTCTTTTTGCCTTGAATATTCAACACTCTGGTAGAAAATAGAAACTGTTTGGTTGAAAATTTCCTTTTTTACTAGAAAATTCCTCCGTTTGGATTAAAAATTCAACTTTTTTTTTATAGAAATTTCATCTTTCTTGGTCGAAAATTAACTTTTTTGTTGAAAATTCGACTTTCTTGGTTGAAAATTCAACTATTTTGGTTGAAGTAAAACTATTAATATGAAAATTTGCTTTTTTGTTTCATAAATTAATATTTTTTAGTTGAAAATTCAATTATTTTGGTAGAAAATTCAACTATTTGATTTAAAATTTAACTATTTTGTTAAAAATTCGTCTTTTTGGTTTAAGAATTGAACTATTTTGGTTGAAAATTCAACTATTTTGCTGAACATTCAACAGTTTTCAACCAATTTTGTCTTTTAAACTTGGAATTTAACTATTTTGGTTTAAAATTCAACTATTTGGTTAAAAATTCAACTATTTTGTTTAAAATTCGTCTTTTTGGATTATGAATTTAACTTTTTTGGTTAAAAGTTCAACTATTTTAGTTAAACTTTCAACGAAGCAGTTGAATTTTTAATCTAAAAAGATTAATTTTCATCGAAAAAATGTAATAGTTGATATTTCAACAAACAAAAAACACATTTTAATTAAAAACAAAAAAACAGTTGGATTTAACCGACAAAGGCAAATTTTTAACAAAATACTTAAATCCTCATCTAAAACAGATTATTTTCAAAAAAACAATTTGATTTTTAACCAACAAATTGATTTTCTACCTAAAAATACGAATTTTTAACAAAATACATCAATTTTCTACCAAATTGTTTAATTATCCAGCCGAAAATACGAATTTTTTACAAAGCAGTTTAATTTTTAACCCAAAAAAGTGAATTTTAAACCGAAACAGATCAATTTTTAACCGGACAGGTGCATTTTTTACAAAAAAAAAAAATTTCTACAAAAAGAGATACATTATCAAACCAAAAAGATGAATGTTCAACATCTCTGATTCAACAAAATAGTTTGATGTTCAATAAAATAGTTGAATTTTCAATTTAAAGAAATGTGTTCAAGAAATAAATAAAATTTTAATCAAACTGTTGAATTTTCAACAAAGTAATCCAATTTTGAACCAAATAATAAAATTTTTAAATAAAAAATATGAAATCTTAACGAAAAATTTAATAGTAGACTTTTCAACCGAGAAGAATGAATTTTGAACCAAAAATAGTTGGATTATCTTATTAGGTTCTATTAATTAAGTTCGCATTTAACTGGACCAATAAGAAAAAGGGGAAAGACTGTGAAGCTTGCCATAAATAAATAGGAATTTTGATAATTTATATTCTAAGGAAAAACATTTAAAATAAACATTGAACTTCATTTTTAATACTTGAAAAATTTTATAACACTATTTTGACTTTTTTTTTATTTCTGACACTTCACACTATTTTTTATCTCTTAAGTGAGTTCGAGAACTGTAATCCGAAGGTACATTAAGCTAGCACCTCCACAATCGAATTTTAGAATTTTTCATAGCTCAGAATTTCGGGCTTTTTTTGGGCCCCAATTAAAATTTTTGGGCTTCTTTACTTTTCCCAAAAAATCAATTTTTTTGTGGAGGTGCTAGCTTACATTAAGCTAGCACCTCCACTTCCTACAAACACAAAATAATACAAATTTAATTCCACCAGAATTTTGGGCTTTTTTGGGCTCTTAGAATCCACAAAAAAAATTCCCCAAAACAGCCCTTAAGCTCCAAAATCAACCCCCTTCACAAAATTTGAATTTTTCGCGAATTCAATCCAGGCATATTTTTGGGCTTTTTTGAACTCCTCGAAAATACCCACCTTGATTTTCGGGCTCCATCCCTTGACATTTAAAATCAACCCCTTGGTAACACGCAGATGAGACTTTCTCAAAAAATAATATTTTCTAGAATTTTATAGTGTAAATAAACTCTCTGATTTTTGGGCTCCTCGAAAATACGCATCCTGATTTTCGGGCTCCATCCCTTGACATTAAAAATCAACCCCTTGGTACCACGCAGATATGTTCTTCAGTATTTAAAACTGCTGTTGGAAAAGAAATTTAGGCAAAATTTGGAAAGAAATATTGCAGATTGAAGTTGTCAACTTGCAAAGAGTTATTTAGAAGTTTTTTCAGGGAAAAATTGTAATTCTGATTTAATCCCAAGATTCTTGGGTTCAGTTTATTTTTTGTAAGATTTGCTACAGAACTTTACTTTTTTAATAAAGCTTTTTTTTTAAATAAATGTAAGCTCGCCTGAAAAAATTCCCTAACTTTTCCCTGACATTCCTTGCATAAGAAAATTCACTGACATTTCGAAGTTTTTTAGGTGAGTATTAACCTGGTCTGAAAAAAGAATTTTCTACCATGCAGTTGATTTTTTAACATCAAGATATGAATTTTCAATTGAAAAGTTAATTATCAACCGAATATGAAAATTTTTAGTTAAAACCCCTAGTTTTTAAAAATAAAAAAAAACGTTCAAGAAATGATGAATTTTTAAGAAAGTAGTTCAAAATTCGAAAAACTGGTTAAATTCTCTACCAAACTATTGAAGTTTTCAGAAAAAATTTAAATTTTCTACAAAACAGTTAAACCTTTTATCCGAAAACACGAATTTTCAACAAGAGTTAAGTTTTCAACCAAAAAAGATTTTTTAGTCAAAGAAGCAAAAAAATTGTATAAAAATGTCAAATTTCAGAAAGCAAAAAGATTATTTTTCTACGAAAAAGAAAGAATTGTTAACAAATTACATACATTTATAACCAAATATTTGAAATTTCAAAATAAAAGAGATCAACTGATTTTCAAATGGAAAAAAAACATTTCCTACCAAATTATTGAATTTTTAAGAAAAAAAAATTCTATAATACATTCGAATTTTCAACTCAAAAATATAAGCTTTCAATACAAGAAATAATTTTCAATCAAACATAGAAATTTTCAGTTTGAAAAAAAATAAAATTTTCAACAAAGCAGTTTCATTTTCATCCAAAAAGACAGCTTTTCAACAGAATAAATATATTTTCAACAAAATAGTTACATTTTCAACCAATTTTCTGCCAAAAAATATAACTTTTGAACGATGTTTGAATTTGACACCAAATAGTTAATTTCCGACTAAAAAATATCAATGTTCAAACACAAATAGAACAGTTCAATTGTGAGCTTAAACAAATTAATTTCTAACGAAAAAAGAGTTTCAATAATAGTTGAATTTTCAAGTAAAGGCTTAAAAAAATTAAATATTGCTCAATTTAGAACATTTAAAATTGCAGTTGATGAATTTTGAATATTCCTTCCTTTATTTAGGCATTTCAATTAGTAGATTACAACTGAAATGTGTTAATCTTCTAATACTTATTTAAAAAGTACTATATATTTTGTAACTGTTCCAATCTTTCCACTTGCTTTAAAATTGTTCATTTTCAAATTTTTTTAAAGAGTATTTATTTTTAATGATCTGTACTTGAAGCGTGTACCTTATTTATTCATAATATAATTGCTTTAATTATTATTTAATAATGAGTACAATTTCAAATATCGTATACTTAAAGAGGAAAGGGGAAAAGGGGAAGTTTTTTGAGAATAGGGGGGTAAAAAAGGGAAATTACAAGAAAAAAGAGGAAAATGAGAAAAAATCGAGAAGACTCTCCACCCTGTGATTATATTTATAATTTAAATTATATCATATTATATTATATTATAACTGTATCATATTATGAGCTTTGGATTTGTCTTTCGCGACTAATTACTCTCTTTTCCTGACTCAGGTGAGTTTTATGTGGTGAGTGAAAAATACGTGGTCACAAATATAGAAACTTTCTAGAGAAAGGACTGCGAAGGAAAAGGGAAAACCTATAATTACAGCCCCAAGAATTTACGTGGTTGTCTTCACCGATTGTAACGATGTGCCGTTGTCGTAGAGGGGACGTAGGCGGAATTTCTGAACGTCGAGAGGAAATTACAATATAGAAATATTTTTACACCAATTGAAAGAAAATTGGGCGCGAGCTAACAACAAAAATACTCTTTTTTCTGGGCATACTAATCTACATAACAAATTTTGTCCCGATGTTACAGTTCGCACCAACGTGGACATCGACAGGAGAAAGGCCAGCCTAATGAAAGGTACACTTGAAAATATAAAAAAAAATTTAAATGACACCCACAAGGCCTGCCCTGTTCCCTATAAGTTTCCAAGCTTATGATCATACAATATATGGATGCCGCGGCCATAAAGATGTAGTCAATGGAGTATATGAGAATAAAACAGGACCCAGTCTAGTCCTCCCAGGTTTAAACAACGTGGAAATACTCATGTTGAGTACAAACTTAAACAAACTGGCGGGTGCAGCAGTAGGAAAAACTATGTGACAGCTCTGAACTGAATTGAACTGAACTTTCGGGCAGCTCTGAAAATAAAAGGTCCAGTAAACGGTGAGAGAGGGATGAGATACAATGATGATAAGATATGTACATTTAATAATTTACGAGACTACGAAATTGTAAATGAGTAGAAACTAAAGACAACTTATTAAATAGTCGCCCCAAAATTGAAACAGAAAAGGTCTCTCCTGTTTTGAGACCAATTGCGTACTGAATACGAACTCTGCAAGTACAACACGCTTCATAAGATTATGAATGTGTACGTGTCAGTGTCATCTTTACCTAAGTCAGTATAGGTGAGAAATGATTTACCTGACATTTACTTACAAATAATAGCGCTAAATATACGTCACACCACTACACTATAAAATCACAAGCATGAGATTACTTGTGGGATCCTGAACACTGCGCCCTTCTTGTCGTACGAAGATGACAAAACTGATGTCACTGACACTGTTGTACAATATAAAATTGACGCCCTCCGGCTTGTGAGCACGATGATAGTACCCTAAAAGCAGATTTTTTGCAAGAGAAAAATGATGAGGGATTTCTTTTAGACCCAAACCTTAGTCTGTGCTGGAATTTCGTTAGGATCCAACCAAATATCGTCTGCTGGGCTATCGGTATATTTTCTCCTCCTTCCCTTAATCCTTCTGAGGCCATGAAAAAATAGAAATTTGCTCAAAGCAAGATGTCAGCTAGGCCACTTTTAGTCGTAACGTGATCAGCCAGAACAAAGCCTTCTAGGTGAAACTATTTAGAATAAAGGATTGTGATGATTCCTCGACAGGTGGTCGCTTGCCGATCAATGAGAGTGTTAGTTTTCACGCTGGAAATCAAATTAATACATGACGTCACAGTGACCGATGTCCTTCCTGAGGTACGCCTCATATGCGCGCCCCCAGTGTAGGTCAGCTGAACACAGTCTTCTTAACGAATAAGTTGGGGCTTCTCGTCAAGGCATCTGAATTGATGGATATATGTGAGCATGAATCAATCAATGCTCGAAACTAGTGCTTTTCTCTAGTTGACGACGTCATTTAGACCAAATCTATGCCAAGTATCGTCTTCGATATTAAGGCTGAAAGCGGTTTCGTCATGTGTTCTGTAAATAAAGGATTGACGTTGACAGTAGGCGTTGTTGTCATATTAGGCACTATAGAGGATTGCTTTCGGGAAAATGACTTCAATTCACAATTGATTCATAAGGGGGGGGGGGGGAAGCACTAGACACTTTCCATGAATATTCTCTGAAGAATTGAATCAGCTTTTATTTAAAAAAAAAAACCCAAAAACCAAAATAAAATGGTGACCTGTAGATTGATTTGCCAAAAACAATCCAGTTTCGTCCCACTGCAACCCGAGTAGATTTTTTTGTCTGCTTCCAAAAAAGACTGGCTAGAGAACTGATGAAAGATTGACTGAATAGAGAACTGATGAAAGAATAAAGCCTTGACTACCATAACACATTGAGTTTTCATGTAATTACCAATTACATGTAAGATTCAAATCCAAGTTGAGGTTACAAACCAATATTACATATTTGTGTTTTTATTCAATATTACGCCTCATTTTGACACTTTGTTCGAATTAAACGGTCACTGTGTGATACCGGGCGACCTCTCCGAGTATTCAGCTATATCCTTGCACGCGGGGCTCTCAAGGATGGACGAACCCTTTCCCTAGCTGCTCGTTGGAACAACTATGAGACCATCAAAACACCATAATGTTGTAGGTGCGGTTCAAAACAATCGAATGCTCAGAGCACCCAAAAATGGGTCGGCAAGCAATGCCGATCATCTCAGAGTTCGGCGTGCTGAAAGTAATTTAGATGGAAACACGATGACGAACCGGCAAAGCGCTCACATTGAGTGGACGAGTCAACTCAAGGAATACTTGCTAGACTGCTACGATGCCAGCATTATACCTGTTGACTGTGGCTTTATGGCACGTATGCACAATCTGTCGTGACGAAAACAGTCAGAGTTTCAGTACGTTTTGAATCAATCATTGTTTGATCAAGCTGCAGCCCAAGACGAGGAAGCGACATTAAGAGCAATCACGGAAAACAGGCACCTTCTGAGAGATGATCACCATTTCATGACAAGAAGGAACGTTAACCTGCAAGTTCCTCCGAATCCCCAAGACCTTGCTGAAATGGATGCCTCCATTCGGAACAAGAAGGTTGGATGGGCGAGACAGAATGGGTCCCATGTTCAACGTGTGATTGACTGCAGAACATCTGGTAGACCGTCCACGGAAAGGGTTCGCAAGTTCGCACAAGAATCGAGGATCTTGAATCACACACTGAACAAGTCAAAGGTGCTAACAATCAAGCATCATGTCGTCGACAAAATACAGCTTTTATTTGACGCAAGGAGGAGATACATAAAAGGGAGAGATGGACCAGGGAGAATTAAAAGTTTCTCGCTGACCTATCTCGCCTTATAACTGATCACCCTGTTTCATTTGAAAATCCACCCCAGGCCAACGAGTTAGATGCTTTTTGAAGAGACGCGTACAAGATCGCGAAAACACTCAAGTTGAAAAAAGATGAATTCTCAACAAAAAACACCAGTTTTTAACAAAATAGTTGAAGTTTTCATTAGGAAGTTTAATTTTCTATGAAGAAAAATAATTAAATTATCAGTAAAAAAATTATTTTTTAATGAAATAAAATAAATTTGTAATTAAATAATTAAATTTTCAACCAAAAAGATAAATTTTTAACCAAAAATAGACAAATTCAATTTTCAGTTAAAAAATTAATTTTCAACCTAAGAAGATTAATTTTCTACAAAAAAAAACGAATTTTCAACAAAATACATAGCTTTTTAACCAAATATTTGAATTTTTCATCAAGAAAATTAATTTTCTATAAAAACTACAAATTTTCATAAAAATACATAAATTTTTGACCAAACGAATAAATATTCAGTTACCCAAATGAATTTTCAATAAAAAAAAAAGTGTTTTGAACCGAAAATAAAATAATCAAATTATTAGTTGAAAAATTAATTTTCAACCAAATAAAATAAATTTTTTATGAAATAATTAAATTTTCAACCAAAAAGATGAATTTTTAACAAAAATATAAAAATTCAATTATCAGTTAAAAAATTAATTTTCAATCAAGACGATTAATTTTCTACGAAAAAAGATGAATTTCCAACAAAATACGTAGATTTTTAACCAAATATTTGAATTTTTCATCAACAAAATTAATTTTCTATAAAAACTACAAATTTTCCTCAAAATACATACATTTTTTACCAAAACAATACATTTTCGGTTAACAAAATAAATTTTTAATAAACAAAAGCAACTATTTTTAACCAAAAATTAAAAAATTAAAATATCAGTAAAAAAATTAATTTTCAACCATAAAGATGAATTCTCAACAAAAAACACCAGTTTTTAACAAAATAGTTGAAGTTTTCATTAGGAAGTTTAATTTTCTATAAAGAAAAATAATTAAATTATCAGTAAAAAAATTATTTTTTAATCAAATAAAATGAATTTTCAATGAAATAATTGAATTTTCAACCAAAAAGATGAATTTTCAAAAAAATCACCAATTTTTAACCAAATAGTTAAATGTTTATTTTCATCAAAATACATAAATTTTTTACCAAAAAGATGAATATTCTTCAGTTAGCAAAATAAATTTTCTATAACAAACAAAATTTTAAACAAAAATAAAATAATTAAATTATCAGTAAAAAAATTATTTTTCAATAAAATCAAATAAATTTTCAATGAAGTAGTTGAATTTTCAATCAAAAAGATGAATTTTCAACAAAAATCACCAATTTTTAAAAAAATAGTTGAATTTTTCATTAGGAAGGTTAATTTTCTATAAAAAAAACAAAAAATTTTTAACCAAAAATAAAATAATCAAATTATCAGTAAAAAAATAATTTTCAACCAAGAAGATTAATTTTCTACGAAAAAAGACAAATTTTCAACAAAAAAAACATAAATAACCAAGTATTTGAAATTTTCATCAAGAAAATTAATTTTCTATAAAAAAACTACAAATTTTCATCAAAATACACAAATTTTAAACAAACAAAAAAATAAATTAACAGTAAAAAAATTAATTTTCAACCAAGCAAAATAAATTGTCAACCAAATAAAATAAATTTCCAATGAAATAGTTGAATTTTCAACACAAACTTCATCTTCTTTTTTGGTTGAAATATAAACTATTACATTTTTTGTTCAGAATTCATCTTTGCAGGTTCAAAATGCACCTGTTTGTTGAAAAATTCAACTACATATTTTATTGAAAATTCAATTATTTTTGATTGATAATGCCAACGAATTTTAATTAATGATAAGTAATAATTTTTAATTGATAATGTTTTGACTTTGTCCTTCGCTGAAATATATTCCAGCAGGATTGCCAATTTTTTTCGAACTACTATTTTCGGAAATTGCGATATCAGGCGTAGTTTATCAACTGCGTTTTACCAATTTTCGGCTATTTTTCAAAGGCCCTGTTCTTCCACCATGACGTTCGCAATTTTCCCCCACCCCCTTAACCATTGGTAAGTAATGTAAGTGGCTAAAGACGGATTCTTATGTCTTGGATTTTTTTGCAAATTTTTTACTAAATAAGATGAATTTTAGAATGTAGTTGAATCTTCAGCAGAATAATTTAACTTTTTAATCAAGAGAGATGAATTTTTAAATAAAATAATCAAATTATCAGTTTAAAAATTAATTTTCAACCAAATAAAATACATTTTTAATTGAAATAGTTGAATTTTCAACAGAAAATTAATTTTCAATCAAGAACATTAGTTATCTATAAAAAACTACAAATTTTTATCAAAATACATACATTTTTTACCAAAACGATACATTTTCAGTTACCAAAGTAAATTTTCAATTAAAAAAACAAGTTTTTAACCGAAATTAAAATAAATTATTAGTACAAAAATTAATTTTCAACCAAAAAGATTAATTTCCTACGAAAAAAGACAAATTTTCAACAAAATACATAGATTTTTAACCAAATATTTTTTTATTTTTCATTAAAAAAATTAATTTTCTATAAAAAACTACAAATTTTCATCAAAATACATACATTTTTTAACAAAAAGACAAGTTTTCAACAAAATACATAGATTTTTAAATTTTAACCAAATATTTGAATTTTTCATCAAGAAAATTAATTTTCTATAAAAAACTACAAATTTTCATAAAAATACATAAATTTTTTACCAAAAAGATCAATTTTTAATTAAAAAACAAGTTTATAACCGAAATTAAAATAATCAAATTATCAGTAAAAAAAATTAATTTTCAACCTAAGAAGATTAATTTTCTACGAAAAAAGACGAATTTTCAACAAAATACATAGCTTTTTAACCAAATATTTGAAATTTTCATCAAGAAAATTAATTTTCTATAAAAGCTACAAATTTTCATAAAAACTGATAAATTTTGTACCAAAAAGATAAATATTCAGTCAAAAAAAAAATGTTTAAGCAAAAATAAAATTTTCAACAAGATACATGAATTTTCAACTTAAAAAGATAAATTTTCTGTTAGAAAAATAAATTCTCAATCAAACAAAAAACGACTTTTTAACCGAAAATAAAATAATCAAATTATCAGTTAAAAAATTAATTTTCAACCAAGAAGATTAATTTTCTACGAAAAAATACTAATTTTCAACAAAATACATAAATAACAAAATAGTTGAATTTTTCACCAAGAACATTTATAAACATGAATTTTCAACTGAAAACGCATTGTCAACCAAAAATATGATTTTCCTACAGAAAAGTTCAATTTTCAATGAAAAAAGATGAATTCTCAACAAAAAATGTAATATTGTGTACTTTCACAAAGAAAATATTTTTGTTTTAAATTAAAAAGAGTTGAGTTGAAACAAAAAGAACGAAATTCTAATAAAATAGTTGAATCCTCGACCAAAAAATATTAATTTACAACCGAACAGTTGCATTGTCAACCAAAAATATGATTTTCCTACAGAAAAGTTCAATTTTCAATGAAAAAAGATGAATTCTCAACAAAAATGTAATATTGTGTACTTTCATAAAGAAAATATTTTTGTTTTAAATTAAAAAAAGTTGAACCAAAAAGAACGACATTATAGTAAAATAGTTGAATCCTCAACCAAAAAATATTAATTTTGAACCAAACAGTTGAATTTTTAATAACAAATATGATTTTTCTACAAAAAAGTTGAATTTTCAATGAAGTAGTTAAATTTTTAACCAAAACGATGATTTTTCTGCAAAAAAGTTGAACTTTTAACCAAAAAGACGAATTCTCAACAGAAAATGTAATACTTTATACTTTTACAGAGAAAAGATTTTCAGTGTACAAGAAAAAGAGTTGAATTTAACGAAAAAGCACGAAATTCTAATAAAATAGTGTAATCCTCAACCAAAACAGATTGATTTTCAACCAAACAGTCGCATTTTTAACCAAAAATATGATTTTTCTACAAAAAAGTTGAAATACCAATAAAATAGTTGAATCTTCAGTCAAAAAATATTAATTATCAAACAAACAATTGTATTTTTAATCAAAAACATGATTTTTCTACTAAAAAGTTGAATTTTCAATCAAGTAGTTAAATTTTTAACCAAAAATATGATTTTTCTACAAAACAGTTAAACTTTCAACCAAAAACATGAATTTTCAATGAAAAAAGATGAATTTTTAATTTAAAAAAGATGAATTCTTAACAAAAAGTGTAATATTTGATACTTTTACAAAGAAAAGTTTGTAATTTCAAATAAAAAATAGTTGAATTGAACCCAAAAGAACGAAATTCCAATAAAAAAGTTGAATCCTCAACCAAAAAATATTAATTTTCAACCAAACAGTTGCATTTTCAATCAACAATATAATTTTGCTACAAAAAAGTTGAATTTTCAATCAAGTAGTTAAATTTTCAACCAAAAAGATGAATTTTCAATGGGAAAAGATGAATTTTCAATGAAAAAAGACTAATTCTCAACAAAAAATGTGATATTTGATACTTTTACAAAGAAAAGATTTTAATTTCAAATAAAAAATACTTTAATTGAACCAAAAACAACGAAATTCTAATATAATAGTTGAATCCTCAACCAAAAAATATTAATTTCGAACCAAACAGTTGCATTTTCAACCAAAAATATGATTTTTCTACAAAAAAGTTGAATTTTCAATCAAGTAAAGAGTTGTTTTTAATCAAAAAGGACGAAATTCAAATGAAATAGTTGAATCATCAACCAAAGCAGGTTGATTTTCAGCCAAACAGTTGCATTTTTAACCAAAAATATTAATTTTCAATGAAAAAAGATGAACTCTCAACAAAAAATGTAACATTTGATACTTTTACACAGAAAAGATATTAATTACAAATAAAAAATAGTTGAATTGAACCAAAAAGAAAAAAAATCCAATAAAATAGTTGAATCCTCAACCAAAAAATATTAATTTTCAACCAAACAGTTGCATTTTCAACCAAAAATATGATTTTTCTACAAAAAAGTTGAATTTTCAATGAAAAAAGATGAATTCTCAACAAAAAATGTACCATTTGATACTTTTACGAAGAAAAGATTTTTTTTTCTAATAAAAAATTGTTGAATTAAACGAAAAAGAACAAAATTCCAATAAAATAGTTGAATCCTCAAACAAAAAATATTAATTTTCAACTAAACAGTTGCATTTTCAACCAAAAATATGATTTTTCTGCAAAAAAGTTGAATTTTCAATCAAGTAGTTAAGTTTTAAACCAAATAGATGAAAATTCAATGAAAACACACACAGTTGCTATTTTAACCAAAAATATGATTTTTCTACAACGCAGTTTTTTGAATTTTTAATCAATTAAGTTTTTAACAAAAAATATGAATTCTCAACAAATTACATAAACTTTCAAACAAATAGTTTGAACAGAAATTAAGTTCTAAACGGGAGAATATGAATTTTCCACAAAAATGATAATTTGTTACCAATCATTTGAATTTTCAACAAAATAGTTCATTTACAGTTGAAATAATTAATTTTTAACAAAACAAAAAAAAAAGAATTTTCGTCTAAAATTGTGAAGCTTCAACCAAAAAATGTACTTTTAAGAAAATAGTTGGTAAAAATGACATTAATGACCATATTTTCTCAAAATTTTCCGCCAAGTAGATGAATTTGTAATGGAAAAGTTGAATTCTCAAAAAAAAAAGTAATATTTGATAATGTAACAGAGAAAAGATTCTCATTTTAAATCGAAAAGAGTTGAATTGAACCAAAAAGAACGAAATTCCAATAAAATAGTTGAATCCTCAACAAAAAAATATTAATTTTCAACCAAACAGTAGCATTTTCACTAAAAAATATGAATTTCCTACAAAGAAGTTCAATTTTCAATTAAGTAGTTCCAATTTTAACCAAAAAAATTAATTTTTAACGAACAAAGATGAATTCTCAACAAAAAATTTAATACTTGATACTTTTACAAACAAAAGCTTTTAATTTCAAATAAAAAATACTTTAATTGAACCAAAAAGAACGAAATTCTAATAAAATAGTTGAATCCTCAGTCAAAAGATATGAATTTTCAACCAAACAGTTGCATTTTTAACAAAAAATATGATTTTTCTTACAAAAAGTTGAATTTTCAATCAAGTAATTAAATTTTTAACCAAACCGATGATTTGTCTACAAAAAAGTTAAATTTTCAACCAAAAAGATGAATTTTCAATGAAAAAAGATGAATTTTCAATTAAAAAAACGAATTCTCAACAAAAAATGTAATATTTGATACTTTTACGAAGAAAAGATTTTAATTTCAAATAATAAATAGTTTAATTGAACCAAAAAGGACGAAATTCCAATAAAAAAGTTGAATCCTCAAACAAAACATATTAATTCTGAACCACACAGTTGCATTTTTAACCAAAAATGTGATTTTTCTACCAAAAAGTTGAATTTTCAATCAGATAGATATATTTTCTACCAAAACGTCGGATTTTCAAACAAAAAAGGCTTTTTTCAACAAAAAGAAATATAAATTACGCACTTCCAACAAAACATTTGAATTTTCGACCAAAAAAGATTAATTTTTGACAAAATACTTGAATTTAAAAAAAAATAATTGAATTTTCGACAAAATATTCAAATTTTGAACAAAACATTTTCATAGAAACACTTCATTTTTTTACCAACAAGAACGAATTTTCGACCAAATAGTCACAAATATTTCCGAGCTGAAAGGAGGAATTTTCGTCGAAAAAATTTCAATTTTTAACCCGCAAACTTAAATTTTTAACCAAAATATAAATCCTCAATAAAAAATATAATAATTGATATTTGAACAAAAAGATTTTCAACAAAATAGCTACATATTCAATCAAAGAGTTGAAGTTTCAACAAAATAATAAAAATTTTAACAGAATAGTTGAATTTCATTCTAGAAAATATTTCTTAGTTGATATTTTAACGAAAAAATATCAATTTTCAACAAAAAAATGGAAAAGTTACATTTTTAGTTTGAAATTAATTCAAAGTATTTTTAATAAAATAGTTTAATTTTCAATCAAAAGAATAAGCCTTCTACCAAAAAAATTTATTTTTATCAAGGTAATTTAACTTTCATTCAACCAGTTGAAAAATATTTCAATTTAAAATAAAAAACCGTTGAAGTCTACCAAAAATAAAAAAAATGTCAACAAAGTAGTTGAATAAACAAAAAAAATAATTTTTCAAACCGAATAGTTGAATTTTCATACAGAAAAGAATAAATTTCTACTGAAATAGATGATTTTTTATTGCAAAAAGATAAAATTTGAAAAAAAAGAGTTAAATTTTCAACACATACATATTTTATCATAGGAAATAGTTACCAAAAGATATTCTTAGTGAATTTCGAACAAAATTGTTCCTATTCGTTGAAAAAATATTTAAACTGTCAATTTGTTCATAAAAATTGTTTGAAAATTGCTCAATGTTTTTTTCCTTTTTTATACCAATTCTCAAGATCTGAATGAGATAAGAATTGCCAATACCGAAAAATAATTTTTTCCTTGATTTTAATAAATGTACAATATTTTTTGTTGCAGGTGAGTTCACTTTATGACATCAATATCTAAAAAAGTTTGTGAGTACCTGACCTTTATTTGTTAAGAACAAAACTCTTGGAAATTAAACAAAATTCAAATCTAATTTCTTAAATTTCAATGATTTTTGTTTCAAAATAATCGATTTTTTGTGAAAAGTGCTAATTTAACCTCAAATTATTCAAAACCCCGAATTTTCTGTACAAAATTTTAATAAAACCGAAAAACGTAAATAGTCTTGAAAAATTTATTATTCTCAATCTAATAAGTTTTTATTAAAAATTTTCATTTTCGATTCAAAACGCTAACATGAACTTAATTTGTTAAAAATTGCGAATCTTCATAAAGATTTTTATTTGAAAATGCTGATTTCCGGTCAAAAAGATATGTAACATAAAATGTTGAGAAGTTGTAAGTCTCTTTCGAAAATTTATAATTTTATCTTAAAATTCTTTAAAAAAAAAACTCATTTTTAGCCGAAAGCATCTTTACAAAACATGAATTATATTTTCAGTAATTTATTAGATAATTTTAATGTACCTACATAATTAAGGTTGTTACAGATTGATTTATAAAATTTAAAAAAGGCCCATTGCAACCAAATTTAAAAAAAAAATAAATGAAAAAAAAATTCAAACAGTGTCATGATACTTAAAAAGACAAAATTTAAAAAATAGTTTAATCCTTAACCAAATTAATTAATTTTCAACCAAATCGTTGAGCTTTTAAGCTAAAAATTAGAATTTTTTGAAAACAGTTTTTTTTAATGCAAAAAAAAATTTGTTGGAAGAAAGTTAATTTCGTATCAAGAAAGATCAATTTTCCATGAAATAGTAGAATTTTCAACTGAAAAATATATATTTCCAACAAAAAATGGAGTTGTTAAATTTTGAGTTTAAAAAATTAATTAAAAAAAGCGAATTTTGAAGCAATTGCATGCAACTCAAAAAGACGAACTTTTAAAAAAATAATTAAATTCTCAACCAAAATGATGAATTTTCTACCAAGGAGTTGAATTTTCAACTAATCAAGAAAAAATTTTCAATCAAAAATGGAATATTTATGGTTTCAGATAAATAGTTTAATTTTGAACCAAATAATTTCAATTTCTGCAATTGCAGTTGAATTTTTAATGGAAAATATATTTTATTAATAGAAAAATTAATTTTCAACATAATAGTTTGATTTTCTATCAAATTATTGAATATTTAAGACTGGCGAAAGAGGAATGAATTTTCAATAAAGCACGTGAATTCTCAAAAAGGAAATGTTAATTTTCAACCAAAAATGTTGTAATTACATTTTTAGTAAAGAAAGTTAATTATCAACATATTTTCAACCAAAAAGATGATTTTTTCACTAAAATTATGAATCGTCAACAAAAAATATGAATTTTGACAAAATCAGTTCGACTTCTAAATAAATAATGAAAATTCAAACTGAAAAGATAAATTTTTAATCAAGAAGATTACTTTTGTACTAAGAAATACGAATTTCCCTAAATTACATCAATTTTTAACAGAGTAGTTAAAATTTAAAACCTTAAAAGATTAATTATTAACTAAAAATGGAATAGTTTTTTTCATTGAGAAAAAAAAATGCAATGAACAACAACTAGTTTTCTACAAAACAGTCGAATTTTCTACGAAATTGTTGAATTTTCAAGACAAACTGACGAGTTTTCTACAAAAAAGTTAAATTTTCAGCCAAAGAGTTGAATTTTCAACCAAGTAATTGAATTTTTACTCATAAAAAAATTAATAACAAAAGAAAATATTGCATCAAAGTAGTTCAATTTTAAACCAAAGCGATGAATTTTCCACTGAAATTATGCATCTTCAACAACAACAAACAAATTTTCAAAAAAAAAATTCACTTTTTAACCAAATAGTTGAATTTTTAACCTTAAATGATGAATTTTCAACAAAAAATGTCATAATTCATATTTCAACCAAGAAAAGATTTTTATTCTTAAGGAAAAACCGTTAAATTAAACAAATAAGATGGAATTACTACAGAAGAGAAACATTTTTAATAAAAAGGCGAATTTCCAAAACTAAAAAAGTTCAATTATTATTAAAAAATGGAATAGCTACATTTATCTACACATAACATGGAAATCTACAATATCGACCAAAGTTATATTCTCCTATACAGAACATATTTTAACGTCATTTAACGTCGGCGAATATATTTATATATAAAAGACCCAATAATCACCCTTATTTATAAAAAACCATCTTTAGTCTAATAATATGTTAAAATGTTTTACATAACAGTATAAAAGTGATGTAAGGTACACGTAAGCCAATTTACAACGAAAAATATATTTTAGATATTAATGTATACAATATTGATTTTTTATATCTGCAAAAAAAATTTACACATTAAAATTACCCCTTTACATAAACTTTTCAAGTTATTACAGAAATATCGATGAACTTCAATTTAGTATGTATTACCCACAGTAAAAAAAAATCAATTTAAATACTCAGGACCCGATAAAGTACGCTTTAACACTAATGTGTGATGGACATAAAGGTGCTTATTGGCTCGGCCAATATATTTATATATGAAAGACCCAATAATCACCCTTATTTATAAAAAAAACATCTTTAGTTAAAAAAATATGTACAAATAATTTACATAACAAAATAAAAGTAATGTACGGTTCAAGAAAAGAAATCCACACATAACTTGAAAATTTACAATATCGACCAAAGTTATATTCTCCTATACAGAAAATATTTTAACGTCATGTCAGACAAGATGGAAACTAAACATTTTTTGATTAAATTCTATTCAGAAAAAACATCTTCTCCTTTCACTCCGCTGGGATTCGAACACCAGGACTACTGATTTCCGGTCAGGTGCTCTAACCACTAAGGTACTGGAGAGATCAGAGGAAAAATTCTTTTTGCTGAAGTATGGTTTATTTAGCAAGATATTATATATCAATTTTATTAGAATCTGTATTATCATCGGAGAATGTAACGTATCGAGAAGAGAAATCCACACATAACATGGAAATCTACAATATCGACCAAAGTTAGATTCTCCTATACAGAAAATATTTTAACGTCATATCAGACAAGATGGAAAATAAATATTTTCGATTCAAATTTTATTCAGAAAAAATATGTGCTTCTTTCACTCCGCTGGGATTCGAACACCAGGTCTACTGATTTTCGGTCAGGTGCTCAAACCACTAAGCTACTGGAGAGATCAGAGGAAGAATTCTTTTTTTCTGAAGTACGCTTTATTGAGCAAGATGTTCCATTTCAATTTTATTAGAATCTGTATTATCATCGGAGACGGTGACGGATCGAGAAGGGGAATCCGCACATAACCTGAAAATCTACAATATCGACCAAAGTTATATCCTCCTATACAGAAAATATTTTAACATCATTTCAGACAAGATGGAAAATAAACATTTTTTAATTAAATGTTATTCAGAAAACAGATCTTCTCCTTTCATTCCGCTGGGATTCGAACACCAGGTCTACCGATTTCCGGTCAGGTATTCAAACCACTAAGCTACTAGAGAGATCAGAGGAAGAATTCTTTTTTCTGAAGTACGCTTTATTTAGCATAATGTTATATATCAATTTCATTAGAATCTGTATTATCATAGGAGAAGGTAACGTATCGAGACGAGAAACCCACACCTAACATGGAAATCTACAATACCGACCACCGTTATATTCTCCTATACAGAACATATTTTAACTTCATTTCAGACAAGATGGAAAATAAACATTTTTCAATTTAATTTTAATCAGAAAAAAGATCTCCTTTCACTCCGCTGGAATTCGAACACTAGGTCTACTCATCTCCGGTCAGGTGCTATAACCACTAAGCTGTTAAAGAGATCTGAGGAAGAATTCCTTTTTCTAAAGTACGCTTTATTTACCAAGATATTATATATCAATTTTATTACAATCTGTATTTTCATCGGAGACGGTAACGGATCGAGAACAGAAATTTGCAAATAACGTGAAAATCTACAATATCGACCAAAGTTATATTCTCCTATACAGAACATATTTTAACGTCATTTCAGACAAGATGGAAAATAAACATTTTTCAGTTAAATTTTACTCGGAAAAAAGACCTCCTTTAACTTCGCTGGGACTCGAACTCCATGTCTACTGATTTCCGGTCAGGTGCTCTAACCACTAAGCTACTGGAGAGATCAGAGGAAGAATTCTTCTTCCTGGATTCGCTTTATTCAGCAAGATGTTATATATGAATTTTTATAGAATTTGTATTATCATTGGAGAAGGTAACGTATCGGGAAGAGAAATCTACACATAACATGGAAATCTACAATATCGACCAAAGTTATATTCTCCTATACAGAACATATTTTAACGTCATTTCGGACAAGATGAAAAAAAAAATTTTTCAATTAAATTTTATTCAGAAAAAAGATCTCCTTTCACTCCGCTGGGATTCAGACACCAGGTCTACTGATTTACCTTCAGGTTCTCTAACCATTAAGGTACTGGAGAGATCAGAGGAAGAATTCTTTTTTCTGAAGTAAGCTTTATTTATCAAATGTTATATATCAATTTCATTAGAATCTATATTAACATCGGAGAAGGTAACGTATCGAGAAAAGAAATCCGCACATAACATGGAAATCTACAATATTGACCAAAGTTATATTCTCCTATACAGAAAATATTTTCACGTCATTTCAGACAAGATGAAAGATAAAATTTTTTAATTAAATTTCATTCAGAAAAAAGATTGTCTCCTTTCACTCCGCTGGGATTCAAACACCAGGTCTGCTGATTTCCGGTCAGATGCTCTAACCACTAAGTTGTTAGTGAGATCAGAGGAAGGATTCTTTTTTCTGAAGTACGGTTTATTTAGAAGATGTTACATATCAATTTCATTGGAATCTGTATTATCATCGGAGAAGGTAACGGATCGAGAAGAAAAATACACAATTAACATGTAAATCTACAATCTCGACAAAAGTTATATTCTTGTATACAGAAAATATTTTAACGCCATTTCAGTCATGATGGAAAATAAGAATTTTTTAATTATATTTCATTCAGATAAAAGATCTTCTTCTTTCATTCCACTGGAATTCGAACACCAGGTCTATTGCTTTCCGTTCAGGTGCTCCAACCACTAAGCTACTGGAGAGATCAGAGGAAGAATTCTTTTTCTGAAGTACGCTTTATTTAGCAAGATGTTATATATCGATTTCATTAGAATATGTATTATCATCGGAGAAGGTAACGGATCGAGAAGAGAAATCCACACATAACATGGAAATCTACAATATCGACACCGGGAAATAAAAAAACTTTTTAAACTGATCAGCTGTCAATATAAATTAATTCATGCTTTTAAAAACTGAACTGTACTTCAAGTAATAAAAAATGAACAGTAATTGGTTTTACAAGACGAATCTGAATCTGTTCAAAATTATATAATTTACCTATTTTAACGTAAAAATCTGAATTAATTTAATTCTAAAGCCTTAGTAGTCACACAAACGCAAACTTCCTATTGAATCTTCATGAACAATAATATGACGTTAATGATTTTTGTCTACACGGTCGATAATCAATATTTTGTGAATATTGATTATTAATCTTTTTTAAAGTTGTGAAAAAAATCTTTCTAGCTCCGCTGGGATTCTGGAAGATTTTGATCTGCAATTTTTTTGCAGAATTTTACAAAAATTTTACGAAAAATTGAGAATCATTTTAAAAGATATTCAAAGGTTCAAAAATAATTTGAATAATATATATAATATTTGTATTTTAAATTTTCTAGCATATAACGTACGTAAACATTTCGAGTAAGCTATATCAATGATAATAGTAATGAAATTCTATTTGACTAATATTTTTTGCAAATGCGAAACCTAATCTGGCTGAGAAATGCCGTATTAACATCTAAAAATAGAAAAAACAGTTTTTCTACGTCTTGGAATTATAGTTCTATTTTTATAAAAATTTTAGAACACATAATAATATAGAAATTGGAAAATACATACGAGAACTTCATTAGACTAATAGTCTAAAAAATTCATAGAAATTGCAGACCACAAAAATAAAAACTAAAGAATATTAAAGAGCTATATATAGATATTGCACTGAAAAAATCATCAGTTTGAATAAAGTCATTATATTGTAGAGTAAAAAAAATGATAACTTATAAACAAATATAAATTATAAGAAATAAATGTAGAAGTATTAGAAATATATGAAACAGTAATATAAATGATACATGGATTTTTTATCTTTTGCATTTATCAAAATAACCATGTTTTGCAAAGCGCGGATATTTTACGTTTATCATAAATGTAAAAATGTTTAATTGGTAATTTATTTTCAATTTGAATGGTTCTTGTCCGAGCTAAGTTACCAGCAGTGCGCCTCGAAAAGGATATTATACATTTCCTTAATGCAAAATTTATTGGAAAAATTGAAAATAATAATTTTAAAAATATTAAATATCAAATTTTCAATTTATATTTTTAATTATGTACCGACTGAGTATCGACTATTCGATTGACTCGTTCGGGGGGTAAAGAGTGCGGAGGCAAGAGAGTTGGTGGGCGCAATCTACGAGTTGAGGGGCATGGGGGGATCGGGCAATTTTCGCCGGGAGCGCCGTCTACAATTAGTTCCTCGAACTATACTCCATGCCGCATCTAGGCTTATAATATCTTTGCTTGAGAAATCGTAGGAAAGCAATAAAAGTTGTATTGCCATGAGTGACGACCACGAAGGAATCGTAAGGAGTGGTATCACCCTATGTGTTTGGTGAGCAGAGGTTGGACGAGCGACGTCCAAGAATTCGTTAATGTTTACTACGAATGAAAACTTGGTCTCTGTATCGTGCACATGCACAGAGCTGTTTTCGCAGTCACGTGTTATACTCACTCCCCTAGGTTGTATTTTGACATAACGATGCATACGTAGGTTATGTTCGTTTGTGTTTTTATTTTGTTGGGTGTATATCACGTTCCCAAATTAAAAACGAGAAGTACTCCATATTCTATGTATAAAGGCTTTATACTAATATAAAAATATTCGTTTTTAGGCTAGGTTGACATTATATTCTGCAATGCTTAGAAACATCTACACTGGTATATTCAACTAGTACTAATACATACTTACCCTGCGAGCTTCATGTACTTCTTAAACTTACAATATTAACTCTTCAAATGTGATTGAAACATTCAAATTACCAATTTTCTTTTTCCACACCGGCAGCACAGAAAAGTTCAAAACACAGGTGCAAAACTTTGAACACGAATCTATACAGGTGATCTTGACTGTTCCTGTGCAGGAATTTGGCGAAGAAAACTGTACATGATCCTGCAAAGGAGCCTGTATACAAGGTAACCTTTGAATGATCCTGTACAGGTTTCTTGACAAAGTCAATTGAGGTGTGGGTTCACGTACAGGAACATGTTCAGGATCCTATACATGAACCTGCGTAGGAACTAATCTGCGAGGGTTCGCTAGTTGCTTAGCTCTCTCGATGGTGAGTTGGATCTTTAAATAAATAAAAGGAAGGCAACTTTATAGCTGTAAGCGACATGAGTTTACGCGATGGCTTTCTGCAAAGGACCCTATATGTGTTTATGCACAGGATCCTACCAAAGGTGCCTTCGATGTCTTTCTGTGAGGTATCCTATACACTTTTTTGTACAGGAACCTGCGCCTCAATTTTCTTTCCAATGGAACCTGTACAGGGAGACATACAGGATCATTTAAAGGTTCCTTTGTCGGTGCAGGTTCCTTTGCACGATCATATACAGTTCCTTTCGCCAAATTCCTGCACAGGAACCGTCAAAATTACCTGTACAGGTTCGTGTGCAGTTTCCTGTACAGGAAAATGTGCAGGATCCTCCGAGGTTCCTGTATAGGAATTTTCAGCTGGGCAGAGACCAAGTTTTCAGCCGTGGCAGGCATTAAGGAATTCTTGGACGTTTTTCGTCCCACTCCTCACTTAAGGGATACCCCTCCTTTCTATTCCTTCGTGATGATGACACACCTTTTAAAATGAGAGGTGAGGTGTAACAGCATGCGCTGTTTTAGAACTAGAATACCAGGGCGCTAGAACCCTATTACTGAATACTTACTAGCTAGTCATTTTTAGAGCGGTAAAGATTTGAAAATAATTCAAATAAAACAGAATATTCAGCAAAATGATTTATTGAAATAAACTCTATAATTTGATAGAATATTTATTGACAATCAGAAATTACATGACAACTCCTCTCTGTACCTCAAATAAATGTCTCCTAATAGATAGAAGTAAAGAATTATAAGTTAAGATTTGAAATAGGTATGTACTCTCGGATAGACCAATATATATATACATATGTAGATCTAAGTCAAGTTTGACACGCGTGATCTCCGACTGCAGTTTTGTTTGATCTCGACCGCGAGCATAGATAAATTATGGCTCATCAGAAGGTTTGAAGCGACAAGGCGCCCTAGAGACGCCGTAAATCGCGTTTTATAACACGACTTGATACTACTATCCAACCGAGCAATTCACGCCTACCCCGAAAGGGAAACGGCTTAATGATATAATAATAATAATAAATAAGTATTTAAACTCGTGAGGAGTCAAGCGAATTCTGATTTTTTTTAAATTCTAGCGGGAAAGTTGTTGAGAAATATGTTTTCTACGAAAATAATTATTTTAAAAAGATTATCAATAGGAAATTAGGAAGGTTATATTTCAGACGCTCGATGCATTTCTTTGCACTTTTGTATCAACTCTATGTGTTCCAAAGTGTGCCAAAAAGCATTTTTTTCAAAACAAAAATCGCTCGACAGTTTAATTTTCAAGCAAGAGTAATTTTTTCGTAATTTGTAATTATTAGTTGTTAGAATTCTTTATGTTTGCATAAAATATTAGCTAAATTAATCTATGATTAAGATTACTTAAAATCAGCTGCTCTTTTTTAATTATTCTAACTATTTTTATAAACAAATACAAAGTTTACACAGTTTGACGATATCTTCATGAATAGGCTCAACTTTTTTTGCAGAATAAACTGAACATTTTTTTCAATGACTCCTTGTTGTCAAACTTAGTGATTTAACTAAAAATTTTATTTACATAAACAATTCTTATAAGTAAATGCCTATGTTTACGATTCTCCCATGGATAGACTCAATTTTTTATACGGAATCGATTAAAAATGTCTTGCCAGTGACTTCTTGCTATCATATTTTTCGCATTAACAATAATTGTTAATGATTTGAATAATTTCTGTTAACAAGTGCACATTTCGATCTTCTTTCTATGAATAGTTTCATTTTTTTAACGAGCGAAAATGCATTTCCGCGTGAACGCGAATAAACAAGCCGCGCGGCCGAAATAAAACCAGCTATTTGATCTACCTGTTGTAGCACATCATAAAGACTATTTTATACAAATTCTATCAAAAGATTCTAAAAATTTGCTGAATTTCGTCGAGTTGAAGCAAAAAAGGCATATACAATATATATTGTATATTATGAAAACTATAGGACGTGAGAGTAGGGTATTGTGCCGGTACTTAGCACGGCGACAATTACAAATAATGCCCGTGTTTGTTGATTCTCATATTAGTTATTTACACGAAATAGCTTTCTTTGTTTGGAAAAATAGTAATGTGATGCAATTTCTGTTTCAAAATACGTGTCAGATGAGTAATTATGAAAAAACAGTTTTGGCGGAAAAAGGTGAAAAAGTTTTTTGGCAGGAATTAAGCACTTACAGCATATTTTGTAATACTTGAAGCATGAAGAAGTTAGATTTGAAGACGCGAAGTATTTTCTTTCTGGTTATTTCAGCAGGGAGTAAGAGTTTATAACTGCTTCGCCACATACTTTACTTTGATTAATAGAAAAACATTTAGTTAGTGTTGAAAATGTCTGGAGTAATTTTTCTTCCTTAAATTACACTCTCCGGAATTATTATATTGTATCATTTTTACTCTACTACTAATTTATAGGGCATTCAAGTTGAAGCGCGGCATCATACCCCACTCTCCCCTATATTATGAAAGGTATATTATATTAAGAGTATATTTTTGAAAACGTCAAAAGCTATAACTTTTTATCCAGAGGAAAAAGTGCACAATAAGGGTTTCTAGAAGAATACACACTTTTAAAATTAAAATTCAAAACTTTTTTGAAAAGTGTCCACGAACCAACGCCGTTCAGCAAGAAAAATGTATAGGCGATTATAGAATCCGGCCCCTTATTTGTCATGGATAATTTTACACGTTGCTGAAAGCCGCTTGACACGAGTACATACATAAAACAAGAAATTTCAAAAATCCTTTTAAAATATATATAGGACAGATAAAAATATCTAAAAATGTGGTGAAAATGCCTAATATCACGATTTGATTTTCAGTTCAGCGTTTCAAAACATCCTCTTATTTTATATGTGGTATGCTAAATTAATATGGAGTGTTGAATCCTCAACTCTAAAATATTGAACTCTATTCTTGATTTTTATATTTTTCATCTCAATATAAATGATATCTCTAAATTTGATTCATGACAACAATTTTAATAATACATTTAGCAATTTTGAATTTTAATTTTTTAGGCCGGGACAGGTGCGTGACAAGACATTTTGCGTGCTTTTTATTTATGATTTCTAAGCGAAGTAGCGTCTTAAATTTTGAAACTTTACCAAATTGTGCTTTAATATAAACATTTTACTGAGATACTTTTAGAAAAATTTATTATTCGAAGGAAAAGTGGAAAATGACTGGGACATGAAGTGATCAACTGTTTGTCAATCACCCCTGAGATATGACGTTGTAAGGAGTTTATAACTTCTGCAATCGGAAAGAATACAGATTTTTGCAACTTCGAAATTATAATTAAATTCCAAATTTTTACGTTTTTTAATTAAATTTTTTTTTAATGCTTTCAACTCAATTTTATATTTTTCATGTTTTAAATTCACAAAGTTGTGAAGTTAACGATAATTAAATCGTATAAATTTGAAACATTGGAAAATACCATTCAATCTTCTTTCAATTTACAATTTTTTTAATTTGGGAGTTTCGCGATTCGTTCAATTTTGACATTTCAGTTTCAAAATGTTAACATTTTTTATCTTTCAATAACTGTTCTACAAAAAGCTTGAAAAAGCTGAGTTTTGAAATGTTTAGTCGAGTCGAAATTTCAGCCCTCTTTTAGACCTCTAAATTGTAGGACTTGATAGGACTTAGGAGGGCTTGTAGAGGTGTTAATTTGTATTAGATTAAGCCCTCTTTTAATCCTCCAAAGTGGCACAAAATTCCATTGTTCCCACTTTCAGGGCTAAAAGAAGGCCTAATTTAATAAAAATTCAGCCCTTCATAAGTCCTCCTAAGTCCTCTGTTTAGGCCCTGCTGTAGCCCTCGAACTCCTCTAGACGAAAAGTGACCTCACATGACCATTTACCCCTGGACAAACACATGTACATCCAAAGTATAGGGATACATTTTATAATCTGATTATATTTTCATTAAAAACAATATTGTTTCTTTACCAAGATTTTTAGAATAAACTTTCTCGTGTGACGTTACTTCTCGCCTTAAAATATTTCGAGCTCTGTACCTGAAAAACTATTCTAGATTATTATAAACCAAAAAATTTGAAGTGTACATCTACACAAAGTACAATATGAGTGAAAAGTATACTTTAATCCTCGCAAATGAAATTTGAATGAATAAATGCTTATCATATTCTAGTGACATAACAGTTCTATCACTCTGTTCTATATTGGTTACATTACAGAATTCCAGAACTGTTACATATCCTCACAGTAACTGCATTACAGAACAGTGTGACCTTTATGTTCTATAATTGTTATGGAACACGATTGTAACAATGTTATGTATAAATGTTCCCTTATCGTTATGTAACATTTACAGAATGTGTCCACTGGGTAAATTCTAGAGTGTTGATGTTCCTCACTCGTAGTACCTCCTGTGGTTCTGGTGTGTCTGCAATTATCGCCTCACACGTCTCTCTTACTCCTATTTGCAGGAAAATTGATTCCTCCGTGCTTGTGCTTTTCTTCCTCACGTACTTTAATACTTTATCCGTTTGTGTAGCGATAACTTCAGAACAGTTGGTACTTCTTTTCTTGGAATGGTTCAAATACCGAGGTGTACCGTACAATACTTTGTACCATCTTCGTGCTGATATTGCATCGCACAAATTCAAGCCTGGACTAGGGGCTTGCGTGGCTACTATCCTTCCCGTGTCTCCCAATATATCAGTTTGTGTAGCAATTTCCATAGTGAGATAATATTCGTACTGCTACATGTGGCTTCCAAAAGGATACTGACCTTTGTTCAGATTTTGTCATTGTCCTTTTCCTCACTGAGAATTTTCTTTACCCCTTCCCCCTCTAGGGTTTCTAGGTTTCATGCTGCCTGTCTTGTCGACAGGCTTGGTCCTTGCGGGCGAGTATTGACACGTAGTGAAGTAGTTGTGTTTCGGGCAGTTTTCCTTTTCCCCTTTTTCCTCTTTCTTGTTAGCCTCTGTTGTTTCTCTCTCTCTCTCTCTCTCTCTCTCTCTCTTGTTTTTACTGGTGTCTCTGTTCCACCTCCACTCGCCTCCGCTTGGTGGTTCTCTTCTGAGTCACAATCCGTTTTACGCCGAAGCTCTCTCTCTCTCTATACTTTCTTCTTCTCTCGCTTTAGCCATCGTGTTTGTTGTTGGTGGTAGTGGCTTTGCAGTATCCGAGTAGTCGAATCCAGGTACCAATTTTGTGCTGTCGGTTTTCTCTACTAAGTTTTCAAACAGATCCTCATTTTTACTTTTGATTTTAATTTAGGTTTGCCAGATAGTCGTGAACATGTGATTTCTTTATTCGCGAAGTCTATAGGGCTTTTTAGTTCTTCGAGTAAATCAATGCCTATAATGCATGTCCTCGAAAGTCCAGGAATAACAAGAAACTTTATTGTTATTTTTCCCGTCGATAGTTCTATTGGTAGATATATTTTGTTCTTTAATCTTGTTATTTTTATATCAACCGGACCTCAAACTGCAACTTCTGCTACAGGTTCCATTTTATGTATGTTCAAAATTTCTGGATTTTCTTTAAGAAATTATTCTGAGACACACGTTATTTCTGCCTCTGTATCAATCAACGCTTTCGTTTCGATTCCAGCAATTTTTAGGTTTGCAATGTAGCATCGCGATTTCTGTTTTCGTGCCCTCTCTTTCTCTTCTTCAATTAACTCCTCTCTGAAATCATATAGGCCGTTAATGGAATTTAAGGTTGGATTAACCGCGTCTCGTGGCAGGTTTCTTCTATGAGCGCGGCTCTTCCCAGTTTCCCTGGTCCTCTGTGGTAGGTAGATTATCTTCCTTGCACATTGTTTCCCCAGAAGGCTCTACATTTATTGCTCTCACTTTGTAGTCGGGTGACAATGAAAGCTTCTCAGCTTTTCTAAACATTTTTCTGTCGCTTGTGCGACGAGAATGCAATTCTCTAGCTTGTATCTTCTTTGGCTCTAGATCTCCCTCGCTCGCCAGCGAGCTCCCCAATGCCGATTTTGGGCACAGCATCCCTTTTTAAGGACTCGCGCCACCCTCGCGATGTTCGAACTTTGCGTGAATGCGATTGATGCGGCAGCGCTTCACGCCCACGCCTGGATGCTGGTCCTCAATTTCGGTCCTGCTACTGCGGTTGCGTGTTGTAAGGGGAATATGTACAAGGGTTAACGTAAAAATAGAAATTATCACATTTTTCGTTAAAAATTCAGCTTTTTTCGTTGAAATATCATTTATTTTTGGTTGAAAATTCGACTGTTTGGTTAAAATTTTTTTTGTTGTTGAAATTTTGATTGACATACAGAAATATTAAAAAATCTTTGAAAATTTTCTTAAGATCTAAGAAAAATTATACTTATATATAATGTATCTCATAATGTGTAAATACACTTATATAATTGTATTATATGAATATATTAAGGTATAAATGGGCCTCAGGAGTTGGAATATGTGAAAATTACAGTTTTTAATTTTTGACATAAGATCTCCTCAATCTAAAACTCTGAGAAAAATTACAATAATAGCACAATAATAATATAAATGAACGTTACCCCCTCTAACTTATCCAATATGGCGGCTAACGGTTCGAAACTTTTGAAACATTTTTTTTTGATTGTATGCTTTTAAATGGCTGACTCAAAATTGGATTCTCTTGAGGGGCATTTTCTGCATGCTTACCCGGCTACACCCTTTGCCCCTTACAATTTTTTAAATCCATCTCCTTATAATATGTCTCAACAGAAAAGCATAGGCGAGATTTTGTCACGAACGTTCAAGCGGTTTCATAGCGCAATTGGCTAAGCCATCGGATGGGTACAGACGGGTTAGGTATTTTAGGTAGGGTTCGAATCCCCAGCGAGTGCGATTTTTCAACGGGTTTAAGTGTGTATATTGTGTACAGAGCCGTGCGTGAAATTGGATTATTTAAAATATCAACTGAGTGCAAGCAATAATACAAAAAACATTTTTGTGACATATCGTTGTAACAGTGTTACGGAATTGTTACAATGAATGCAAAAACGTTGTAACACCGTCATTGAATTGTTACGGATCGATTACAACAAAAATTGACATCGTAACAATGTTTCATATTTGTTACTACACTATTACAGAACAATGTTACTTTGTGAACATGTTCCTAAATTGTTCTAAAAATATTTGTTGACATATAACGCTGTTCCAGAATTATTACGGAACAATGACAGAACGAATTTACATCATCACACTGTTACATATGCGTCTATATATATGTGTGTGTGTACATACATATATAATTGAAAACTAAAGGTTAAAAGCCACTGCAGGGTCCCAGTGGGAGCAACTCTCATCTAAAAAATGACATCGGCTCCCAGTAGGACCGCGGTAAATCCCATTCATGGCCACGTCTCATTTACACTGAAAGAAAATTGAAGTCCTACGACGTTTTTGCTACTGACCGAAAATGACTATAGCAGACGACACAATTACCCGACGAGGGTACTGCCTGCTTTTTTGATACTTTCCTGCGTTGTTGTGGAGTTACTGCGCCGATCTCGGAGCGCCTCTCTCTCGTCCCCTTGGACCACCTTGTCTTATATAGCGGGAACTTTTGTAGTGGGACTGCAGTGTATATCATATTAACTTCATATTCCTTGATAATTTAATCAATTTAGAAGCGATAAAAGTGGCAATATTCAATCTAATTTTAGTAAAGTCTTTACCATTTAATTTGTACAACTAGAGTTTGTCAAATTGATACTTTAACATTTTGAGTGTTTCATTCTAAGATAACATTTATTTTGAAACCCTTAAAACAAAAACTTATTGAAATTAGAAGGTTTCCATTTCAAAACGTGTTCTTTATCAAATGATTGAATAAAAAGCTTTTGAATTACAAATTTCGGTAGTGAAGCTGGCCATCTCTGATCATTATAAGCGCATGTTTTAATTCCTTTTTTCATATAATTTACATTTTATAAACTCGAAAGTTTAAATTGAGATTATTTGCAAATTATTCGTTTATGAAGTCCAACTTGTCAATGTCAAAATAAGCCTCTTTTTATAAAAAAATATAGTAATTTTTTATATAAATATTTTATAACATTACTTACTCTAAAAAAGGCAGTATCTTGAACATAATATTGGAAAAATTAACTCGAAATGATCTTCTGTTCTCTGTTTGCTTCGATATAAAAAAATGTAATTAATTTCAAAAAATATATTGTTGTAACTTCTGCGAATGCGCAAATTCAGTGGCCACTCTAAAAAATAAATGTCTTCATGCATGTACAATGTATGAAAGAAGTTTAAAAGATGTGCTGTAAACTTTATTTTCAACTTTTTGGCCGAAAATAACACCTTTCGTGAAAACGCCCTAATACACATTTATGTTCAAATGTTTCCTCTTTCCTTAGGGAAAAATTGTGAGTGTAAAATTGGATCTTGGGACACAGCAGGAACGGTCGTTTATGGGTATTAACGCTCAATATATGAATGACGATAAATTGATACTGCGAACACTAGCAGTCAAAGAATTTCTAAAGCGCCATACAAGTATGTCACTTTTGGAGGAAATAAAGAATATATTGGCGTCACATGCTATCAATATTGACCTACTATATTCTTTTACTTCCGGCAATGCTTCGAAGATGGTAAAATTGTGTCGCATAGTAAGGGAAGCTCAAGAAGATGAGCAAACATCGAAAGATTATGATTATGATTCGATTGGTCTACATATCCCGGATGATTTAGATGAGGAAATTATCGACGGAGAAAATCCAACAAATACAGGCCACCAGAAAGTTGTGAAGTACCTCTATACAGAAGACGAAATAACCGCTTTAGTGGATGACTGCGAAATCTGCTCGGGTGGGCTGAATGTGAAGGACATTCGTTGTGCAGTTTACGCTTTATAGCTTGTTGCCAATAATAGCACATTAATTGACATGCTCATAAATCTACTCTAATTCAGACACGTCATTGCTGCCAGTAAAAGTAGCAACGAAATTGTTGCAAGCAGGGGCTTTGCAGATGTGTCTTTTGTATTTCATTTGGCGAAAATTTAAAATAGATACAAAAAAGTCGGCTCTCCTCTGGCTGTGACAATTAGCGAAAACATGTTACGCAGGGATGATTCTCTTCTTGGGAACGAAATATTACTGGCAGCGATGTATCTGGGTCGAAGATTACCCATGCTTTCAGACGGTCAAGCTGAGGAGAAACCAGCGCGTCACTTGCAAGTTCTGCAAAATCGTCTTATGTCGAGAAGCAAAGCGGCAAGGAAGTAGGCAACTGCAATACATCGCTAAAGCCACCTAGTGAACCAGATGATTCTACAGCAGCTGAAATTTCTAGGAGAATTGCGAAAAAGTTATTATTGTTATTTTAAAAAGTTGTAGGCTCCGGAAGCTATGATCATGGTTCCTTGAAGCAATCAATCCCGACGCAACTGGAGCGTGTACGTCATCCACTTTTGCTCCTTCTGTCCTAGAAGGTAAGCAAGAACGGGAAATTTACGCGAGACAACATCGTGCAACACTGTTCCTTGGAGTGAGGTCTCCAGCCGCGGATGACCTTACGCCACAGAGGGGACAGTTGGAGATAAAGGTTTCACCTCTGGATACTTTTTTGGAGCTACCAATCTTTTTAGAATGTTATGAGGAATAGTGTTGACGGACCATATGAAGTGATCCCAGAAGAACAGCCTTTTGTATCCGGTTCGAGATGGAATGAGCCTGACGCTGTCAAGCCGGAATCGTGTTGAGTTGGCTAAGAAATGAAGCTTTTATGCCTCCAAGACAGCCGATTATGAGAACTACAAGACGGACTTTTTCGCCTTAGCATAGCCAGCTCAATTCGAAAAGAAGTGCTTGATATTTTGCCCGTTTTTCTTCCTCCTTTGCCATAATATTACCATTGGGTGGTGCCGAGAATTCAATGACGTAAATGATCTTGGTCTTCAGATCTTGGAGGACAATATCAGGCTTTGTATCACTGGTACGTTTAGTGGTGCAGAATGAGAAATTTCAGTAGATCTTACACTGACCATTCTCCACAAAGGACTCGAGTTCCCCATGGGCCTATGGCAATAAGGGCAATATATCGACACCATAGAAGTGCATAAGATGGTAATATAACACTTTAAGAGCCGCATTGTGTCTTTCTATGTACCAGTGACGCGCATACTTTGAGCATTCACTGAGAACATGACCAAGTGTTTCTGGCTCTTGGTACGCTCGCGGTAAACTAAGGTGTCTATACCGCCGTGTTGACAGGCGAAAAGAAATCCTTCAGTCTTCGATCTCAATCCAGCAGACTTGAGAAACATGTTGGACAGACCCACCGAGAGCTCTTCTCTACGTATTATGCCGTAGAATTTACCATGAAGGGGCTTGTCAGCATGTTCTCTTAGTAAAAGCGTATGTTCTGCTTCCTGTGCACGACTTTTGAGCACCAAGGGTGTTATAGTGATGCTAGGCCATGTTTAGTGTCGCTAGAATCAAATGGGAGGCCAAGCTCGAGGTACGGAAGATCTAGGATGATGAATTCGATGGATTGTCATCATCTTGCGTGTGCTTCGGTCAAGTTGCTTCAACTCATCGACGTTCCATTTTACTGCACCAAGGCTACATTTTTTTACAGAAGTAACTAAGAATATCATTCCTATGACTCTTTTGTATGATGCTTTGCAAATTTCCATTAATTATTAATTGTTTAAACAATTTTCATAAAAAATTATGAGCTTGGCCTTTTTTCAACGAATAGGATAAATTAGTCCAGGGTATCAAGAAAGAATTTAATTCCAATAACTATTTTCTACGATACTTTGCAAATATATAATAATTATTAATTATTTCAACAATTTTCACTAAAATATTCAGAGTTTGGCTATTTTCAAAAGAATAGGCACAATTTCTTGGGGATTCAACTAAGAATATCTTTCCGATGATTATTTTCCATGTTGCTTCGTAAAGTTACAATAATTATTAACAATTTAAACAATTTTTATCAAAAATTGAGAATTTGGCTATTTTTCAACAAATAGGCTCAATTTTTTGCAGAATTAACTAAGAATATCTTTCCGAAGACTTCTTCGATGATGCTTTACAAATTGACAATAATTATTAATTATTTCAACAAATTAAGAGTTCGGCCATTTTTCAATAAATGGGCTTAGCTTGTTTATGGGATCACCAATAATGTATTTCCAATAACTCTTTTCTACGGTACTTTGAAAATTTACAATAATTATTATTTATTCAAACAATTGTTATAAACATACTCAGAGTTGGGCTATTTTTCAAGGAGTAGGCACAATTTTAACAGAACTAAATAAGAATATATTTACGATTACTTTTTTCTATACTGCTCTGCAAATTTACAATATTTATCAATTGTTTAAACAATTTTCATAAACAAATTAAGAGCTCGGTCATTTTTCAACGAACAGGATCAATCAGTTTAGGGAATCAAGAAACAATGCATTTCCAATAACTATTTTCTACGATATTTTGCACATTTACAATAATTATTAATTATTTCAACAGTTTTCATAAACATATTCAGAGGTTGGGTATTTTTCAAGGAAAAGGCACGATTTGTTCACGGACTCAACTAAAAATGTCTTTATGATGACTATATTCTATGCTGCTTTGTCAATTTAAAAGAATTATTAATTATTTAAACAATTCACATAAACAAATTCAGAGTTTGGTTATTCATGAACGAATAGGCGACATTTTTTTACAGAATTAACTAAGAATATCTTTCCGATAACTTTATTCTGTGATACCTTATAAATTCCCAAGTATTATTAATTATTTAAATAATTCCTATCAGCAAATCTGAGGCAACTAAGAATGTCTTTTCGAGGACTATTTCCTGCGATACTACGCGAATTTATAATAATTAGTAATTATTTATACAGTTTTCCTAAACATATTCAGTGTTTGTCTATTTTCAAAGGAATCGGCTCAATTTTTTCACGGAAGGAACAAAGTATGTATTTGAAATAAGAATTTCGTATATTACTTTGCACATTCACATTAATTATTTATTATTTAAATATTTTCCATACACATATTCAAAGTTTGGTTATTTTTCAAGGAATAGACACAATTTATTTACGAGGTCAACTAAGATTGTCTTTCCGATGCTCTTTTCTATGTTGTTTTGTAAATTTACAGAATTATTAATTATATAAACAACTCATATGAAAAAAATTAGAATTTGGATATTTTTCAACGAATAGGGTGAATTTTTTACAGAATTAACTAAGATTATCTTTAAGATGACCTCTTTGTATTATGCTCTTCAAATTTCTAAGATTTTTTAATTATTTAAAATATTTACACGAAGAAATTAAGAGTTTGGAAATTTGTTAACGAAATTTACCCTCCCGTGAAAAATATCCTGCTCGACATTAGTTAAAACCGAGGTTAAAACGCAACGAATACACAGTAACTCGGTCGTATACGTCGCAGATGGTCATCCATCCGAGTGCTATGTGCGCTCGAAATGGCTTGACATCTGGACTCTTCTCGAGTCCAGATCATTTACTGTGTGTTTCTATGAAAATTTGTACGCGCCAACATTTTATAGGTTTATTTTCAAAGTTGCATGAAAATGTTTAGAGTTGCACAATTATTTACTCTGCATCATGAGAGGGTATTCTTGAGAAGCCGTGTAGATATCAAAATTATTGAAGTAAAAATTAATTTCATGGTATTTTATTGAACTTCATTTCAAAATAAAATAATTACATGCAAATAATTTGGACGCGCGCGGAGCGCGCATATTAAGCTCTAGTGTTTTATAAAACTTCTAGCCACTCATTAGCCGAACTCGATTCACACATTGGGCTTCAGGGTGAGCGTGTGCGCGGGCCACGTGCAGGTGAACCTACTCCTCAGTTCCAAGATTTGTCGGGCAAGCTGGGGAGTTCTCTGAGAATATTTTCTCAATCACTTGTAATATTTTTGTAATTATTCACAAAAAATAGCGATGAACCGTTTTAGAATTTTCACATCGAGTTCGTCAATTCTTTTGACAGATTTCGCAGATTATTTACGAAAATACATCAATATCCGATAAATTTTTCTCATATTCGAGGCCTAGTTACTGGTTCGTGACTTCATTAAGGACAAATTTTTTCCGTGTAACTGAGAAGTTGAAAGCAACTTGAAATATTCAGAAAAATCCGCGACTTTCTAACTCTGTTCTAAGAGAAAATGGCTATAAACAATAATTAATTGTTTAAAGAATTTATTTTAACATCTAATTATCAGTAAAAAGTAGTATTTTATATATAGGGTGTCCCAGTACTCAAGGTACATTTTTATATTTTTGAATTCCTTATAAAAAATGGAGTTGAAAATAATAATAACAATTTGTTGTAAAGTTAATAACTAATGAGTAATTAAAAATTCAAGATTAACCAATCAGAAGCATGCGTTAGATGGACGACAGTCCATGTGTCACTGATGAGGGTGAGTGCGCAAAAGAGTAATTTTAAATTTACAGGAGGTTGTGAATATCAATGGTGCAACTTCACACGGTAACTGAGCAACGAGATATTAAATCTTGGAAAATATCTTTACCCTTAGAATATACGTTGAATTATTTTAACTTCCTTCGAGTATCTCTAATTCTGTAGAATTCAAATGAATTCTTAGAATTCACTTGTGGTCCTTTGAATTCTTTTGAAGTTTTTTTCCAAATTATCTTGAAACCACTATAGTACACCATAAATTATTTCAAATTTCTCCAAGTCTTTTGTATTCTCTGAAATCTACTCAATTCTCTGAATTCTTCTGAATTTTCTGAATTCTTCTCAGTGCATCTTCTTGTCGAGGAGCTGTTCGCGGAAGTTTTTCTCCTGTGCTTTCTTAATTCGGGCCTTCAGGAGTGAGTTCGAGATGGATATATATATGAACGCCGAAGAATAATTTGTGTTATATGAAATCATTCTTTTTTATTCGTAATAAACGAACAGTTGAACTGGACGATGTTTTGGTCACTCCGCGGGTTTAAAGGAAGCATACGCACTTGGCGAATGTTTTATTTATGCTAATGAGAGTGACTCATTTATTGATATTACTTGATTAAATAGCAATTATTATGATTAATTTATCGAACATTTGTAAAAATAGTGAGAAAAAACGTAGTTAACTTCAAATTCATAATTATCGTCTAACTATCAATATATACATATAATCTTTTTCCTGATAAAAAAAGTGTAAATTGATTTACTGTATCTTTCTTCTAATTGTGAGAAAATATAAATAATGATTTTATATAACATAAGTTAACCTTCTTTCTCGTATTTATGTATATTGCTATTTTATCAAATTTTAGTGATGAAGAAACAATTAAAAGCATTTATAAAGGAAGGAAAATTTTGTTTTAACATGTTTTTTCTTGTGGCAGGGTTTAAATTTTTAATCTTATCTCTATTATATGTTTTTTCCCTATTTTATGCGGAAAACCCCATAATTTTGGTAATCTTTACAACGAATGTTTAGAGGTACACTATTATGCTCTTATATATTTGTCTATTCTTAAGCAATCATACTTTTTATGACTTTTACCAGCGCCAAATAATTTATTTTCAATCGGGCATAAAATAAGAGTTTTGTCCTTTGTTTTAGCTACAATTTTTATTTACTAGACATTTCTCTAAAACTAATATTGATATTCTTAAAAAATCTTGAACTACGAGAATCTCCATTGTTACGTAAATTTGATGCATGTAACCTCTAAACAATTTTTTTTAAATCTGAAAAAATTAGGGGAGTATTTTTGCACCCAGAAGAAACTGTTGCCGTACGGCCGCTGAAAAATAAGTCAAGTTTTTTGTGAACCATCCGAATGGAGGGATTTTTTCTCTCGCTCGAGAAATGCGTTTTCCACTCAATTTTCGACGACGATTAAAGATCAATTTTTCTATTCAGATAAAAATTTAATTTGTAGCTATTGAGCAGGCGAATTTATAAAAAAATGTCCGCTGCGCGCGCAATGCTTCGCGCCACGATTGCGCGATTGTAACCCCTGACGAACTACAGTCAAAAATTGGAACTAAATTTTTTTTAAATTTTGTTTTTAAAGAAAGATCACAAAGCACTTGCGGCTTTGTCGATTACATTCTCACTGCGACACTCGCGCTACGCGCTTGACAATTAGGTTATAGAGACGGTTCTATTCAAAAGATAAAACGATGTAGAAAAAATTGAACGGCATATAAAAAGTAGGTATGTTTTTCAATATAATGTTCATAAAAAAATACAATTTATGTATAATTTAACTAATAGAGACATTAAGCCATAGGCCTTGATATCGTTCGTTCCAAGTTCAGTTTTAAGACAACTCCACTAGGATTAATTGATCTAGAATATTTTTAATACTATATTTTTGAAACTTTTTGAATTTTGGTCTAATTAAAGAATTGAATTAGAATAGTTTCGAAATATATATCTAGTGAAAATTTGGATTTATATTTCTTTATCTATCGAAACATATTTTTTTTTTCATTGCTTGAAAATTTTCAAAATGTTGAAAAGAATATAACTTTTATGATTTGTATCGAATTTGAATGGCATGCGGATAATTTGCAAGTCTTTTTGTCGTGTACCAGAAACTTTGACAACAATTTCTAAAACTCCTTAAAAAATTTTGTTTTAATTTTTGAGCATGTTCTAACTTTTTAAATTTTGGTCTGAAAAAATTTGAATGAGATTTTTCAATCTGTCAGAAAAATAATATCTATAACCTTCTTATTTTTGATCGAACTTAAAAATGCTATTAGGACTGTTCGCAAGTCCTTTTTTCATGAGCTAGAATCTTTGACAAAAATTTCTAAAATTAAAAAAAAACTTCTCAAATTTGACAAATGCTCTAAATTTTTTAATTTGGTCGGAATTATCTCGTTAACGAACTTGACCTCCACTTTGTGACCTTAAAAAAGTTTTTTGAAACCTGACTTGATGAGACAAATCCGTCAAAAGTTAGCGCGGCTACAACATTCAGATAACCAAATATCCATAGAGACAGACACCGACAAAATTGTATGATTTTCGGACTCTGTAAATGCTGGAACGTAAAGATCCGTTAAAAACTAGAGATCGAAAATTTCGACAATGACATTACACTCTCATGAATGAGAATGTAAGAAGTTTGGTTTGAAAATATCATTAAGGTATTATATACGGATGAATTCACACAAAGAGCTATCCATACGAAGAACACACACAAGCCCATTGAAGACGGAGCAAATTCACGTCGATCAACTGAATGCGCGTGAAAGTGTCTAACCTATCAGACCTCTCTGTTCTTTCATGCCCTCAAGGAAGCAGAGTCCTGCACGGGCCTAAAAGCTCAGCGGGCTGTCAAAAAAGATCGAACCCCACCCGTTGCCAAACAAATGAAATCTGACTGCGACTCCAGCCAGCCCCGTATACAAAATAACCCGTCTCGGTTCGACCCGTTGTATTTACTTACAAAAATCTCTAATAAACGTAATAATGTTGTTATAATGTTGAAAAATAATTTTTTGACCTGATTATCTAGAAATGCGAAAAGAGTTGATACAAGTGTTGAATAATATGATTTTTTCAACCATTAGGCGATGGAAATGTAATTTTTGAAATGGCATACACATATTTAAAATATTTTTTGAAATTAAAATGTATTTTTACTTTTATTTTTATATTGTTATAAAACATAGCACAATTTAAGTTTTTTTCTTCAAATTACTAACTAAAATTTCAATAGGGAAAGTTTAAATAACACTGGTTTACAAAAAAAAAAAAAGGTGAGGACTATTTGACAAGAACACTTGATCCTTATGTATTTTGACGCGCTGAATACGAATCCGAGGTCTATTTACCTCCATCACGTCAGGTTCAAGGACATTTCAAGGTCAAACACAGGAAAAGCCGTTCCACAAACTTCAAAAACCTTTTGCATATGTTTATGGGGTCACTGAATCGAAATCCGACGTCCATTTACATTCACCGCGTCAAGTTTAAGGGCATTTCAAGGTCAAATACATGCTTTAAGTGGACCTCTCTGAGATATTCTCGAGAATGTAAAAAGAGAAGAAATTCCTGAAATACTGTGGAGGTCTTTTATTTGATCTGAGTAATTTAACTAGGAAAAATATTCGAACAATATTATAAAATTCAGTGAAAACCATTGAATTAATCCCATTCTTTCTCAATTAATTATTTAATTCCATGCAAATTCCTAAAATCAATTCATAAATATAAACATAAATATAAAAAATTTTGTTTCAGAACATATAAAATTAATCGGATTTAAAGAAGAAAGCATTAGACATGGGCCGCAACGCAAATTTTCAACTTTGCGTTTTTCGCAGCACGATATAAAATGTTATAACGTATATAGCAGCTTGTGTAGGTGAATACTATTTATTTTCATTCTACCAATGAATCTTCTAGAAATAGTGAATGTATCATGCCGGACAAATAGTTTGAAATCATTTGAAACCATTTAGCTCTATTTTAAATGGGGTCATAGCAAGGGTTTTGATCAATGTTTTTATTTTTCAGAAATTATTTTTACAATTCCTCATGAATAAAAAATCTTATATTTTAATAACAATTATAGTACATATTTACTTTAAAGAGCCATCAGGAGTTTTGCTTTGAAAGTCCCAGATCGCAGTTAAAGTGAAAAAAGTCAATTTGTTTCAGACCAAACCAATTGACAAAACTTTCTTTTTTGACTGAACATGGATGGTAGAAATTCATCTGAGAATGAAAAGGTATGATGCTAGAACAATATAATATCTTGCTTCTAACTATAACACAGGAAGCCAAATGATTAATTTTTGATATTATCCATTAAAAAAACCGTATCTATATTATTCTATTTTTGCAACTATCACTTCAGATTTTTCAATTCTATTAATAACACAAATAGTTTCATGCTTCCATTTAAGAGAAAATTATCCATGTACTCATTTAGAAACTATTTTGTCATTAAAAAATGAGATAATCACGTTACTTGAATTTTCCTTCCTGGGAAAGCTTCGTGAGTAACTCTCCCTTTGAAAAACACAGCACGTAACCCTTGTAATAACGCCACGTTTCTGTGGTCGGGGTACGGAGGTGTGTACCTGAGGGATTCCATTTTCCATAGCAGATAAAATTACTCTCATCATTCAGCCACATATATGTATACGCTTTTGTTCAAGCGAACAACGTACTTTATCGTAGTCACAATCACATAGAAAGACAAAGAAGGCGATCAGCATGTGCTATTCTCATTTCAATAAGTAATTTGCTTCTGATTAGCCAGATATATATTGGCACTGTTGTCAGTTTGAGAAGACGCTTACATTAGATATATCTACTCTAAATATTAAACAAGTCAACATTTTTCTCTGTCTGCCTCTTTCTACCCGTGCAGCCCCACAACCCCACAACCCATTATTTACTATCTTTCCCCCAATAAACTACCTCTCCCGTACTCTCCACCCCCTTCACGCCTTCCATATGTACCCCTCTACCTCCTCTCATAAGTTTTGTTCCTTCTAATCCCAATTTCTTTACGTACACGTAATTCCCATTTTTGACACCTTACCACGTTATTCTTCCTTTTTATACACTTTCCAGTCTTCGCTCTCCGCGACACACAATTCTACTCCCAACCCTATTTCCATCATTATCGCACATCATACCCTTTATTATCACCTTACACCATTGGTTTTGTTGTAAGGCAAAGAGATCTCATTCTAAGTCAGAAACGGTATTCTTTCAAGACAAAAAGGGACTTCAACCTATCTTAAAGTCTAAAAACGGGCATAAATGAAAATGTAACAAAAACTAGCTTTAATAAAACCTAGAATTTTTTTCTGTGCTATATCAAGGATTGCTAAGTAGAATTTGTTACCAAAATTGTTAATTCAAAGAATTTGAAACCCTTTATGTTATTCGACTCCATCATTCATTCTTATCCTACAATTAGGATTTTTCAAATTTGAAACTATTGTCGGATAGTACCCAAGCAAAATAAAAATGGCACAAAAATAAAACTTTTTCCCTGGAAGAGACAAGGTCGAAAAACTGAGGCTAGTCTGACAACAATAATTAAAAAAATAGTAGATGAGGATGAGCCTACGAGCCTCAAGATGAAAACAAACATGGGAACTGCTGACGTGGTGTTGAAATAATTTTGGTAGCCTGCCGCCGGCATAAAGTCGACGCCCGAGAGTAAAAAAACTTGGCCTTGTGCCAGAATTCAAGGATCGCTCCTGCTGTAGGTGTTCTTTTTATTCTCATCAACAGGGAAAATTAAAGTTTCATTATTTTCGTAACAAATTTAAGAAATATCTCTTCATTACAGATTTTTTCTACAGTTGAATATTTTTATCGCAGACGGCTTTTAACAATTTCTATTCTTATTGAAAACATTCCATATTGGAAATGAAGCTTCTGCTTTGATTAAAGTATCTGTAGCCATGCAAATATTTTATTAGCGATGTTGTAGGTGTACCGTCAAGTTTAAAATTACTTAATCTTCAATTTAATTTATAAAATGGATAATAAAAGGCCCACAAATTACTGTGAAATATTCAAGAAGAGAAACTCAAGCGTGAATAATAAAAAAACATTAAAGGTCATAATTGTTTATCTCAATGTAGTTATTTAAATATTCGTGTTTTTTCTCCTGCTTGAAGGAAAGTCCATATTTTGATTTTATGTTGATTTACAAAAGTTCCTTTTGTTCTTCGAAATGTTCTTTAGAATTATATTCGTCATGTGTTTATTAAATATTATTTATGAAATTGTAAATTAAAAAAAACGATAAACTAAAAACAATTGCACATATTAATCCGAAATTAAACAATTACCATAAAAACATGACGAATAGAATTGCAATGAACCTTTGAGATAATCGAGTTATTTGAAGTATATATTAATCGAATAAAAAGATTATTGGTATAAAATTGTTGTAATTATTCAAAATATCACAAGGTCCTTTAAAAAACAAAAACACGAATACTTTCAGTTTAATTTAGTATTTGTATATAAATCATCAAAGAAAATGATAAAATGGCCACTCGAGGTCCAATATTTGTTCAAAATAGTCCGTTAAAAACGAGATTCGATTCGCGTGTCAAAAAAAATAGTTTTTACGAAGGTGTCTGTCTGTCCGTCCGTCTGTCTGTCCGTCTGTCTGTCTGTCTGTAGTCTGTAGTATCGTGTAGGCACGATAACTTTCGAAAGATTGATCAGTCACTGACTACATTCTTTGAGAATATAATTTCAGCAAGAATTTGATGGTCAAAAAATGTTAACAAATAAATAGTTATGTGAAAATTGAGTATATGAGAAAAATGAACACGAAAGTTAGCGCGCGCACATAATAGTCTAGTATTTCTGAAAACAAAAACACTTTTACACAATAAAGTTCGTTTTCAACCGTTTATTTAACACGCGTAAACTGGCAAAACACAATGAAGGGCGAACGACTGGAGGTTCATGACTTAGCCGCATGGGGCGCTACATTACTGGTTGAATCTATCTTATTGACATCACTGGTGTACTTCCGTAACAGATTTAGTCGAGTCACTTATTGTTTCACCCAGTCAAAAGCGGAAAATCACTGGTTCGTCAGTGATAAGTCAAAATGCTGACAATTTCACTGGTTCAGTTTAAGAAAGCAGATATCCTTATGCTAAAGTAATATGGTTTCGTTGCAGTGATTTCGTTCGCATGAAAATAAAACTGATCCCGCCAGATAAATTTCGCAGGTGTGTGAAATAGTTAACAGCAGTGCCGTTATACCCATTAGGCGCAGGTAGACAAATCTTTAGGAGCGCCACGCTATAGAGGGCGCCCCAAAAAGAGACGAAATAAAAAAACGAGGCTTAAAATAACTTTCAGAAGTCAATTCTTGCCCCATTTTAGATTTTGGTTTCAGAAAAACTCTTAATTCAATTTAAAAAAGACTAGCACCATCAATCGCGCTCTATTATGCGCGTATGTAGTTTTTCGGGTTAACGGGAAAAATCATTTTGAATACAAAATAAAATTGTTGAATAACTATTTATTTTTGAGTTTAGTTGTTTATTCGTTTTTAGGGTTATATAATTATACTTCTCTTAAGATTTTTGAGAACATTCCAAAATATTAGCACAAGGGGTTGTCAAGATAAAGGAGCCAACGTTTTTTACGTTTTACTATGCCCTTTTATTTTCATTAATTCATAACCTCTATTACAGTTGTACGATTTAATTTTTGTTTGAGGTTTTTGGACAGGGTTTTTTTATGAAGTTTACACAAATGTAACCATTTTACATAAAAAAATTACCTTGACCTTGATTTCTTAATTTTGAATGTGTATTTGAGTTTTTGTTCAAATACGACTCTTTATTTTCCTCAACAAAATTTTAAAAGAAAGCTAGTTTCTTTCCCTCCTGAAACAGCTGTGATTGAAAATGGGATGGGAAAAAGAAATTAGTTGCAGTCTAGACAATTGGAAATTCTGATTTGTAAACACGGAAAAATGTAAAAGTTAAATATTGTTATTGGTACTAATATTATTATAAACAAAATAAGAAATATAGCATTGTATAATGAAAACAATTATTTTTTCTATTGAACCAAGTTCAAGCTGGTATCTTAATGGTAATGTTCCACCAAGATTTTATTGGACTTTTTTGTTCCGAGAAAAAATAATAATATTGGTCATGTCTAATTTGGCCGTTCTATTTGTTGAAATAACTAATTCCACAGAATCACATTCAAAAATCGGCTTTCGTGATATTGTTCTGAACATTTCTAAAAAAAAACATCGAAATCGGTTGAGAATTGTCGGCTGTATTGGATTATGAACAGTAAATTACCGATCCAGTCTACTGTGCGGCGCATAGTACCCATGCGCTTAGGACCCTCTGTAAGGCAACCAATTCCTCCCATCCCTCTTTCAGCCTCAGATGATTTCGAAGAAAAAGAATGAAGCTATCTTTCAAAATTATTTTAAGGAAAATGAACAGGTTGCATTTGAAGGAAAACTAAAAAAAACTTTAAGTGAACAAAGTGGTTATTTTTTTGCAAACTCCATAAAAAACCCTTTCCAAAACCGACACATAAAAAGTTAAATCAGACAACTGAAGTATAAGTTATGAGTTATTGAAAATAAGCGGATAGGGTAAGCCGTCAAACATTTGGCCCCGGTATATTGTCAACCCCTTGTACTAAACACACCACCTCTACAAAGAAACCCGCACGAAAAACTACTCAGTCATCATTTTGGTTTAAGTCATTTCCGGAAATTTCCTCTAAATAGTGGAGTAGTAGAATAGTAGAATTTCAATAAAATTGTGGAAAAAAAATGTCAGGCTGGTACACTTGACAAATTTTGCAAATAAAAAACAGTTTAAATTTTCAAGAACAAAAAAAATGTTCAACAATATAGTTTAATCCTCAACCAGAGAAGCTTATTTTTCAACCAGTTGTATTTTTAACCGAAAAAGACTTATTGTTTACCTAAAGAGACGAATTTGGTAAAAAATGGTTAAATTTTAAAACCGAAAATATGAATTTTCAATTAAAATGATAAATCTTCAAACAAAATAAATGTATAACAAAATAGTTTAACTTTCAACAAAGTAGTTCAACTTTTCACCAAGTAGTTGATGTTTGCACCAAAACGTTGAATTTTGAATGGAAAATGTAATATTTAAACTAAAAGTGATTTTGATTTTAAATAAAAAAAGAGTGGAATTCGTAAGAAAAGATGAATTTTCAACAAAATATTTGAACCGTTAACCAAAATAGATTAATTTTAACCAAGCACTTGCATTTTTTACCAAAAAAGATGAAATTTCTAAGAGATGAATTTTCAAACGTCTTTTTCCATTCTTAGAAATTATTAAATTTTTTTTTTTTCAAAATTAAAAATTATTTGAAATTTTCCCAGGAGTCTTAAGAAAATTTTGTTATGCTCTTGAAACTTTTGAATTTCATTCAAAAGCTTTTATTTTTTTACAAATCTTCAAAAATCTACATTTTATTTTTAAAAATTTTGGCATTCTTTCAAGATTGAAATTACTTTCGATTCTTTTCAAAGTTACTAAATAATCTTTTAAAATAACTGAAAGTTTTCCTGAAATTTGTTTAAATCCCGAAATATTAAAAACAGTGTCTTAAAATCTTGAAGTTTCTTTTTCGACATATTTTGAGATGGTTAAAACTTAGAATTAATCTCTTAAAATAAAACCTAAATCATTTAAAATTTCCCCAGCAATCTTATTGTGTGTTATTATTATTATTACTATATCATGAAGCTGTTTCCCTTTTGGGGTAGGCGTGAATTGCTCGGTTGGAAAGTAGTGATGTGTGGATGGGTATATAGGTGCAGGGTAGATAGGTTTAAGGTATAGATATTTTAGATTGATCTAGAATTCTCGTGTTATTTATTTAAATAACACGTTCATTCCGCAACAGTATTATTGATAACAGACCACATCTAATTATGTGTATCTTAGTTTATTTCTTTACTTCTGTTAAATACCTATTTCTTATTTTTATCGTTATATTGATCACCGTCACTTTTTAATTGTAACATGTATCACCTGTTCCTTCTAGGGCTATCTAGCCCTAGGAACTTTTCATGAATAAATACAAAATACAAAATACAAATAAAAATGTTTCTCTCTACATGGTACTTCTTCCTGCAAATTTCCGTCACACCTAATTTGAAGAGTATTTGCAGAACGAAGCAAACTTTCTCTGCTTCGTTCTGCAAGCAGTTTCTCTCGATAAATTTTTTCTAAGTCCTTTTCCTGCAAATTTCAGTAAGACCTAGTTTTGCAGAGAAATTGTAGGAAAAAGCAGAGCTTCCCTGCATTTGTCTACAAATGTTTCTCTCTACATGGTACTTTTTCCTGCAAATCTCCATCACACCTAATTCACAGAAAACTTGCAGAAGATAGACAGAGAAATTCCGCGATTCTGTACACTTCGCCGCAAATAATTTTTCTCTGCATGCTAATTTTCACGCAAATATCTGTGAGATCAAATTACCAGAAAAATTTTGGAGTTTTGCAGATAAAATAAGGAAGATTCATCTGAATTTATCTACAAACGTGATTGCAGAATGGCCGCGGAAAAAATACAGTAAGATTTTTTCACCAGGGTAGAATTGAAGAATTTTCAATTATGCAAATTTACAATTGAAAATTATGCAAGTTTTGAGTTGACAATTTAAATTTTCGTAATTTTGATGACTGGGATTTCAAATTTCTTCGATTTTGGGGTATTGATATTGAAATCGCTTGACTCTTGACAAGGTTAACCATATTTATTTTAACATTTTTAAAATTGACCCCAATCACTTTTGAATAATTATTTTTATTCATAGACCTAACCAAATAAATTCCAATTAAACAAAAAATGAGGTGCTATAACTTTAAATGAAAAAAATAAAATAAAAAATACGAATCTTCAACAACAGAGATGAATTTTCAACCAAATAGTCGAGCTTTCAACTATAAATCAATCACCGATCCTTGACGACTGGTTCCTTTACCTATTAAAGACAAGGGGAGAGGAAGGTCATAAAAAAAGTTGGAGCGGAACACCATTTCCTTTTCAAAAAGAAACAAATATTTCCGTTTATTCGAAAGAAGAGTTAAAAACCGAGTGACAGGTTCTGGGCTTCCAGTACATGAATCGCGACCACGGAGCAGCCACTCCGCAACGGTCCAGGAACGACTAAAAGATGGTCAAAAGTTTTAATTTAATTTGATTCTCACTAAAATTGGTAATTAGATATAATGAAGCTTACTGATAACGAATTTGATACAAAAATACAAAATTCAAAATGGCGGATAAAAAATGGCGTCCACAAATTGGAATTTAAAAAAAATGTCAACCAAGATTGTTAATTTCTGATTTTTAAAGATTCGCATAACAAATATATTACAACAAATTCAAAATTATATATAAACGGAAATTCTAGATTCTAATCGGTTAATTGAATGTAACATACAAATTTTAGAAACATATCACGTTGATTCAATACATGAAAAGATTTTAAAAAAGTCGTATTTCGGCTTACTCAGGAAAACATTGAATTTTTGTCTTCAATTGATCTTTTCACACTCTGACACTTCTGCACAATTTTCGTCTGAAAAACATTTCACTGAATTTCTATGACCCTTTTCACGATGAAAATTAAAGAGATGTGCATTTGTTTTAAACCTTTCCATTTTTAACTCGACAAAGTGGAATGGGGCAAAATATGAATGTAGGAACGAGGTTGTCCTGTGTTTTCTTGAAGAGAATTTTCTCAAGACTGACAAAAGTTGTGATTGTAAAACCAAAATTAGAAGGCTAAACAAATATTTCTTACAATGTACAGTAGGGTGGTCCAAAAATGCGTTGAAAATTTTTTGTTTGAATTTTTGTGGAGACAGGTCGGAAATTTGTTTGAATCCGCACAAAAATAAATCCATTCTTTTTTTTGTTGAAAAAGATTATATTTAGAGGTGCCGCAAGCCCCATGAAGTTTAACACGGTTTTTTTTAGCAAGTTATTTCTGGCACATGAAAGACCATTTCACACTGATAATTAAATGTTTACATAAATTTTTTAAACAATTTATTATTGTTTTTAGCAATTTTCTTATAGAATAGAGTCAGAAAGTCGCGGTTTTTTCAAAAAATTTCAACTTGTTGTCCAATTTTCAATTAGAGGGAGGTGACAGTTCATCAACGTTAACAAGAGTGATTGTTTACACAATTTATTATTATTTTTAATAATAATCTTTCATAACAATGCTACAGAATTGAAGTTTCTTTTTAAATTTCACTTTTAGTCAAATTTTTAATTAAAATAAGCTAAATTATTTTTTAGAGCCAAAAAAATAATGTTTTAAACAATTTATTATTATTACTATTATATTTCCATTTGAATGATGCTAGAAAGATGCGGCTTTGTCTAAAATTGCTGGCTTTTTGTCCAATTTTCAATTGGAGTGAAGTTATAATTAATTCAAGTTAACAAAACTAATTGCTTAAAAAATGTATTATCATTGTTAATTATATTCTCTTTGCTTAGTGGTAAAACGTTTCGGGGTTTTCTGAAGTTTTCAACTGTTTGTCTATTTGTCATTAGGCGTGACTTGAATAATTAATTAGATTCATCAAAAATAATTGTCCACACAGATTTTTGTTGTTTATGACTATCTTCACCTATATCAATGCCTGATAAGTGCGGTTTTTTTCAGCAACTTTTACCATTCTGTCATTTTATCGCTTACTGAGGTAATAATCAACGAAAGTTAACAAAAAAGTTGTTGAAGCAATTCAATATTGTTTCTAACTATCTTTTCTTAGATAAGTGCTAGAACATTGTGATTTTTTGTAAAATATTTAACTTTTTTCGCCTTCTCAGTTATTAGCGAACAATGAGTCAACCTCAAACAAAATTATTTTTCAAATATTATTATTGTTTTAAGCGAATTATTTTCGCACTTTTTCCAATGCTTGATAAAAATTAATTTAAGGAAAAAATAAAGGTTAACAACCACCGCAGGGTCCACTGGGAGCAACTGTCATCTAAAAAATTACATTGGCTCCCAGTAGGACCGCAGTAAATCCCATTCATGGCCACGTCTCACAACCGTGAGATGGGTGGTCACAGGACACGAATGTTTAATTTTTGTGGACAAAAACCCGGGGGAACTGAACCCGATTTACCACACGACGAAGTATCACATGCCCTTAATAAAAAATGGAACGATTTTTTGCGTAAAGTGGATAACTTTTTTAAAAGGATATCATAAAATGAGTCTCCGATTTATCAAAAAGTAAAATCACCTGATACAAATTTGGAAAAATAATTTTTTTCATAACATTTTGTTGATTTGACTTTTACACATAATCGCGTGTGAAAAAATCTTCTAGTCGAATGTTGGATCTGGCCCAGATGTGGCGTCGTCTAGACCGTCTAATCTTGACTGTCTAGTCTGGGTCAGATCTAGCACTGATCAGCCTTCCGTAACATAAAAATTGCCAAGTGTCAATCAGCCAAATTTTTTGCACCATTTTCAAAAAATTGTCAGGATGTCTAAAATTATACAAAGTAAGAAATTAACACTATTGAAATATTATTTGCCCCTCTACCGTCTTGACAATCTAGTCCGGCTCAGATCTGGTACTGGGACTGGGTAGTGGGACGTATACGTCCCACTTGCTTTTTCGCAGCTTTTCAAGCATTTCTGATACATTTCACCTTGTTTAGTGCACAAGTATTTGATTTTCGGCTCGTAAGGGTTCATGTAAAGTAATTATCATGAAAAACTATGTAACATTGTTGATTAACAATTTGTTATAATTAATTAAAATCGAAAAAAGCACTTTTTAAAAATAAAATCGGGTGTTTATAAAGTACTAGTCCTATAGCTGTGACAAATTTTTTTCCAGTTAGATAACACGTAGAACTTGAACATATATTTTTCCCAGAATTTTCGACAGTCAAGTTTTTTTTGTTTTATTTTCTTAATTCATAAAAAATTACGATTTGAGACGAATTTTCGGCATAAGTGCATGTAATGTACTGTATTTGTTATCATTATCAAATCGTAAAAAAGACAAATATTTTTCGGGCCACTGATTGAGAATATAATGACAAAATTCAAAATGGCGGATTCAAAATGGCGGTTATATTAGTACAAATTCGCAATATTTTGCAATTGCTATGAAACTTATTATATGGGGGTTTTTGAGGTCGCTGATTACAAATCTGATGTCAGAATTGCGGAATTCAAGAAGGCGGATTCAATACAGCCTGCACGGCATTGCAGTAGGGACCGTCCAAGTTATGAGGACAGCCAGCCCATACAGCAAGTTTTGTATCAATTATTAGAAAACTTCAAAATTAGAGTTACATCGTCGCCATATTGGATCCGCCATTTTTAATTTTTCAATTCTGATGCCAGAAGCGTGATCAGCGACCCCGAAAACCCCTAAGTTACCATTAATAGCAAGAATTAGTTTCACAGAAAAATTTTGCCCTGAAAGGGATAAAGCAATCCCTGGAAAATAATCAGTCAGCAAAAATGGAGCTGGCAGCAGGCGAAGTCACTCCTAGGAGGTGGTGGATACAAAATTCATTTAAAAAATCGCAGATCCTGCCAAACACGCCCATTATACACTTAGCAACGGATGCATCCAACGAGGGCTACGGAGCCCCAGTACGGGTCAAATTGATGAAAGGTCTTTAGAGTTTACAACTGAAGACCCAATTGTAATTTTTCTGTAGTCCGCCGGAGTTCCAACACCGGCGCAGTACTTTACCAGTACTGGCATTAATAGCTGGCTCCACGATCGGGGCAGTAATATTCCGACAATATAAGCATTTAAAAAATTAATAAATACTTTTGAAAATATGGTTTATGTGTTCTAAAATGCAGAAAAACTATGAATACAATTTTATATAATTCTTAAACGTTGTAAAATAGTCTGAAACACCTAAAAACCAAACGTTACACAAAAGGACAGAAAAGGGTTTAAAAAATTATTTTATTCATATTCCCGCTAACAATTCAATTATTTTACATATATATAAAGTCGTATAATAATAAATAATTAATTAGAGAAAGAGAGTTTAAAATTGGGTGTTTAACCTTTTTTGAGCTCTGTTTTTTTTTCATTGACTTTCAATTCTGTAGGTTTAGAACAATGGTTAAGACTACCGACTGCTAGGCGATAGATTTAGGTATAGATGTAGGTTCGAAACCCCGTAGTGTAACAAATTTTCTTTGTAATATAATTTTTAAAACTATAATATATTTATTCATGCTAAGCAAAACCATTAATATTTACAGACAAAATACTCGCAATCAATATTCATGTTTAAAATACATTTTTTTGTCATATTGTTAAAACATGGCAATCGTGAGTATTAAAATCAACCATAAAGTTGGAATTAAATTTACATTTTTGAAATTATAAATAATATTCGCGCGCTATGCAGTCGTATGATGATGAATGGATAAAGTAGATGCATCTTAATATCAATTCAATGATTTTTTATCATTTTTTATATTAACTCCGGCTAGAAATGCATTCGGGCGGGAGAAGACAAAAAAACATCGATTTCAGGAAGTATCCTGACTGACGACAGCGGAAAGTTGCCCCGTATCTCGTGATCTTAGTCGAGAATCTCGGAAAACAAGCAATATCGGATAAGATTCTCGGACAACGTTCACAATTTGACATTTCGCGTAAATATAAGAAATAATGTATTAAAATTTGAAAAATGTGAGAGTGGAATCACATGAAAACAGATAAGAAGGCCAAAAAACACTACTGGAAACTTTGTAGTCATTAAAGTAATAATTTAATGATAACTTGTTAGCAGTTTGCAGATTACAGGATATTAAATTAAACACTAAATAAGTAGAAAAATGTATATCAAAAGGGATTTGAACACACACATAAATGAGACACTATATTGGAGTAAATGGTATATATATATATATATATATATATATATTCCTCAACGATGAACTGATAACTTTATATTATTCAAAGGTTTTGTTAACATGTCCGCTCACATAAATTCTGTTGGGCAATATTCAAAAAACACTTTTCCCTGATACTTTAAATCTCTAATATAATGAAATTTAGTAGATATATGTTTGGTTCTATTACTGAATTTTCTGTTTTCTATTAATTTTAAACAACCCTGATTATCCTCAAAAATTTGTGTTGCACTTTGTTTACCTTGTTGAAAATCTTCTAAAAGTTCCTTCTTGTGCAGCTTCTGCAAGCGCGATGTATTCCGCCTCTGTCGAAGATAGTGCCACGCAGTCTTGCTTCTTGCAAGTCCAGCTTATTGTTGCCCCATTGAACTTGAGTCTCACAACCGTGAGATGGGTGGTCAACAATATATATATAGATATATAGATAATATAGATAGGTGGTTATAGTGTGCGATGGACTCAATATAATGTTCCGGTAAAAGTTTCGTGCACCCTGAGTACACGGAGCGACCAAATGACGGCCGCTTTCTGGATTTTCCCCTCCAGTATCTTAGCATTTTGTTGACACGCAGTTATGCTTTTCAGGCTATTAACCAGTGAAAGCTCGGCACCTCCAAGAGCACCAATGATCAGGATGACTAGCTTAACAGAATATTCCGGGTATAACCGTATACCGTATACATCTCTTTCTTTTCATTCGCCTTGGCTGTGATGTTTTTGTCATCTGGTGCCGATAATTCGATAACGAACATGGTTCGTTTCTCGAACTCAAGGAGAACTATGTCAGGCCTCGAGTGCACAACAGAAACAAGTGTTGAGAATATGAAGTTCCAGTATATGCGGCACTTCTCATTTTCGACAATTGACTCTATTTCCCTAGCAGCATTTGGCAGAGTGGTATTAGGGCTAATGTCGTAAAAATGAAAGAGATGTTTATGGTTGATTATGATTCAATCTATTTAGATTATTACATTTTGTAATAGAGCACTCTTAGTGCCGCATTTTTCCTTTGGAGTACGTCGTTCCCCCATTAGTTGAACAACTAGATAGTATGTGTCCTAGATGCTAAGGGTGTGCATGATACGCTCTGCAGCTATCATCAGGAATGTCTTGGCACAAAATGTGCGAAGTTATGCTGAAGTGGAGATGACACCGTCATGACAAGCCAAAATGAAACCCTCCGTGCCCTATTTTAATCCGGGTCATTTAAGGAAGCAAACGTTAGCTCATACGACATCGACTGATCCTTCATATTTCTGTAAAAGATGCCGTGCATCCTCTTGTCGAGGAGCTGTTCGCGGAAGTTTTCCTTTTGTGCTTTCTTAAACCAGGCCTTCAGGAGTGAGTACTCGATAAAAATAAAATTTGATGCATTTTGCTCGCCCTTGATATTGAAGTCAAGGCCAGGTGTCTCAGCAGCCTCCTCCGCTGCTTTGCTATAACTCTGGTAATTTTTTTTATCCAAAAAATTCATGAGGATGAATTTTTCGTCTTTTTTAGTACTGCTGATAGCCGTACATAGAATTTTCAAATCTTGATGAAGAATGGACTCCAAATTTTTGAAAATGCTCTCACTTCTTGAGTTGTCATTCAAAATATATGGCTCACGAACCCGATCTTTCTATTTGGCCCCTGAAAGCGTGTGTCAAATTACAACTGAATCCAATTAGTCTTTCAAAAGTTATCCGGTATACAGACGACGACGACGACGACAACAGCGGCGACAAAGACAGACATACACCATCGTAAAACCAATATTTTCAGATTCAGGTCGTCTCACAACGTGGAAAATTAAAGAAATCCGCGATATTCAGTTTTCAGATATAAACAATACCTTCTCATTATGATGAGAATGTAAAAACATAAACTATTTGAAAATCTAAAATAACAAATTTTAAAACACTGACAATTTTGAGAAATTTTGAAACGACTTATAAAATTTATAGACTGATTAATTCATGTTAGTGAAATATGTTCAAAAAAAATTATTATTCTCGTAAGTTTACTGTTTTCATGGATGCCATTTTTTCTTACGTATCTGGACACCTTAATTGCCTCCATAAGTTTGTTAGTCAAATATTGCTCAATTTTGAATCATAATATTTTTTCAATCCTCAATGGAATATTGCTAATGAGAGAGGAACTTACGTGTACGATTTGATGATAATTTGAACTATCGATATTAATTCATTCAATTTTTTAAGAAATAAGACATACCAAAATTTAACAGAATAATACTGTAAAGTAGTTCTCTTACATATCATAATAATAGTTTTGCATTCTATTGAAGCTTTTTGAATTTGAAAAGTTAAAGAATTTTTATTTCTATATTCCATGTCTATTCCAGGGTTTTTCAAAGATAATTTAGCCAAATATGAAAACTTTACGCGGACAGTTCCATTTCAAATGAATTACGAATTACGTACTCTACTATTTATGGTCAAAGATCAATATTTAAAAAAAATATTGGTTTGAAAGTTTAACTGTCAAAACTGACAACAAATATGATTAATTATACATATCTGGTAAAATATGTTTGAAAACATTCTTATTTCCGTAATTTTAATATTTTCATGAACGTCAATTTTTTACGTATCTGGAGATCTTAGCTGCATCCATAATTTTGTGCAGTCTTTTATTTGCTGATTCGTAGGATATAACTCTTATCTAACAATAGTCAGCGGCCAACTTGCATAAATTAATGTTCTCAAATAATAAGTTTAACTGTGTTTTTATGTCCAAAAGAAAAAAATAGGTCGGAATTAGAAAAAAAAATATCGAAATTTAAGCTTTCAAAACTGAACAATAATTTTATGCTTGTTGTACCCAGAATTTAACTATTTCAAAACTATATATTCCAAACCTCACCATTTTAATAGGAATTGTGGACATGTTAAAGATGATAAAAATTAATAATTTGATAGCAATCATGATACATGCCCGTAGCGCGCGAGCAGGAGCTCCTTCCTAGCAGTCAATTTCTCAATGCAAATATATTTCAGGATAGCTTCTGGTCCCTTCCCAGTTAACAAACTTTTTCCCGAATTATGAATTTTATACTGAGTACTTAAAAAAAAAGTAACAGAAACAGCTCAATATTGTCTTGTGGAAAATCAGGTTTCGGGAAAAATGTATTTAAGTATACTTTCAAGAATGTCAATATTATTGTTACTAATATTAGTCAAAACAAGAACAGATCATTTTCAATGAAAGAGCTTCAAAGCATACAAACATTATTGATGAAAAAACTTTTACATAGTAGTAGTGAGTTTCAGACCTAAAAGAAGAATACAAGTTCGCTAATCAGCCATTTTTGACCAACGGTTCTGGTTTTATTCATCGAAAATGCTTTCGAAAGAAAATAGAAAATTCCATTTTTCCGGAAAAATATACGAGATATGAAAAAAATGTTAGAGAGCAAAATTGTTTCTCTCAAAAATATAAACAAATTCTTTTCGGGCCATTTTTTTATAAGTCGTATCACTCAATATTTCCAACAGTTAACTTGAAAAAAAGACGTTATTGTAAACTGACCCTTGACATGTGACCACCCTTTATTCTCAAAATCAGTCGCGAGCGTGCCTTTGAATATAACTGATAAAAAATTTATTTCTTTTTGTTAAAAATTGATTTTATAAACTGAAAATTTGACAATTACATTTGTATTCGAAAACTTATTTTTTTCATTAAAAACTGAACTATTTGGTTAAAAATTGATTTATTTTGTTGACAATTCATCCTTTGGTACAAAATTATGATTAAAATTCATCTGTTTGTCTAAAAATTCAACTATTTTGTTAAAAACTGAAATATTGCGTTAAAAATTTATTTATTGTTATAAAAATTAAACTCTTTTAGTCGATTGTTGAAAAATCGCGTTTTTCTTTTCGTTGAAAATTAAATTTGGTTGAAGTTTCATCTTTTTGGTTGAGGATTCAACTATATGATTGAAAATTCATCTTTTTTGAAGAAAAAAATTAACTTGTTTGTTAATAATAATAAGTTTATTTTAGAACCAAAATTTGTTTCAATCAACGAAAATACATTCTAATATATATTTCTTTCACATTTGTTAATTGTTAATTTCTATGTGGATATGGAAAAAATGTGATAATCATCTTATAAATATACATCAAATAATTATAACATGTATTATATACATCATAAGATCTTGTTTTTGTTTGATTTCGTCTGTCATGATAGTTACGTAAATTTTAATAATTCTCCCAAATTTTCTGGTAAAACTTAGTAATCTTCAGTATAAATATAATCCAAAAGATAATGGAAATCCTTTAAGATCTCGGAAAATGAATTGAAATACCTTATAAAGAGTCTTCAAATTCCCTTAGAATTATTGAAATCCTCAAAAAACTTGTCAAATTCCTAAAAAATTCTTTGAACTATTTTGAAGTCTTGAAAATCCTCTAAAATCTCTTGAAGTCTTTTTCAATATCCTAAAATATTATAAATCCTATGAAATCCTTCAAATTCTTTCGAAACTCAGAAAAATTCTTCAAAGCAGTATATAAACCGAAATTTTTAGAATTATTTATAAATCTTTGAAATCCTACAAAATCCCTTAATTCTTGTGAAATTCTTTGCAAATCAGAGAAGTATTATAGAATGTTTAGAATTATTTCGTATCTATTGAAACTCGGTAAAAAGCAATTAAAATCATCCCATAAAATCCTTTGAAGTCTTTTAAATTATCCGAAGCCCTTGATATCTTTGAAATAATATATAATCCCTTAATTATCTCTTATGCAATTCATTGGACTGCCCTTCAATCTTTAAAAACCTTTAAAATTCTTTCAAACGTTTAAAAACTTTGAACATTCTTTGAAATAATTAAAATCACTGAAAAGTTTCCATTTTTTTAATTTCATGCCCTGAAAAAATGGTTGGTAACCGGGAAATGACCAGAAACCGGTTTTTCATGAAGTTATGTACAAAGCAAATGAAAAATAAATGGCTTCTAAAAACGCAGCACCCAGAAAAATTTGCTTTTATTTTCCAAGGTTTGGCAGAGAAGTCGAATAAATATCTCCTAATTTGGTATTCATAATTAAAGACAATAATGTAGAACTGTAGGGTTGGTGGTGAAAATGTCAAAAACATTCAAATCGTACTTCAGATTCTTTATTATATATCACAAATTATTATGATACCGATTACAAGTTCAAACTGGTATGTACAAGAAATTAATATATCGAAACCTCTTGGTCGCATATTTCAATAAAAGGATATTCAATACCATATTTCCCTATTGGCATAGATTCCGGATCTTCTACGAAATACAATAAGGGCAGTTTTTTATCAATGGTATTTATATTGTTCAGAGTTCCAGTGACACACAAATCAAGCCCGATATTAGAATTTCGCCTTCGAACAATTTCAGCAGCAACATTCAAAAGTTTGTTAGTAACAAAACTACAGTAGTTAACATCAAGTGCCCGGAGTTGATGTGCTTCTTCCAAAACAGAGCATAAACATTCCTCTTCTATATTTTTATTCAAACACGAATGTAAATATACCAAAATTGTTAACTTTCCCAGTGGTGGGTTTTCTATTTTGGGTATTAAAGCAACAGCTGAAATTTAATTTTTTCAAATGTGCTAATGCAGACATTGCTGACAATAATACAGTTTGTTTGTCAATTTCCTTACAGTGCAGTTTCAAATTCTTCAAAGTGTTAGCCTATAACGGTAATACTTCTAATATTCCATCTGCCATATTTCCTGCACCTCCTTCTATGCCAAATGTTTGGAGGTTTTCGCATTTTTTGATCACCTGCATCAAAGAAATTTTACTTGCACTAAACAGCTCGTAGAACCACAGAAATAATATATTTTTTCGCCTAAACAGAAAAGAGACTCACCAAAGGCAGAATGTTGCGGTCAAAAGTCAGATTATAATTGCTCATCAGAAAAATTTCCTGAAAGATCTCAAGTGGTAATTGAAGTAGACAAGTGCCACTCCAGTCTAGATATTCACAGTGGTATAAATGGAAACATTTCAGTTGTTTCATTTCTTTTAAAAGTCTGAGGAAATCCTCTTCTTTGTAGTGACTATGATTCAGATACATTTTAAAAATTGTGATATTTGTACCATGAGGTATTAACCAAGAGATAATCACTTGCCAACTGTTGTATGTACATTGGCTAGTCTTTTCCTGTTTATTTCGCTGATGTGCAGATTCTTTTGAATATTTATCAGCACATATTTTACTCTTATCAAGACAATCATCGGATAATTGCAGATCTTGAATTTTGGGCAACAAGTGGCAAATTTTCGCTAATTTTCCTACATCTGTACTTATGCTTGTCAAGTATCTTCCAGAGAGTCTTATAACTTTATTAAAATGGATGCTTCTCATCGATAATTCACCGGAAAGATTTTCTTTTATTCCCCAAGTTTCAGCTAAGAAATCGAGAGATTTGAAATTATTCCACGATCTTTGACTCGCATTTTTCCACCTTTTACAAACTGAAAAATATAAAGGTGGATATTATCAATAACCCTGGTGGAAAAGTATTTTCATAATAAAGTACAACGAATTGCAATACAATAAAACAATGTGCAAATTATAGTTTTCGTAACATTTGGATAAAATGTTCGAATTCTAGGAGTTTTCAGCCTTTTTGAACCCGAAAAAAAGGTTTTCACAAATGTGTCTACCTGTGCGTTTCTGTGTATATCTCCGTACATGTGTCTGTAGATTTCACTGGTTTACAAAAAAAAAAAAAAGGTGAGGACTATTTGACAAGACCACTTTATCCTTATGTATTTTGACGCGCTCTACTTTACCACCGAGCAATTCACGCCTACCCCGAAAGGGAAACGGCTTAATGATATAATAATAATAATAATATTTCAAATGATTTATTCTGTTTTCAATGGATTTTTACGCTTTTTAAAGATTTCGAGGGATTCTTACGCAATTTTGTAGGGTGTCAAAAGATTTTAAGGGATTTCTAGAGAAACTTGGAAAATAAATAAAATTGTATTGAATTTCAAGGGATTCTTAGTGATTCCACAGATTTCAAGGGATTTTAAGGTATTTCAAGGAATTTTGCCAGATTTAAGGATTTTATTAAATCTCTAAGGATTTTAAGGGATTTCAAAGATTTGTAGGGATTTAAATTTTTTTCCAGAGAACTGTAATGAATAAGTTCAACTAAATTTCTATTCGAGAGATTTCAAATGATGTATACCGTTTCAAATTGGTTTTTGTGTTTTTAAAAGATTTCAAGGGATTTTTGTAGGATTTTGTATTATTTCCAAAGATTTCAAGCGATTTAACCCGATACTACGAGGTTTTTCGCATTGCTAAAAGCGATTTTGAAATAAAAATTCAAGATTTTTCATCCAAAAAGATGACCAAATTCTGTAAAAATTCAATAAAGTGACGACATTTCTGAATATAATAAACTTCTTCAAAATTGCAACTTATGTCAATTTCAATTTATTGTAATTCTGAAAAATTAATCGCCGCTTTCGATCAAATATCTCGAATTATTACTTTTGATTCTAAAATCACTGTTAGTAATTCGAAAAAACCCCTAGTACCGGGTTTGAAGAAATTCTTGTGAATTTCAAAAGCTTCGAGAACCCTAAACTTTCGAGCAGCTCAAAATTTTTGAGTACTTGAATGCCTTGGAGAACTCGAAACTTTCGGGTACCCGAATTTCTTCGAGAACTCGCATGTCTTCGAGAACTCGAAATTTTCGAGAACCCGAAACCTTCGAGTAGCTCGAAACTGTTCGAGTACTCGAAACTTTCGAGTAGCTCGAAAATTACGAGAACTGGAAATTTCGAGCATGCTTGAGCTCGACTGGACTCGACTCGAAAAAAGTCGGCTCGACTCGACTCGAAGTTTCGAGCTTTTTGCACACCCTTACTTTCATTGAATTTCAAGGAATTCTAATCGATTCCACAGATTTCAAGGGAATTTAAGGTTTTCAAAATTTTTACAAGATTTAAAGGATTTTCTCAAAACTCTGGGATTTCTAGGGATTTCTAGGGATCTTAAAATTTTTTCTAAAGAACTGTAATTAATACGTTTATTTCCATTTAAATTGAAGAGATTTCAAATAATTTCTGATTTACGGAATGAATTAAATTTTATTTCATGGGATGCGAATGAATTGGGTAGAATTTAAGGAATTTCACAAGATTCAAGAAGAGAACATTAAAATTTATAGGACCTTCAATTATTTAACAGATTTTGGGGAATTTCACAAATTTCAATGGATTTCAACAGATTTGAACAGATAACAAAGACTTAGTGGATTCAAAAATATTTCCAAAAGTATCAAAGGGTTCAAGAGATTTACGGGAATTCACAGATTTTTGCTCAGTATAGTTTATTTTCAAAGAATTGCTTTTTTCTTGGGTACTTTCATGCAAGATTATTATTGGTCCACAAAAAATCGTTCCTTTGTAGCTTCTCTACTTTCAACGTTAATACTACTTTTTGGTTTTGTGGCTTTGGAGTCCGTGCATGATGAAGAAGAAGTCGCAAAAAGCCACGATATTTGACATTAATTCCTTCAAGATATTGTTATATTATTTATTCCAACGCTAATTATCCTACGGTTTTCTATATAATGATTTTCTATATTTCCTATAATCCATGGAATCTTTTATAATTTAATGTAATATTTGTCAGTCACATATATAAAATATGTTGGGATCCCACTCAATCTTGCAATCTTGTAATATAGTGTACTCCAAAAATTCGAGTAATCACACCTACAGAAAAAAATGTTCTACATTCATAAAAATTGTTTTGTTGACCGTATTTGGTTGATTTCAGACAACATGTTTGGTAAATGAATCAAATTTTTGTTCAGTTGACCAAATTCGTTTGCTTCAATCACACAGTAAATCCCAGAGATATTTTTTATTTGAAGTTGGATAAAAACGTTGCCAACAATTGAAAACTACAATTATCCGACGTCGGATAATTTTTATCTGGAGACGGATAAAAATTAACCAATATCCGATAATTGTAGTTGTCAATTGTTTGCAATGGTTTTATTCAACTTCAGATAAATAATATCCCTGGGATTCACTGTGCAATCCGATTTTTTGGATGAATCGTTTTGTTCATTTTATAAAATATTCATTGATTCAACACAATTTTTTTGTTTTAATTAGTTATAATTAAGAAAGCATACACTAGATTGAAGCAAAATATTTGGTTGATTCAACCAACATATTTTCTTGAAAGCATCTTAAAAGCGACGAATGCATGCGCACTTGGTATGATCCGTAATCAAATTGAAGATAGTACCTCGGTTCGTAGCGTCGCGAAAAGAAAAACATAAAAATGTAATCCGTTTGCATCTCGGTGAGCCTTATCAAAATAAGTGATCCGGAAACAGAATCGATTGCGAAAAAGTAAATGTGAAATATACGCAAGATTACTTGAATCTGTGTGATTACCTAAGATTGCATGATTAAGTTTTCGATAACTCAAAAGAACCATGTTTTTAATCAAATAAACAAAGGATCCTGCCTCGGATCCTGCGCAATTTATATTTCAAATGGCTTCCTGTGGAATTTTCTCGTTTTGTGATTAGTAGTTGAATAAACTGCCAAATAATTTACACAACATGACAGAATCTCTTACCAATAGCTTAAAAATTTTGGTGAGTCCTTTCGAATGTAAATGGTGCTGGGTTCTTTATGGTTAGATGTTGGATGAGCTACAAGCTTTGGTCAAATCAATTAAAATATTCTCTAGGACCAAGCAACAGTTTTACTGGGATCAAACAAAATATTTGCTTGGATCAGTCAAAAGATATGATGTAATCAACCAAATTTTGCTAACCAGCAAATTTTCTTGGGACAACTAAATATTTTGCTGACCATATTCTAGAGTTAATTCAAACAAATTTTTGTTCATTCAATCAAATATTTTTCGGGCTGTAACCGCTAGGCGCGCATGCTTGTTACATTCTCATCCAGAGAAGGTGTTAGATTTGTGTAAAATTTGACCCCCCAATAAAATATTACTTTTCAAATATCACCCCCATAAGTCTGTTTTATAGGGTCCCAAAAAAATCCCATAAGTGAAAAAATGGGTTTTGCGAGCTTTTGGCGCTAATTATAATTTTTTTGCGTTTTTTTTTTAATGCAAATTGTTTCTAGTACATAAAATACTAGTTTATACTGATAATTAGATGTTTAAATAAATTGTTTAAACAATTTATTATTGTTTTTAGCAATTTTCTCTGAGAATCGAGATAGAATATCGCGGTTTTTTCAAAAAGATTGCACTTTTTGTCCAATTTTCAATTAGAGAGAGGTAATAGTTTATTAATGTTAACAAACATAATTGTTTAAATAATTGATTATTATTGTTAATAATATTCTCTTAGAAAAATGCTAGAAAATTACCGTTTTTTCTGAAATTTAACACTTTTTGTTCACACATTTGTTTAAACAATTTATTATTATTATTAATAATATTCAATTTGAATAATGCTAGAAAGTTACAGTTTTTTCTGATATTTTCAACTATTTGTCTATTTTTCACATAGGGTCAATTATAATCAATTCAATTCAGCAAAAATAATTATTTAAACAAATTATTGCTTATAACTATCTTCTTCTTTATTAATGCAATATAGTTGCGGTTTCTTCTGAAATGTTTAACTTTTTACCCAATTTTTACTTAGCTAAGTAATAAATAATACAGTTTATTAATTTTAACAAACATAATTGTTTAAATAATTTATTATTATTGATAATCTTTTAGAAAAATGATAGAAAATTGCAGTTTTTTCTGAAATTTCCAACTTTTTGTTCACTTTTCACTTGGAGTGAGTTAAATAAATAAAGTTGAAAAAATTATTTGTTTAAAAAATTTATTACTATTAATTATAATATTTAAATTGAATAATGATAGAAAGTTGAATTTTTTTCTCATATTTTCAACTATTTGTCTACTTTCCACATAAGGTGAGTTATAATTAATTCAATTCAGCAAAAATAATAATTTAAACCAATTAGTGTTTGTGTAAATTATTGTTTATAACTATTTTCTTCTTTATTAATGCAATATAGTTGCGGTTTCTTCTGAAATGTTTAACCGTTTACCCCCTTTTTACTTAGTAAAGTAATCAATAATGCAAGTTAACAAACTTTTTGTCCGTTTTTAACTTAGTGAGGTAATAATTATTGAAAGTTAACAAACATGCTTATTTAAACAATTGGTTATTGTTTATAACTATATTCTCTTAAGTAATTCTAGAAAGTTGTTTCTTCTGAAATCTTTAGTTTTGCTTTGACTTCTTAGTTATGAACAAATAATAAGTGAACATCAACAAGAATCATTTTTTAAATAGTATTTTACCTTTTCAAGTGAATTATTTTTGCTCTTTTCCCAATGTTTAAAAATAATAATTTTAAAATAAGCTATCTTACACAAGAGACAAAAATAAAGAATGGAATACTTAGGATTAGGTGGGAGAACTAGGTGTATAAATGACTTGTAAAAATTTTGTTTTAAATTACAAGAAATTTTCTTGCAAAGCGTAAAATAAAGATTTGGAATTGTGACAATAATGTGGCAAAAAAGTAACCAACCGGAAAGATTTTTACCCAAAAATACGAAGTTTCCACTAAAATTATGAATCTTCAACAAAAAAGGTGTGTCCAACAAAGTAGTTTAACTTTTAACAAAATGGTTGAATTTGTCTGACTAAAAAAGATGAATTGTTAACGGAAAATGTAATAGTTGATATAATAAGCAAAAAATATTTCAATTTAATATCAAAAACAGTAGAATTCATTCAAAAAAGACGATTTTTTTAACAAAATAGGTTATTTTTCAACCAAATTGTTGAATTTTTAAGCCAAAAAGACCAATTTTTACAAAACAGGGAAATTTTCAACCAGTAAATATGGATTCTTGACAAAAAAGTTATCTTTAAACCAAATAGTTCAATTTTCTACGAAAACAGGAGAATCTTCAACCGAAAAAGACTAATTTTCAATGCAATAAGTACATTTCTAACCAAAAAGGTGAATTTTCAAATAAAATTATGCAACCAGAATTCTGGTTGATTTAAAAATCTTTAAAAATCACTTCTTTGAGTGGAAGAACATTATTTTTAATTGAAAAGTCTTCCATTATATTTTTGGTCAAGAATTCATTTCTTTTGATTAAAAGTTTTACTATTTGGTTGAAACTGTAATTGTTTCTTTAAAAATTCAACAACTTTGTTTAAACAACCATTCTTTCGGTTGAAAATTCAACTGTTTTTATGAAAATTCGCCTGTTTGGATAGAATTTTCGTCCTTTCTGATTGGAAATTAAAATTTTTTGGTAGATATGTCATCTTTCTTGGTTGAAAATTAATTTTTGTGTTGAATATTCAACTGACTTCGAAAAAATTCGTCTTTTTGGCTTGAAAATGTAACTGTTTGGTTGGTCTTTTAGGCTGATCAATTCAACTCTATTGGGTTGAAAATGCAACTGTTTTTTCTTTTGTAAGTTTTTTTTTTAATTCTCAATCATTTGGTTAAAAATTCGTCTTTACAGCTTGTTCGAATTAATCCAAAAAACATGTTTTTGTACATTTTTAAAACATTCTAAATAAGACAACATTTTTTTTATTTAAACAAATTTCAAATTGTAAATTTAAAAAAGAGAACAGAAGATATTAACCGATTTCAAAATTTCTTTGAATTGCTTGTTTTGGATGCTGAACTACAAATTGTTATTTCTTAGCTCAAACGATTATATTAGTTTTAGCATTTTTACTTAGTTCTACTGAAGAGTGTAGTTTTAAATTTACATTGAAAGTACTAATTATAGTAAGGAAGTAATGACAAATCTTGGAAAGAAGTATTTATGAGAACGATGTTAAACATATCAAAATTGTGTATTTAACTAATTTTATTTTTTAATTCGGACTATTTTATATCACTGTGAATGGATTTCCAACGATCTAAGTATATCCAATTTATAAAAATAACAGGATGACCACTCATCCGGGAGAACCGGGAAAAAGCCGGGAGAAAAATGTTACACCGGGGAGATTTCCCGTATTTCATAAATCGCACGTTTTGTAAGTTTTGATTAAAAATAATTTTTTTTGTTTAGAGAGAAATCACATTTTTTAGTAAAAAAAAATCTATCCAGTCTTTTTGAATGTCACTTGATACTACATTATATGATACTTATCAATAATATATTTATCGTATTCTCTACTGAAGAGTGTAGTTTTAATTTTACATTGAAAGTATTAATTATAGTAAGGAAGAAATGACGAATCTTGGAAATAAATATTTGTGAGAACGATGTGAAACATATCAAAAATAAATGTTTAATCTTTCCCCTATTTTCCCCTTTTTTTTGAGAAAATCACCCTAATTCCCCTTTTTTGAGATCCTTTTGTGCTGTGATCCCTGCCATTTTTAATGATCTAAAGTCTAAACTGTAACTTTTATTGATTAAATTAGTCATTTTGAAAAACCTAATCAGGAAATACCACTAAATGAATCAGTCATTTATATATCATTCGGTACGAAATACAGTCGAACCTGGATTTAGCGCCGGTTTGGGGGCTGACCTTGACGTTGAATCCAGAGACTCGGAACTATTTTGTCTCTCTCCTGTTTCTCTGTTTTGCCACGCCTGAGTGCACACCGCACATCCCCCCGCAAACGCCTCCCACGTATCCCCACGGCGCGGCGTCAATTCTCGGAAGGGCACAATCGAGGGGAGCTAAATCCAGGTTTCAGTGTAGTACTTTTCATATTTTACTGTATGCAGTATAATTAATGATAAGGATTAGAGACAAAAAAATGTTTAAAATGGTGATATATTTTAATTAGGATTAATAATAATGTATTTATTTATAATTTTTAGGGGAGGATCAATATCGAGGTGCAGGCGGAAGCAGTAGCGGAAGTCCTCCTGCGAGTCTTCTCGTGGTTCCTCAGCCTTTGACTGTGAAACCCTCTCACCCCTCTCACCTGAATCCCCACCTTGGCGGACCCCATAATCACCCTCCGAGAAAGTACCAGTGCAAAATGTGCCCTCAGGTGAGTCCATATTCTATAGTCTCTAAAAAAAACTCTAAAAGTCGTTCATTAAAATTATAAGAAGCGACCCAAGTGGCGAGACAATTCCCGCTGACTCCGAAAACCTGCGGGACATTTACGCAGCTCCCTGAATTCTCAAGTACTTTTTTCCTCTCCGGTTGTGTCTTTCAAAAAATGAAGAGAGGAGAGGAAAAGGAGAAATTCACGTCTTGAGCTGAAAATCACAACATTTTTCACTACCTTCAATTAGAATTCTAATTTAATGGGTAATTTTAAGGAAATATATTTTTAGCCAGATTGCGCGGAAAAAAACTTATCGTTAAAAAAGTCACGAAGTAGTAGCTAGGTCAAGGGTACGTGAAAAATTCTGATATTGATGGATTTTCGTAAATAATTTGCGAACTTTGAGAAACAATTAAGTTTTCGTCAATACTTGCAAAAATATTACGAATGATTGGGAAAACATTCTCAGAGAACTCACAAGGTGGCTTGATAAATCTAGGAACTGGGAACTGGGATCGCTTGCAGCCTTTGAGGGTTCGAATCCTCCGAGTTGGAAATTCATAAATTCTTCATTTTAGACATTTTTATTCAGCTAAAAAGGAGGCATTATTTATTTTTAAGATTCTTATTACTTTGGGAGAGGGGAAATTTTGTTGTTTAATTTGTTTTCTCAATTGAAAGAGGGAATTGTTTTCAATTTATTTCTGAATTGGAATAGGAATATTTTGTATTTCTAACATTTTTATTCAGTTGTAAGAAAAGAAGGTTTCGTTTATTATTTATTTTCAAGATGTATATTTTCAACGTATATTATTGTGAATTTTATTAGAGAAGTTAAAATTGGAAGATTTTAACGATTTCCAATTTGAAATTTTTCAATTTTAAAGATTTACAATTGAAAACTCTTCAATTTTAAAGATGTGTAAATAAAAATTCTTCGATCTTGATGACTTTGGAAATCAAAAGTCAAGTTTTCAATTCTAGTTCTGCCAAATTGAAAAAATTTTGAATGTATACAGTTAACCAAATGGTTAAATTTTCATTTAAAAAAATTAATTTCCATCTCAAAAAAGGAAGTTTCAACAAATTAGTTCAATTTTCAAGCAAAAAGATCAATTTTCTACTAAGATTATGAACCTTTACCCCAAAAAAGTGAATTTCTAATAAAGTAGTTCAACTTTCAACCAAGGAGTTGAATTTTCAATCAAAAACATAATACTTTATGTATCAACAAAAAAGATTTCAATTTGAAATAAAGCACAATTCAATTTAACCAAAAAAGACGAATTTTCATCAAAATAATTTAATCATCAACAAAAACAGATTAATTTTTAAACAAATAGTTGCATTTTTAACAAACAAAAATTAATTTAAAAATTTAAAAAGACGACTTTTTTTAAATACATCATTTTTAACCAAATAATTGATTTTTTAACCAAGAAGTTTAATTTTCAACCGGAAAAGACGAATTTTCAACAAAAAAGTTAATTTTCAATCAAATAGTTAACTTTTATGTAAAAGAAATTGGTTTTCTACACAAAAAAGAAATTTTCAACAAAATACATAAATTTTTTACCAAATAGTTGTAATTTCAACCAAGAAGATTAATGTTCTACTAAAAAAAAAAAGAATTTACAACAAATTACATGAATTGTTAACCAAAAAAGTTCATTTTTACCCAAATAAGGAATAGTTACATTTTCATTTGAAGAAATTAATTTTTCAATATAAACAAAAAATCTTGAACAAAACAATGGAATTTTCTATCACATAGTTGAATTATATACCAAACTGTTATTGCCAAGACAAAAGGACGATTTTTCTATACAAAACAGTTGAATTTTCAACCCGAAAAAATGAAACATCAACCAAAAAGTTTCATTTTCAACCAAATAGTTAAATTTTCAGTTAAAAAAATTCATTTTCATCCCATAAAAAGGATTTTTCAACCAATTAGTTCAATTTTTAACCAACGAGATAAATTTTCTACTAAAATTATTAATCTTCAATAAAAAAATGTTAACATCCAACGTTATAAACAATTATTAAGTTTTATTTTACTAAATAATTCAACTTTCAACCAAGGAGTTGAATTTTCAACCTAAAAAGATGAATTTTCAATAAAAAATATATTATTTAATTTTTCTACAAAAAAGATTTTAATTTTAAATCAAACACAATTTAATTAAACCGAAAAAGTAGAATTTTCATCAAAATAATTGAATCCTCAACCAAAACAGATTAATTTTTTACCAGAAAGTGTCATTTATAACCAAAAAAGATAAAATTTCTACAAAAATAAATAAATTATCAAATTAAAAAGTCAAGAAATAAAAAAATTTGCAATCAAATTGTTTAATTGTCGAGGCATCGTTATAGTGATGGTCACAGTCATTGTCACAGTCATCTTCTTCGTCATCCTCTTGGTCATCTTCGTCATTTTCATCCGCGTTACTGTAGGATTCTGATACGTTTCTATCGCTATTATCAACTGGCATTGCCTCAACATACATGGGTAAATCAGGGTCATCATCAACTAATACTGGCATCGTGACGGAGAACTTATTATGTAAACCAGAAACTTGCTGTTTTTCTAATTCAAACCTAATTTATCGTTGGAACAAAAGCAGCAATCACGATCGTGATTTTGAGGTTCACGCCAGATCATCGGTGAAGAGAAACTCAAATTTAGTGTCCCACTTTTCCAACGTCTCAAACGCGCGTCACAAGTTCGCAAATGACTTTCGAGACCCAGGAATTGTTTGCAAGGCCTTGAGCGATACTCCAACACTCCGTATACGCTTTTTGAAACTTTTCTGAGAAATTTATTAGCTTCCTGCTGACATTATATTCCTCGCACATAACACAAAAGCGGTTCGTACTTTTTGAGCATTTATCCATGGTGATATCAACTAAATAAGATTTTCATATATAATATTGCAAGGAGGTCCCGAAAAAATGCGGGGTATTGAAGTCGAATCAATCCCAATTGCGATAATAAGACAACGAAATTTCTGACGGGATAGGAATTTTGAAGGAAAAAGTGGTCCTGAAAAGGGCCGAGAGCTCCGAGAGTAGGGAGATATAATTTTCTTAAAAGAAATAACCTAATTTTATTCTCCCCAAAAAGGACCCAGCAGACTTTATATCATAATTCTACCCCGGTCAAGTTGACTGAAATCGTAATATAATATAGTTCAAAGCCTCCTGATCAAAAAATCCTGATGGGTACCAGTCCAACGAATCAAAAGTTTTCGAGATAGTTAGGTTAAGTCAATATTGGGATGCCGAAGATTTTAAAGGAATCTACGAAGAACAATGAGCTAGGCTAAGATGCAGAAATGTGGACAAAGGAAATAATGGTCATATGAACAATTACGTCTCCCCTTATTGTGGGGAATAGGAGGAAGATTTGATTTCATATTTGAAAATGCGAAAAAGCTAGGTCTCTTATTGTAAGTGAAGCAGTTGAGAAAGTGGATGGTCGGTTGTTACTCAATTGAGTTAGAGTGTCGTGTGAAATCACACTTCCTCTGAAATCAATACTCACTTGGATCTCTCATCAAGGGATTGTTGTTTCACTTTCACATTATGGAAATGAGATGTTCTTAGATAAGGATGTTAAATATGCTATTCTGCGTGCCTAATTCTTAACAGAAAGTACTAGAAATGGATAAGGATAGGTTACTAAACATTTGGATTATTTTGGGTTTTCTTGATTAACCGTAATCCATCAGCCTGGGGAAAGGAATTGGTGTCAGCATTAGAAGAATTAGATGGTGAGAAATTAAGGATGATGTAAGAAAACAGGGAATTAGAAGATGTGTCCAGGAAAAATGGTTTTAAGAAAAATGGAACATATCTGTCAGATCGGCAAAAGATTGATAAATCCAACTATTGTTGACTATAACAATTTACAACAAATGGAATTGAGAAGAAATATTGGGATGCTGAAGATTTTAAAGAAACTGACAAAGAACAATGATCTAGGCTAAGATGCAGAAATGTGGACAAAGCAGGAAAATCTTTCATCAAGGGATTGCTGTTTCAGTTTCAATTTATGAGAATGAGGTGTTCTTAAAGAAGGATGCTAAATGTGCTAAGAGGTCCTAATTCTTAATAGCAAGTACTAGAACTGGATGAGGATAGGTTAACATAAAATTTCGATCAACTTGGAATTGCTGGAGATTTAGAAGACTACAAATAAACTATTGAAAATATCTTACAGAATACTATTTTATATATGTGTGACAGCAGAAGCATATGCCTTGTATAAAGTTCATAAACCAGAATAAATGTGGAGATTAATTTTCTCTACTATTGTTCCTCCAACTTAAAATTTAGCACATTTCTCATCTAATCTCCTAAAGCCAGTATCTGGAAAAACTGATTCAGTTATAGGAGATAGTTCGAGCTTTAAGGGTGCTAGATATTGTATCTATGTTTGATAAGATCCCTTTGGATTTAGTTTTGGAAGTTATAAAAGAAAAATTGAAGTACATAAAAATCTAACTAAAATATAAAACTTCAAGATTTTAATAGCTGTCAGAACGGTTTTTATCAATACTCATTTTTCATTTAATCCAAAATTTTATAAACGAATTGCTGGCTGTTTGATGGGTTTGCCCTAATCAGCTATTGCATCTAATCTTGTTTCAGAATATGTTGAAATAGAACAAAACACACTAAATTTTTTAGACCTATCACAAAAACTAAAAATGGAACTTTCATTAGTAATTGGTTTAAGAAACCGTCACGGTCAGTCCAATCTTTGAATTACTATACTCACCATCCATTTAGTCAAAAAATTGGATTGATTAAAGGCTTAATTGATACATGTATTAAACTAAGTGACATCAATTTTAGAAAAGGAAACTTAGACAAATTAAAAATCACTTCGCAAAAAATAATTATCCACTACCGCTAATTGGAAGTCTCATTAAAGAAAAAATACATGAAATTTACAACAGCCTAAATAAAAATATGAAATAAAAAGAACGAATTGCTTTAAAGTATACACAAACTGATTTACGGGTTTTATTACCTTATGTAGAAGGTTTATCACATCGATTAAAGAATGCCTCAAAGAAGTTTGCTATCTATGTATATTTCAGAAATGATCAGACTAAAAAAAATTGTTTCCCTAATATAAAAGACTGAAAAACTTGATAATATTTCTGATGCTGTTTATTTAATAAAATGTAAAGGATGCAATGGAGTTTATATAGGTGAAACTGGTCGACGGTTGAAAAATAGAATACTCGAACATTCTTGGAATTTCGATCATTATTTTGATTTCGATTGTGAAAATATTAAAATTCTTGCTTAGGAGAAAAACTATGATAAAAGGAAAATTCTGGAATCAATTTTCATAAATAAATATATCACTTCAACTTTATTAGACCCTATATTCATTTATTTTTTGTTTACGTCACATCAGTTTGTTAGCTGTTTTTACAGCACTTTTCACCACAAAAATATAAACTTTTTGACCATCTTGGAAAATTTTTTTGATCCCTATAGTTTCCCAATACTCTTATAGCAGATGTTTGTTTCTGATGAATGCCCACAAATGAGGCAGCAGAGCCGTGAACATTAGTGTCTCCTCTTTCATTTCCCAAACTTTAAGCGCGATATCTTATTTCATTTGGACGTATGTTTACAATGAAAAATTGAGGACTAGCTTGGTCACGCGACCCACTCGTCACATGGCCTTAACTCAATTGTTTCTGTCCTTCAATTGTTTTTATTATAATCCAGATTGTAAAAAGAAATTAGATTGTCCTAGTACAATAAAGATTATATAGTCCAAAATTAATTAATTTGTTCATGATTTATATATTAGATTAATTTAAATTTGTTTTAATTCCGATCTAAAGAACTAGCCCCTCTACCATCTTCCAGAGACGGGGCTGAGCTAGCCAACCCTCTGATTTCCAGTTTACTAATTCTAGCTTTTAAATTTATTTTAAATTTGGTTAAACTCTTCTTTTAAATTATCTCCTAAATTATTATTTTTTGTCGTCTTTGCGATTGACCCGTGGAGGATCTGGCGCCCACAATTATCTAATGAATAAACAAGATAAGTAGAAAATTTAATTTTCATAAGAAATTAGTACTGAAGTATAAATGGGCTAATTTTAATAAATGGAAGCATCCTTTGATGCAATAAGAGTCATGCTTACGAAAAAAATAGGTCATTGGGATTTTGGAAACATGTGAAAGGATAACTTAAATATGTTACTGATAGCAGATATTCTAGCCTTTCAGATCAATAGTAACTTCCTATTGCCAAGATTTTTAGACAACATTTTTAATACAGATGAATGTTTAAAATAAATTAATAACATTGCCGTGCACTGAAGCATTTTAACTCTTCACGCTGAGCTTAAAATATTTATATATCCTGCATTTTCAGTGTTTAAATGCATTCTTTACTAGCGTGGTCTAAAAATGAATTGAAAATTTTCGTCTTTCAATTTCCATACATATCGCCCGAAAATTCGTTATAATCATATTTAATGTAAATTGTACTTAAAGTAGTTACTGGGAGCTTCTTTTAAATAATTAATTATAATAATATACATTATTTCCTCCTAATCAAAAAGTCAAAGGTAAGCTGAAAAATGAACAAAATGTGCAACTTTCTGGCATTACTTTGAGAGAAGATAGTTACAATCAATAATAAATTGTTTAAACAAATCTGTTAACTTTTGTTAATCATTACTTTGCTATAAGTGAAAATTTAATAAAAAATTGACAATTTCGGGGAAAAAACCGATACTTTCTAGCATTATTTGAAGGTTATGTTATTAAAAATAATAATTATTATAACCTCGCTCTAAATGAAGAGTTGACAAAAAGTTGAATATTTCAGGCAAAAAATCGCAGACTGCGAGCATTATTCGAAGAAAATATTATCGAAAATAATAAGAAATTATTTTAACTATTATTTTTGTTAACTTGAGTCAATTATTACTTCAGTCTAATTCAAAAGTGGAGAAATAGCGGAAACTGTTATAAAAAACTAAAAATTGTTGGCATTATTCTAAGAGAATATTGCTGTAAATAATAATAAATTATTTCAACAATTATTTTTAAAAACGCAGTTTTGTGGAATCGAATGAATTTGGGGACAATATGCATGAAAATTAAAAAAAAAATTTGAAACACTCTATTGCTGAGTAATTATGAAAAATACTACAGTAGGACTCGTCGGATCGGGACGGACCGGGTCTCCACTTTCGATCGGGCAGGTCACAGAAACAAATCTTAGCTACACCTCCTGGTAGTGACGTTTCTCAAAATATACACGGCCCTAATATTTGACCGGCTATTACAGGCCAGTGAATTTTCATACAATAGAACTAAAACACATCGAGAAACTACCAAGTAAAATTAAAGACCCACAAAAACGATTCAACTACAATCACGTGGTCGATGGCGCGAAGTCCCGACATGTGGCCATTTTGCAGACAGGAATTCGGAACAAACATCAAAAGAAATTTTCCCCGAAACTCTACGCACTGACTCGACTACTGAATACAAATTCAACTACCGGGTCGCGCTTGGGAAATTCGGGGTGTCTCGGCGAAAACTTTCTTGGGGAAAGCTAGGTAGGTCTAATGAACTAGTTCGGACTACTTCCAGTAGTCGTAGATTATTCCGTCGGATGTTTTCTGTAGGGATGCGACGAGGATTCTTTCGTAAGTTTAGCGGGTCCCTACGGGTATGTTCGGGAAATCTAAATGCTTCCGGAATCGGGAAATCATTGTCTAAGAGGAGAGAAGACCGATCTACGAGTGGGAAGGGGCCCGGTAATCCGTATAAATTAGCGTAATTGAACGAAAATCCCACATTTCTGGGGTTAATACGAGTTGGCAGAGTCGTTAAGCTTTCGTGGGATGTCATGACCGTTACAGTATACCTTGTAGTAGTCGCGATTTCTAAAGGGTTCCGTGAATTTACTACACCTATTTACTACACTATAAATTCAACTGATAGACGAAAAAAAACGTTTCAAAAAGGGGTCAAGCGAGGCAATGTGTCCGGTTTGAGCAAGAACACACCGTGTCGGAGGTTAGGATCCGCCACTGCGTCGCTTGCCGAAATATCGAAAAGGTTTACCTTGTTCATTGCTTCAGACGATTTTCCTTGCCGTTAAATAAATCCAAATAATATCCAATGCGTATAAATGTTAATCGAGGTCGAGAATTGTCTCTAAAGCCGAGTAGAAAACGAGGCACTTCTTGCCATACGTATACCAAGATTGAAAGTGACAGATTCATGCGAGGCACCGAGACCGTGACCTCGAAGGGTGGTCGCATGAAGGCGCGTTCACAAGCATAAAGTCACTGCGCAACTACCGGGGAAGCTATGAACTAAAACTGATCGTAGACTGACTGAATTCGGTGTAACTGATTTCCGTGACAATATTCGCGGAAATATTAACATAAGTCTATTAGGTATTATTGAGAGGACGATACTCTATGCTAAATCCTAAAGTTTCACATCGGAAATTGCATTTTACCGTGTTTCAGACTACAGCGCGCCTAGTCGAGGAACTGTGAACTAAAAGTTACTAACTAAAACTAGAGAACTATTTTCAGCAAAAACTACATAAGCGTGATAAAATTCTCTTATCCATATAACTCTCATCCTAAATCCGTATCATAAACTTAGTGAACTTGAGCGAATCAAAGTTTAGAGAGGCGTGAAATGTTTCCAAACTTCTCGAGCTTCAAATTATATGGCGGTAAATTCAAAATTATAATGGAGTTAAATGTGAAGTCTTCCAAATGTCTTTTAAAATTGTCCGAATTCTTCCCAAAATTTTCTCAACATTTAAAAAAATTACAAAAATTGCCTCAACATCTTCCAGAATCTGTTATGACGATTTTAGAAATCTTTTGTAATCTTTTAAAATATTTTGTCATCTTTTAAAATGTTTTTAAATATTCTCTTAACACTAATTTTTTTAAATAAAAAATGAGTTTAAATTATTTCATGAATTTTAAGAAATATTTTTTATTATCGTGAAACTCTTCAAAATGCTTAAAAATCTTTACAATTTTTATTTACAAATATTCAAAAATGTACATTTTTCAAGTTTTAAAAAAACTTTTTGAGCTACAAATTGATTTTGAATATTTTTCAAACTTCTAAATATCTCCTAAACTTACTCAAATTTATTATAAACTTTTATAATCCTGCTAATTGAACATTTTTTATTTAGAATCGTCCACATTCTTTTTCGAAATTTTAAGAAATAATTAAAAATGTTTTGGAATATTAGTCAATTTTCTCTGCAAATTCATTTTTCAAAATAAAAAGTCAGTTTGAATTTTTCCAGGAATTTTAAGAAATGTTTATTTCAAAACATTCAAAAATGTGCGCTTTTTAAAACTTTTTTGCAATGTTTTCCAGTTTTAAATTAATATTGAATCTTTTTGATACTTCTAAATGTTTTTTAAACTTGATCGGATTTTTTATAAACCTTTGTAATCTTGTTAATAGAAAAATTTGCCTTTTAACTCGTCTATATTCTTCTTTAAAATTTTAAGGAATAATTTAAAATGTTTTGAAATCTTTGTGAATTTCCTCTTGAAATAAAAAAAAAAAATTAAGAACAGTTGAAAATTCCCCAAGAATTAAAATTTTTTATTATTATATTGAAACCTTTTAAAATTCTTAAGAAGCTTCGTCATTTTTAAAATCTTAAAAAATCTACCAATTACATTTTGTATATCAAAATGCTGGACACCTTTCTTATATTGATTATTATTATTATTGAATATATTATTAAGATAACCTTACATTTCTCATAATCCTGAAGCTTGCACTCTTTTTTTTTAAATAACAAAAAAAAATGAAAGCTTTATCCTGTCACGAACACGAGTTTTCGGAAAACAATAGTTTTAAATTGTTTCGAGTAATTTCGAGATGGTTCGAGAAATAATCGAAAATGGCGCCATGCGCTTTTTAATATGAGGACCGTCCGCGACGAAAGGGACCTAATGCGTCAAAGCTGAATTTGAGTAGTGGGGGAGCGCCTACGAAAAGCACCCCCTCCACTTACCACCACACTTCTAGGCACGAGCCAGTGGAGCTCACGGACACGCCGCGTACAGCTGTAGTGGTAAGTGGTGGGGCTGGCTTTAGTAGGCCTCTCGTTCGGTCTCCGCGTATGCTTATCATGCTCATGTTTGTAACTTAATAACCAGAAAAGTAATTAACTTAAAAAATTTTGATTATAGGAAATGAGTCACAATTGGATTTTTTTTTTATATTTGGTCAATTTATTCAAGAATGTGACTGATTACTACTTATTCAATTTGAAATTCCATCAGGCAATATTGTACCTCATAGTGTACAAAATCACGTACGTCTCCCATGCAAATTGCAATGCGATATGGCTATATTCAACGACCTGAAGCAGTAGGAGGCTTCCGCAATGGATACTATTGCGAGTCATTCACCGTGCACGACCGTCAAGCATAGTTCATTGTTCAGACATGGACATCAGTAATTGATTCCTCGCCAGTAAATAACTCATTTTTTATTTCATCCAGAAAATAATAACTTTAGCTCTTATTTCTATTATTATAGTGTAATATAGCAGCAAGTTCACGTGCGTAAATCGCGCCTTCACCTCCCTGAATTTTTATTTCATAATATTAAAAACGTCAACAATTTGAAATTCCATAACAAATTTCACAAGGTGCTTAAAAGATTTTTTAAATACAATTATTATATAAGCGCATGGCGCCATTTTCGAATATTTCTCGATCTATCTCGAAATTACTCGAAAGAATTTGAAACTATTGTTCTCCGGAAACCCTTACTCGTGATTGGATGAAGCTTTTTTTTGTCATTTAAAACAATAAATTGACAAAGATTTCAAAAGATTTTAAACTATTTTTTAAAATTTCGAAAGAGCGTGGGAAAGATTTCAAGGATTAATTTTTTATTAGCAAGGTTACAAAGTTTTATAAAAAACTCGGTCAAGTTTATGAGATATTTAGAAGTTTTAAAAAGATTTAAAATTAATTTAAACTTGTAAACATTTCGAAGAAGTTAGAAAAAACGTACAATTTTGAATACTTGGAAATACAAATTTTGACGTTTCTAAAAGATTTTGAAAGGTTTCACGATAATAAAGGAATTTCTTAAGATTCTTGGGTAAATTTAAACTGATTGTTTATTTTGAAAAATAAATTTCAAGAGAAAATTGATGTCGATTTTACAACATTTTAAATTATTTCCTAAAATTTCGAAAAAGAATCTGGACGATTTTAAAGTTAATTTTTTCAGTTAGCAAGGCTACAAAGTTTTATAAATAAATTGAATTTAAAAACAGTCAATGTTAATTTAACACTTGAAAAGATTTTTAAAAAGTTAAAAAAATGTACATTTTTGAATATTTGAAAATAGAAATTTTGAAGCTTTTTAAGCATTAGAAGGGTTTCACTATCATAAAAAATATTTTTAAAAAATGCATGGGATAATTTAAACTTATTTTTTATTTTGAAAAATTAATTTCTAAATAATATTTAAAAAGATTTTAAAACATTTAAAACGATTTCTAAAATTAGTAAAACAGAATCTGGAAGACTGGAAGGCTTTTTTTTATTTTTCAGAATTTTGAGAACATTTTTATATAAATTCTAATAATTTTCAAAGATACTTGGAAGATTTAAATGATTTGGAAATTATTAAAAAATTATTTGAAATTTTTAAAGATTTACAACAATTCAAAACAAAATGTAAATTTTTGAAGATTTCGAACAAATTTTCGAAGCTCTTTAAGAAGTTTGAAAGGCTTTGAGCAAATAAAGAACCTTCCTTGACATTCCTGAAAAAATTTGTAATGACTTTTTATTTTGAAAAATTAATTTTTAAAGAGTTATTTTTACAGAGTTACTTTATATAAATATTTTGAAAAAAGTCCACCGCAATCTTTTGCGTTGCTGAACACTGAGTCGATGTACAGCAGTGGATCGTTATTTTCACCTATTCGTCCACTTTCGTCTATTCATCTAGTCATCTATTCATTTATTAATTCATTCATACACCAACCCGTCCTTCCATTCTCCATCCTTCCATCCATCCATCCATCCATCTATTCATCCATATCTTCATATATTCATCTATTCATCCATTCATCCATTCATCCATTCATCCATTCATCTACTTTATCTATTTATTTATTTTCACCTAATCATCCATTTTCATCTATTCATTTAGTTATTCATTCATACATCAACCCATTCATGCATTCATCCATCCATCCATTCATCCATCCATCCATTCTTCCATCTATCCATCCATCCATTCATTTATTGATTCATACATCAACCCATCCATTCATCCGTCCTCCATCCTTCCGTCCATCCATATATTCATATATTCATATATTCGTCTATTCATCTATTCATCTATTTATCCATATATCTACTTTATCTATTTTCACCTAATCATCCATTTTCATCTATTCGTTTAGTTATTCATTCATACATCAACCCATTCATGCATTCATCCATCGATCCATTCTTCCATCTATCCATCCATCCATTCATTTATTGATTCATGCATCAACCCATCCATCCATCCGTCCATCCATCCATCTATTCATATACTTCATCTATTAATATATAATCATTCATTTACTTATTCATTTATCCATTCATTCATTCATTACTGCATTCATACGTTAATCCATCCGTCTATCCACCCGTCCTTCCATCCAACGATCCATTTATCTATATTTTGTCATCTATTCATCCATTTTCATCTGTTTATTCATTTTCATTTATTTACCTCCTCATTTATTTGTTTATTTATTTATTCATTCATATATCAATTCATCCGCCCATCCATCCATCCATCTATTTATATGTTTTCATCTATCCACCCATCCATGTATTCATCTATTTTCACCTATTAATCTAGTTTCATCTATTCATCTATTCATTTATTTATTCATTGATACATCAACCCATCCATCCGTCCTCCATTTTTCCATCCATCCATCCATATATTCATATATTCATATATTCGTCTATTCATCTATTTATCCATACATCGACTTTATCAATTTTCACCTAATCATCCATTTTCATGTATTCATTTAGTTATTCATTCATACACCAACCCATTCATGCATTCATCCATCCAGCCATTCTTCCATCCATCCATTCATTTATTGATTCATACATCAACCCATCGATCCATCCATCCATCCATCTATTCATATACTTCATCTATTAATATATAATCATTTATTTACTTATTCATTTATCCATTCATTCATTCATTACTGCATTCATACGTTAATCCATCCTTTCATCCAACCATCCATTCATCTATATTTTGTCATCTATTCATCCATTTTCATCTGTTCATTCATTTTCATTTATTTACCTCCTCATTTATTTGTTTATTTATTTATTCATTCATATACCCATTCATCCGCCCATCCATCCATCCACCTATTTATATGTTTTCATCTATCCACCCATCCATGTATTCATCTATTTTCACCTAATAATCTAGTTTCATCTATTCATCTATTCATTTATTTATTCATTGATACATCAACCCATTCATGCGTCCTTCATCCGTTCATCCATCCATCTATTCATTCCAGCATCCATGCATCTTTTTTCGGCTAGTCATCCATTTTCATCTATTCATCCATTCTCATCTATTCATCCATTCTCATCTATTCATCTACTCATTTATTCATTTATGCATTATTTCTTTATTTTATGCTAAATCTAGTCGCGTTGAGGTTTTTTAAAGAATGTGTTGTGACTCTAGTAAAAACTTGTTTATGTTTTTATAGATTACTTACACGTGGAAGATCCACTAATTAATGATGTACCGAATATTAATTTTTCAAAGCAAACAGAGCTAGAACATTTGTCTTCGATAAAAAGAGTAGTGTTAAAAATCGTCGAGAGAATTGGTAAATTTCACGCTCTAGCAATAATATGAATTTTTTTCAAGCTCGTGGCAAGGCTTTGGACGCGACACAAGAAATGTTCACCTTGGGAGTTTGTAATCTAGTTGGGTCCTTTTTTCACTCAATTCCTGTCACTGGATCTTTTTCTCGCAGCGCTGTGAGTAACGCTTCCGGGGTGAGAACTCCTCTAGGTGGCCTTTATACAGGTAAATATTTATTGTTTAGATAAAATTTAGGGTGGTCCAAAAAAAGCATTTTTTTAAATAAAATTTCAATCCTAGAGTGTTTTTTATCTGTGTCAAAATCATATCTAATTAGAGTGGCAATTCGGTGGACGATTTCAAATTTCCGGTAATTTCCCGGGGTTTCCCGGTCAAGTTTTTCAATTTTTCCCGGTCGAATAAAAATGAACTGTTTATATTTGTTGCAAAAAGAAAAGATTTATTTTAATTCATGACGTTCATTCTAAACATCCTTTAAAACAACGGACCAAAATATTTCGAAATAAAAGAATTTTGAAAAAATATTCAAATTTTCCACTAAAAAATATGAATTTTTTTACAAAAATTGGAATAGTTAAACTTTCAGTTGAAAAAAATTAATTCCAAACGAGAAGAACTGATTTTCAATAAAATAGTTCAATTTTCAACCAAAATGATGAATTTTAAAATAAAATTATGAATCTTTAACTGGAATGCATATTTAAATTATTTTAAACCCAAAAGACTAATTTTGTGCCAAAAAATATAATTTTTTAATAGAATACATACATTTTCAACGAAATAGTTGAATTTTTAATTAAGAATGACAAATTTTTTAACCAAATAGTTGAATTTTGAACTAAAAAAAAATAGTTTTCAACCGAAAATGGAATAATAACATTTTTAGTTGAGAAATTAATTTTGATCCAAACATAAGAGTTTTCAACTAAAACAATGAATCTTCAACTGAAATAGTAAAATTTTCAAACAAAAAAATTAATTTTTGCTAAAGAAGATAAATTCTCAACCAAAATTTAAATAATTGAATATTAAGTTAAAAAAATTAATGTTTAACCAAACAGGTGTATTTTCAACTGCAACTATCTAATTTTCAATTGGAATAAGTTATATTTTCAGTTTAAAAAAATACTTTAAAAAAAACTAAATTTCAAAATAACATTTACATTTTCAAAGTGATGAATTTTCAAACAAAATTTGGAAATATTTGAATGGAATAGTTGAATTTTAAACCAGAAAGATGAATTTAAGCAATAACTTTATAGTAAAATATCTGTATAGTACAATATCTATATTGTGCAACAACTTTATAGTACAATAGTTGTATAGTACAATAGCTGTATCGTACAATAATTGTATAGTACAATAGCTGTATCGTGGAATAACTTTATAGTACAATAGTTGTATATTGCAATAGCTGCATCGTGCAATAACTTTAAAGTACAATAGTTGTATAGTACAATAGCTGTATCGTGCAATAACTTTATAGTAAAATATCTGTATAGTACAATATCTATATTGTGCAACAACTTTATAGTACAATAGTTGTATGGTACAATGGCTGTATCGTACAATAATTTTATAGTACAATAGCTGTATCGTGGAATAACTTTATAGTACAATAGTTGTATAGTAAAATAGCTTTATAGTACAATAGTTGTATAGTACAATAGCTATATTGTGCAATAACTTTATTATACAATAGTTGTACAGTACTATAGCTGTATTGTACACTAGTTGTATAGTACAATAGCTGTATTGTGCAATAACTTTATAGTGTGATAGGTGTATCGTGCAATAGTTGTATAGTACAAGAGCTGTACAGTACAATAGCTGTATTGTACAATAGTTGTATAGTACAAAAGTTGTATAGTACAGTAGCTGTATAGTGCAATATTTGTATAGTACAATAGCTGTATAGTGCAATAGTTGTATCGTACAATAGTTATATAGTACAAGAGCTGTATAGTAGACTAGCTGTACCGTACAATATCTTTATACAATTGTTTGTACAATTAATGTATTGTACAACTGAATGTTACCAAGCAATTTTTGTATCAAACGAATACTCTATTATGTAATTATTGTACCATACCATAGCTGCCTTGCACAATTGTTTTACTGAACAACTTTTGTATCTCTCAGTTGCTGTATTGTGCAATTCTTGCACTCTCTAATTCCTACAAACAAGAATTTTAGTAATGCAAACTTGCATTGTGTAATTTTTCATTTCCACAATTTTTCTCTAGAATTCTTGTGCTCTAAAATTAATCTTTCTCACAATTTACGAACTTGAACATTGTTGTATTCCTCTCGTTACTGTACAATTGTTTCATTGCACAAATTTTGTACTGCAGTGCATTGTAGTTTATTGTCATTTATTTCAGTGTATGTTGTTTATCATAGCTTTTCATTTTTTTTTTTTTTTTGCTATTGTAATCTTCTATTCTTTATTGCTGTTATGTGTTCCTCATTGTTTTACCATATTGTACTTTATTGTAGTTTAGTGTTTTCTTATTACCATTGTCTTTTTCTATGCTTTGTTTCAGTTTATTATCTGTTATTCTAATCTATTGTAGTTTCTGTACTTTATTGCAGTTTATTGCAGTCTACTGTAGTTTATTGCAGTTATAAATAAATAACAATAGAATGCAACACAAAGCCTATTGTACCCTTTAATAGCCTATTGTAGTTTTACTTTTTTTTGTAGTTTATTGATGTTTATTCTAAGTTATTATATGTTTACCTACTTTGTTATCGTTCATTATAATCTATCATATTTTTTCGTTCTTTGTTGTACTATATTGTGATCTATTGTATCTTCTCGTTCTTAGTTGTAGTTTGTTGTGACCGATTTGAGTTATAGGCACGTTGTTCAATTTTGGTAGTTTCCCGTTCTTTTGACTTTATTGTAGTCTATTGCACTTTTTCAAAAAGTTGATTGTTGTTTAATTCACGCTTCAGATAGTCGGAGGTGTTCTTTTAAAGCATGCCTTACTTAGTATTTTTCTATACCTTATTTATTTTTTGTTTCAATGTATTGTGGTTTACCGTACTTTGTTGTAGTTTATCAAAATCTATTGTATTTTGTCGTTCTTTCTGGTAGTTTATTGCTATTTATTGTAGCTTTACACAAGCTTTATAATTTTTTGTAGCTACATACCTTAATGTAGTTTATTATAGTATATTGTGATCTTATTTTTTGTTGTTGTATTTTATTACTATCTTTTATAGTTTTGCAAAGTTTGTTGTATTTTATTGTGATCTATTGTAGTCTTTCGTAGTTTATTGTAGTTTATTGCATTCTATTGTCGTTTACCGTAATTTTTTATAGTTTTTTAATGTCTACTGTAATTTGTTGGTCTTTGTTGTAATTTATTGTAGTCACCTATATTTTTATGCACGTTGTTGCATTTTTTGTAGTTTTCAATGCTTTTTGTACTTCATTGTATACTATGTAGTTTTTTTTTTTGTTGAACTTCTTTTTTTAGAGCCTGACTTACGTTGTACTTTTTCGTAATTTTTTGTAGTTTATTGTGATCTAATTTTTATATATACTTGTGATATATTCAAGTTTTTTCATATTGTGTAATATAGTTTATTATAATATATTGTAGTTTGTCGTTCATTGTCGTAGTTTTTTTTTGCTGTTTATTGTATTTCTTGTTCTTTGTTGTAATTTACTGGTATCTTTCATAGTTTTATGCACGCTGTTGATTTTTTGTAGTTTTCCATGTTTTTTGTACTTTATTGTACCCTTTTTTGTTTTTTTGTTAAACTAGTTTTTTTCAAGTGTGTTTTTAGAACGTGATTTGCGTAATAGTTTTTCGTAGTTTGTTGTAGTTTATTGTGACCTTATTTTTTGTATTTTTGTGACCTATTCTATTTTTTTAATATTGTGTTGTAGTTTATTGTTATATATTGTAATTTAACGTACTTTTTTGTAATCTGTTGTAGCTTGTCATTCTTTATCATAGTTTTTGTAATCTATTGTAGCTTTATGCATGCTGTTGAATTTTTTGATATTTTTTCCATGCTTTATGTACTTTATTGCAGTATTTTTAGTTTTTTGTTAAAATGCTTTTGAAAGCGTAAGTTACGTAGTACTTTTCCGTACTTTTTTGTAGTTTATTGTAGTATATTATGATCTTACTTTTTTTGTTATATTTTATTGCGATATATTCTAGATCTTTATTTTGTGTTGTAGTTTATTGTAATATATTGTAGTTTACCGTCCTTTTTTGTGATTTAGTCCTACTTTTTTGTAGTTTATTGTAATCTATTATAGTTTTAGGCACGCTGTTGATTTTTTGTAATTTTCCATGTTTATTGTACTTCATGGCACTCTTTGTAGCTTTTTTGTTGAGCCAGTTTTTTTAAAGTGTTTTTTAAAGCGTGATTTTCGTAGTAGTTTCTCCTATTTTGTTGTAGTTTATTGTGATCTTATTTTTGTTTTTTGTATGAAATAGCTTGGAAAATTTTCAAGCTCTTGAAAATATCTTGGATTGTTTAAAATACCCGAAAATCCTCTAAAATCCTTTAGAAAATCCTTTTAATTTTTTTAAATAACCTAAATAATTTCAAATCCTTCGAAATCCTTCAAAACATTTTAAAGCTCTTGAAAATTCCTTGTATGTTATAAAAATACCCTAAAATCCTTTGAAATCTATTGAAAAATCCTTGTATTCTTTTAAAATACCGTACAAAATTTCAAATCTTTTGAAATACCTTGGAACATTTTATAGCTTTTAAAAATATCTTGGATGTTTTAAAATACCCCTAAATACTTTGAAATCCATTGAAAAATCATTGTACTCTTTTAAAAAAATCTAAAATATTTCAAACCCTTTGAAATCCCTTGAAACTTTTTAACGATCTGGAAAATTCTTTGAGTGATTTAAAAATGTCCTAAAATCGTTTGAAATCTATTGAAAAATATACTAAACTTTTTACATAGCCTACAAAATTTTAAATCATTTAAAATATTTTGAAGCTTTTTAACTCTCTAAAAAATGCCTTGGATGTGTTAAAAAAAGTGCTTCTTACATAAATACCCTGACTTTTGCAATTTGTTTTAAAAATCCCCAACTTTTCTCTAATTTCCAGATTTTTCCTGACCTCCGGCCTCCCTGTTTACAGTAGATGCAGTAATTTATTCTAATTCTGATTTTTTAAAAGCTAGTAGTTTTATAAATATGATGCATGCCTCAAGCACTTCTTTGGTGATCGCCACTCTCTCCAGGGTTGTGATGACGTCCACAACAGTACGCATGTCGGTGACCTGAAAAATACAAAACAAATTAAAAATCTATCTAAAATTCCATAGAATTTTATATCACAGCTGATGAAATTAACGGAATTCAAATGTTTGTTCTCCAATTAAGAGGCTGATAGTGTAACAAGACTCATAAGTAGGTCGTGAGTACTGAATAAATATTTAATCATATTTTCATTCTCGTGGCTTAGCTCTCGAGAAATCGCGAGATTTCCTAATTTATTATCCCTTCAATTTACGTAAGTGAACATTAATTTATAAAAAACAGCCAATACAAATTAGAAATAAAAATCAAATACTAAATTAGAAATTGCAGGTAAAACTTTGACAATAGAGTTTAGGAAAAAGGATTTCAAATGTATCTTATATTCATAACTTTATTTGAAACAAAAAAACGTTCTACATGTACCGGTTTAAAAATATGTCATATTTTCAAGCCCTTTCAAGCTACATACTTCCGTATTAATAATTATATTGCAAATCAACCACTCATTTAACAAAATTAGCATTTAAAACTCCTCTATTTTCAGTAACAATCAGAGAGAAAAATGCATTAAATCACTGAAGAAAGTGTACTTAAAAAAACGGTTTCGCTTCGGCCTTAGGGTAATACAAACAACTGATAAAAGACCGATAAAAAATAGTTTCACACAAAGAATATCCGCTCACATTTCTTGTATTCTCGCTAATCAAGGCGAAAATTTTCGCAGAAATTTTTTAACAATCGTTCCTTGCTCGACATTCGCAAACTCAAATCACATAAAATTGAGTACAATTTTTTTTCAAACTAAAAAAAGCTTTAACTATCGAGGCTTTCAATTTGAAATTTTAATTATACAATTTAAAAGCTTACAATTACTGTTTATTAAATTCGGAAAGTTTAAATCTCAAATTAGATTTTGAAACTTTAGGACCTAAAATTGTTCAACTATTTGGGATTTTAGGCATTCAATTTGAATTTGTACAAGAATTAAAATTTTAATCTTTATATAAAATAACAGTAATTAATATAAATGATTATAAATAAGCTTTAAAATGTTTGATGCTATTTCAAAAGATTTCAAAGGATTTGAAATTATTTCGGGTATTTTAAAAGAATACAAGGATTTTTCAATCGATTTCAAACAAATTCGAGAGTTTTTATTTCATTTTCAAAGTTTAAATCTTTAAAATATTGAAATCTCTTCAATTTTAAATTCTGGAATTTGAAATTCAATTTGGACCGTTTAATTTTGAACGTTTGCTGCCTAAAACTGTTACTCTATTAAAATTTTCAATTTAAAATTATATAATTTGAAAAAATACAATTTAAATGTTCTATTACTCAATTTTAAACGCATTAAAGATCAAATTATTAAATTTTGAACATTGAAAACCTACAAATCTTGCACAATCAAGGCTTTCGATTTGAAGTCTTAATTATACAAATTAAAATCTTACAATAACTTTTTATAAAATTCGCAAAGTTTAAATCTCAAATTAGAATTTGAAACGTTACGACCAAAAATTGTTCAACTATTTAGGATTTTAGGCTTTCAATTTGAAATTGTACAAGAATTAAAATTATAATCTTGATATAAAATAATATTAATTAATTAATATAAATGATTGTAAATAAGCTTTAAAATATTTAAAGGGATTTCAAAAGATTTCAAAGAATTTGAAATTCTTTGGGTAATTTTAAATGAATACAAGGATTTATCAATCGATTACAAAGGATTTTATGGCATTTTTAAAACATCCAAGGAATTTTTAAGATCTTGAAACAGTTTCAAGGTATTTCAAAGAATTTGAAATATTTTAGGGTATTTAAAAAAATTAAAAGGATTTCTTAATAGATTTCAAAGTATATCAGGGTATTATTTTAAAATTTTAAATTGTATAAATATTAAAATTTTCAGTTTAAAAGTGTATAATTTAAACACGTACAGTTTATATTTTTTATTGTCCAACTTTAAACGCTTCAGACATCAAATTATTCAATTTTGAAAGTCTAAATCTCAAATTATTACATTTTAAACATTTAAAATTGTTAATCTTTAAAATATTGGAATCTCTTCAATTTTTATTTTATATTATCTAATTTTAAACGCTTCAAATATCAAATTATTAAATTTTGAACATTGAAAACCTAAAAATCTTAGAGTATCAAAGGATTTGAAATGCTTTAGGGCATTGAAAAAAATTATAAGGATTTTTCAATAGATTTAAAAAGATTTGAGGACATTTTTAAAACAAGTAAGGGATTTCCAATATCTTTTAAAAGTTTCAAGGTATTTTAAAGAATTTTAAATTTTGTAGGCTATTTAAAAAGTTTAGGGGATTTTTCAATAGATTTCAGGACATTTTTAAAACATCCCAGGAATTTTCAAGAGCTTTAAAATTTTTCAAGCTATTTAAAATTAAGTACTGTGGTAGGAAGTCCAAATTTGATCGGAAATTAACTTTTTTATTGGAAATTAATATTTTTGGTTGAAAATTAACTTCTTGGTTGAAAATTATTATTTTTGGTTTGAAAATTCGTATTCGGTTCAAAAATTAAATAACTTGGTAGGAAGTCCAAATTTGGTCGAAAATTTACTTTTTTATTGGAAATTCAACTCTTTTGCAGAAAATTCGTCTTTTTGTTTGAAAATGGTAGGAAATTCAACTATTTGGTTGAAAATTAACTTTTTTGTTGAAAATTAATATTTTCGGTATGAAAATTCAACCATTTGGTTGAAACTTCATGTATTTTGTTAAAAATTTATTTATTTTTCAAGTTAGAATTTTAATTTTTGAATATGGCGATAGAAAATTATAATTAAAAAAAAGGACAACCTTTTGATCACGTGACCAAAAATGAGTAGTCATGAGACCAAATGAGATGCCTTTCTGAATCAAATAGTAATCTATTTAAGGCCAGACTCTAGTATTCTGACCTTGCCTCTGGCTTTAAAAGAGATCTTGTCCCTAATTACGAATGAAGGACATTTTTTCTCAAAAATAAATCATTCTTCAAATAATGAGAATTTAAACCTGGAAAGGTCATGGAATTTCGAAAAAAGTTCCAAAATTCCTGGAATTGATTTTTTTTTATAAATATAATTTTTCTATGCTTCTTGAGAAATTTCGAAAAGATTTTTGAAAATTTCTGATCTGTCTAAAAATAATGTAGAAAAATTTTATGAAAATTTGAAATATTACTAACTTTTTATACTAATTTTCAAAAAAATTAAAATATATTTACGTATGATTTTAAGAATTAAATTCAGATACTCATTTCACAACATCACAAAAATCTTAAAAAATTATATTGTTACATAATGTTGAAGTAAATAATCAATTTGTGTTAGTTAGTTGAAAACAATTAAAATTCAATCTTTGTATAATTTAATATTGTAAAAAAATTAAACAAACAATAATTACTTGATTAGTTTACAACATAAAAAGCATTAACAATTATTTTCATTTAAACATTCAAATAATTTTTACTCTATACAAATATTTTTCTGAACTTTCATTTCTGAAAATTTGATTTATTAATAAGCTTTGAAAATAATTTGTGAAAAAATTAAAACATTCACATATAATTTTGAATACGGTATTCAGATACTCATTTCACAACATCACAAACATTTAAAAAAATTATATAGATACATAATCTTAAAGTAAATAATCCATTATATAATAATTTAATATTGTAAAAAAATTAAACAATCAGTAATTACTTAATAAGTTTACAACATAATTAGCAATAAACAATTATTTTCATTAAAATATTCAAATAATTTTTACCTTATGTTTTTTTTTGAAAATTTGAATTATCAATAACCTTTTTGACTAATTGCATAAATAATTGAAAAAATATATATAGATACATATAATTTTGAAATCAGAATGTAGATACTCATTTCACAACATCCCAAAAATTTACAAAAATTATATAATTCGAATGGAGGTATTTTAAACATAATTAAACTTCTATTATACAAATCATTGTCATTTCTGAAATATTGATTAATTAGAAATCTTTTATACTAATTTCAGAAAAAATTAAAACATATTTACATACACTTTTGAAAATTAAATTTAAATACTCATTTCACAGCACCAGTAACATTTGAAAAATTATGTGATTGGAATAGGGGTATTTTAAATAAAAATAAACTTTTTATACGAATTATATCCAATATTTAATTATATAATTTTTAAGTGAATAATTAATTTATGTTACTTTATTTAAAAAAATTAATCTTCATTTAATCTAATATGTATTATAAAAAAAATTAATCAACTAATAATTAATTAATCAGTTCACAAAATAAAAAGCACTAACCTATTATTTTCATCAAAATATTCACATAATTTTCACTTTCTTTTTTTTATAAATTTGAATTTTCATTTCTGAAAATTTGATTTACTAATAACTTTTTGAACTAATTCCAGAAATTTTAAGTAAAATAGAATCAGTTAACAATTAATTAATCATTTCGAAAACATAAAAAGCATTAGGCATTTATTTTCATTGAAAAATTTAAATATTTTTATATTATATTTTCCTTTCTTTTCGAAATTGCATTTCTATATATTTAATTGATAAATAAACTTTTAAACTAACGTAAAAAAATTAAAATATGTGTACTTATTATTTTATTTTGAAAATTAAATGTAGATACTCATTTCACAACATCAAACAATTAAAAAAAGAGTATATAATTGTAATCATCTTTAGGTAATTTAATATTGTGATTAATATTATAATTTAATATGTTAATCAGATTGAATCTTACAAAATTAAAAAATTTACTGACAAATTTTTTAAATTCTTTTTCGAAATTTCGGGAAATCGTTTGAAATATTTTGAAATCTTTTTCGATTTTCTCTTAAAATTTAGTTTTTAAAATAAGAAATCACTTCAATTTTTCCCGGGTATCTTAACAAAATTTTGTTATTTTTTCGAAATCCTTCAAAATTCTTAAAGAGTTTTTTTTTGTAATATTCCAAAATCTACATTAAAAAGAAATTTGAAATTTTTACAAGTTTTTACTTATTCTTTTAACCTATTCAAAGTTCTACATATCTCTCAAACTTACTCAAAAATTTTTCCTAAAGCTTTGAAATCTTTAAAAATTGAAAAATTTTGCTTTAAAATTTTGTAAGTCCTTTTTCGAAATTTTAGGAAATAATTTGAAATGTTTTGAAGCCTTTTTTAATTTTTTTTTTTAAATTAATTTTTTGAAAAAAAAAGATTGGAATTTTCCTAAGAATTCTTAAGAAAATTTGTGTATCCTCTTGAATTTGTCAAAATTATGAAAAAGATTCTTTTTTAGAAATCTACAAAAATCTACATTTTTGAGACAAAATTTTGAAATAAAAAAATAATTATTTTTGAATCTTTTAAAAATTTCGTAAACCTTATAAATATGTTTTAGAGTGATTAGATTTTTTCCTAAAATTTTTTGAAAAATTTGCAAAAACTTCTGAATCTTCTAAATATATTTTCCAATGATTCAAATGTTTGATACAATTTTTATAAAATCCTGAAAAATTAAAAAAATTGTATTATAATCTTCCAGATTCTTTTTCGTCAATTTTGGAAATCTTTTGAATTTTTTTAAAAAATATTCTCTGTTCAAATGAATTGAAGCTATTTTTAGTTTTTTCTCGTTTTTTATATTCTTTGCATATGAGAAGTTCAATTTAACTAATTAACTTTAGATTAGTCACTGAACGGAAAATTATTCGAATATTCACTAATTAAGACAGGGAGTAATTTTAAATTTAATTAATTCGATTTTTCACCTAACTCTGATTTACAGAGAGTAGCCCGATGTGGCCCCGACCACGACCACAACAGTAGTAATGATCAGGGCCACATTGATTGAACTGACCCCATCGGGGCCTCGTCAGCATTCAGGATCAAATTGGGTAATTTCTCTATGGGGGGGGGGGGGGGGTTGATCAAGGGAAGAATAAAAATAGTTGAAGGAAAAGGTCAGGAATATCAAAATAAGAGAGGAAGGTGTAAACGAGATGGAATTAGAGATAGAAGAAATAAAAAAAAGTATTGGAGTGTATGAGCAAAAAAAATGTTAGTGAAGGATACGATAGAAGTGGATGGGATGAGGAATGTAAAGAGAAGAAGAAAATGAGAAAGGAATAAAGGAAATGGAGAAAAGGGAAAAGTATTGGAGAAGGATATAGAAGAAAAAAGAAGTATACTGAATTGTGTCATCAAAAAAAAAGAGGAGAAAAGTAGAAGGTTTGATGAAGACGAGTAGAAGGCTGGGACCGCGGGACAGAAGAAAAGATTTGGAAAGTCCCATCTGGAAGCATAAAGAATCAAAAATATAGATTAAAATAGGAGATTAAAAAAGATCGACGGGAATTATGAATGGCAGAGAGATAGAAAAGTATTGACGTGCATAGATAAAGGATAGGATGAGATAGAGAAGAGAGTATTTATGGAAAAGATAGACGTGAACTTAGATTGACAGATAGATATAAAAATATTGACGTGGACAGATGTAGGATACGATGAGATAGAAAAAGATAGATGTTGATAGATGAAGAAAACGATGAGATAGAGAAGAGGAGATTAAAAAAGATAGACACAAATTTAGACTTACAGAGAGATAAAAAAATTTACGTGGATTGATAAAGGATTGGATAAGATAAAAAAGAGGATATTAAAAAAGGGAGACGGGAATTTGTATTGCCAAATAGATTGTAAAAAATTGACGTGGATAGATGAAGGATATGATGAGATGAAGAAGAGAGTATTTATGGAAAAAGATAGATGTGAATTTAGATTGGCAATCAGATGGAAAAAGATAGAGGTTGATAGATGTAGTATAGGATGAGATAGGGAAGAGGAGATTTAAAAAGATAGACGGAAATTCGGATTGACAGAGAGATAGAAAAAGATTGACGTGGATAGATGTAGGATAGGTTGAGATAGGGAAGAGAATATTGAAAAAGATAGACGTGAATTTAGATTGACAAAAAAGATAGAGAAAGATTGACGTGGATAGACAAAGGATAGGATGAGATAGAGAACTCAAAAAAATAGACATAAATTTAGGTTGACAAAGGGATAGAAAAAGATTGACGTGGGTAGACGAAGGACAGGATGAGATAGAGAAAAGTGGATTAAAAAAGATAGACATAAATTTAGATTGACAAAGAGATAGAAAAAGATTAACGTGGGTAAACAAAGGATAGGATGAGATAGAGAATTAAAAAAGATAGACGCAAATTCAGATTGACAAAGAGACGGAAAAAGATTGACGTGGATAGATAAGGGATAGGATAAGATAGAGAAAAGAGGATTGAAAAAGATATACGTAAATTTACATTGACAAAGAGATAAAAGATAGGCATCGATAGATGTAGTATAGGATGAAATAGAGAACAGGAAATTGAAAAAGGTAGATGGGAATTTAGATTTACAGATATAGAAAGAGACTGACATGAAGCGATAGAGAAGAGGAGACTTAAAAATATAGACAGTAATTTAGTTTGACAGAGAGATAGTAAAAGATTGACGTGGATAGTCAAAGGATAGGATGAGATAGAGAATTCGAAAAGATAGACGTAAATTTAGATTGACAAAGAGATAGAAAAAGATTGACGTGGATAGATAAGGGATAGGATGAGATATGGAGGGTGATATCGAACAAGATATATGTGAATTTAGATTGACAAAGAAACAGGAAAGGATTGAAGTTGATAGACAAAGGACAGGATGAGATAGAGAAAAGAGGATTGAAAAAGAGAGATAAATTCAGATTGACAAAGATATAGAAGAAGATAGTTATCAATTGATGTAGTGTAGGATGGGATAGAGAAGAGGAAATTGAAAAAGGTAGATGGGAATTTAGATTTACAGATATAGAAAAAGACTGACATGAAGAGATAGAGAAGAGGAGACTTAAAAATATAGACAGTAATTTAGTTTGACAGAGAGATAGTAAAAGATTGACGTGGGTAGAAAAAGGACAGGATGAGATAGAGAAAAGAGGATTGAAAAAGATAGACATAAATTTAGATTGACAAAGAGATAGGAAAAGATTAACGTGAGTAAACAAAGGATAGGATGAGATAGGGAAGGTGATTTTGAACAAGATATATGTGAATTCAGATTGACAAAAGAATAGAAAAAGATTGACGTGAATAGACAAAGGACAGGATGAGATAGAGAATAGATGATTGAAATAGAGAGATAAATTGAGATTGACAAAGATATAGAAGAAGATAGTCGTCAATAGATGTATTGTAGGATGAGATAGAGAAGAGGAAATTGAAAAAGATAGATAGGAATTTAGATTGACAGATATAGAAAAAGAATGAAGAAGTAGAGATGAGATTTAAAAATATAGACAGTAATTTAGTTTGACAGATAGATAGTAAAAGAATGACGTGGATGGGCAAAGAATAGGCTGAGATAGAGAATAAAAAAAGATAAAGATTCAAAAAGATAGGACCCATATCTTTTCACTGCTAGCAGAAGTGATAAATAGAGATAAAACAAAGGAAAAGGATAAACTTGGATATTAGGATGGTAGAACGGAAAAAATATGTTATGGATATGCTAGGAGAGGTCAGAGGAAAGATAAGAAAGGAAGAATATATTATGGAACAAGAGATGTGGAAGGTGACATAACGAGGGAAGAAATAGTCAAGGTGTGAGGAATAATGAAAGATGGAAAGGCACCTGTTGTTGATGAGATTCCAAATGAAGTCTGGAAATATAGGGAGAGAGAACTAAAGGAATGGGCATGGATAATGTGTAATAGAGTATGGAGAGGAAGGAGGCTAAAGACGCCTGGGTATATCGTGGGTCTCTCTAGTAGCTCAGTGGTTGGAGCACATGACCAGAAATTAGTTGACCTGGTGTTTCAATCCCAGCGGAGTGAAAGGAGAAGATCTTTTTTCTGAATAAAATTTAATTGAAAAGTTTTAAATTTATATGTTCATCTTGTCTGAAATGACGTCAAGATATTGTCTGTATAGGAAAATATAACTTTGGTCAATATTGTAAATTTCCATGTATTGTGTAAATTTCTCTTCTCGATCCATTACCTTCTCCAATGATAATACAGATTTTTATTAAGAAAGTTGATTTACAATTAAGAAAGGTGAATTTTTTATGAAATAGTTGAATTTTCAACAACAAATTGAATCTTGAAATTTTTAGTTAAAACAAGTAATTTTGAGCCAAGAATAATAAATTTTCAAACAGCTAAATTCAACTAGAAAATACGAATTTGTAACAAATTAGTTTAACCCTCAACCAAATTGATGTGTATTCAATAAAATAGATTAATTTTCTACCTATTAATTTAATTTTCAAGTTATTATGAAAATTTTTTTAATCAAAAATGAAATAGCTACATTTTTACATAAAAAATTAATTTTTAACTAAAAAAGAAGAATTTCCAACAGAAGGCTAAATAGTTAAATTTCCAATCAAAATGATGAATTTTCATTAAAAAAAAAGAGTAATATTTTACAAAGAAGTGCAACTTTAAACAAAGTAGTTGATTTTTGAAAAAAAATGATTTCTCAAAAAGCATGTAATAGTTACTATGTCAACAACAAAAAAATTAAATTTTGGATAAAAAACAGTTAAATTCAATACAAGAAGATAAATTTGGAACAAAATAGTTGAATCCTCAACCAAAGCAGATTAATTTTCAATCAAACAGTTCCAATTCAAACTTAAAATTGAAAAGATCAATTTTCAACCAAAACTAGAACAATTACATTTTCAGGGAAAGTGGTAAGCTTTTAGTTAACAAAATTATTTTTCAGGCAAAAAATAATAAATTTCCAAAAAAATAGTTAATTTTTTAGCTCAAGAGATGAATCTTTAACGATAAAATTAATTTTTAACAGAGTAGTTCAACTTTCTAACAATTAGTTGAAGTTTTGCCCAAGTAAGAGGACTTTTCAAAAAAGTAATTGCATTTTTAACAATATAATGAAATTTTTAACCAAATGGTAAATTTTCAAACCAAACAAAATGAATTTCAAACTAAAAATATGATAGCAGACTCCTCAAAAAAAAAACTTTTAACTAAAAACAGCTGGATTTTCTTTTTGGGTTTTATTAATACCGTTAATTAATTTCATTTTTAGAAAATTAATCTTCTTGGTTAAACATCAGATTTTGGGTCGAGCTCTTATTGACAATTCAATTTTTTTAAGATTCATAATTTTAGTTGAAAATTCCTCATTTGGATGTAAATTTAACTATTTTGTTGGAAATTCTTTTTTTTTCATTTAGGAAATAATTTTTTTAACTAATAATGTAAAAATTAAATTTTTACTTGAAAATTCATGTATTTTTTTAAAATTCGTCTTTTTTGTTCAAAAATTAATCTTCTTTGTACAAAATTCATCCTTTTTGGTTAAAAATGTAACTGGTTCTAAGTTAATCGGGTTTGGTTGAGGGTGTATCAGTTTAGTACAAAATTAAACTATTTGGTTGAAAATTAACTTTGTTGTCAAAAATTCATATTTTTTACTCAAATTTAAGTATTTCGATAGGAATTAAACTATTTCAATGGAAATGTAATTTATAGGTAAAAATAATATTTTGAGGTTCAAAATTCAACCTTTTTGTCGATACCTCGTCTTTTTGGCTTTAAAATTCAAAAATTTTGTTACAAAATTTATATTTTGTTGAAAATTCGTAAAAGTTTGACTGAAAATTCATCTTTTTTATTGAAAAATTCAACTAATTGGTTGGATCTTGAATTTCTTTCTTTAAAACAAGTTATTAGTGTTTTATTTAAATTGTATGGATTTTATTTTATTTATTTGAATATGAAAAATATGAAATAAAATGTTAAAAATTTATTTTTAAATGACTTATCTCGTTGGTTTAAAATTTAACTTTTCATTCGAAAATTTAATAATTTTTTTGGATAAAAATTATAGTATTAAATTGAAAATTTTATTATTTTGTTGAAGGTGTAACTATTTCGTCAAAAAGTCATCTTTTTAGTCAGAGATTAAGCTAATTAGTTAAAACTAAAGTACTTTGTTAAAAATTCATTTTTTTGGTTGAAGATCCATTTCTTTGGTTGAAAATTTAACTATTCCATTTTTAGAAAATTTATCTTCTGTGTTAAAAAATCATCTTTTGGGTTCAACTCTTTTCAGGCCTCAGACTTACTTTAAGGATTAAAAATAGTGTAAATAGTGTCACAAATTTTATACATTAGTGTCAAAATAGTATGAAAAAATTTTTCAAGTATTAAAAATGAACTTCAATGTTTATCTAAAATGTTATTCCTTATTTTATCAATTATTAAAATTCCTATTTATTTATCGCATGCTGAAGTAATAGAACCCAATAAGAAAATCCAAATATTTCTGGTTGAAACTTCATTATTCTTGATGGAGAAGCCTATTATTAAATTTTTCGATAAGAAATCATCTTTTATATTCACAAATTTTATTATTTGGTTTACAATTAAATTCTTTTTTTGAAAATTTAAGAACTTCATTAAAAAGTCATACTTTTTGGTTCAAATTCAACTGTTTTGTTTGAAAATTCGTTATTTTGTCGTGATGATTGAACAGTTTACAGGAAATTTTTCTCTTCCTTGACTAAAAAATTTTGTTCTTATTGAAAATTCAACTAAGTATTTTGTTTATTTTTTAGTTTGAAAATGTATCTCTTTCTATAAAAATGTAATCTTTTTTGGTGAAAAATGCAATTAAATTAAAATGTTTTGTGTTAAAGTAACAAATATTACATTTTTCGTTGAAAATGATTTTTTTTATACAGAAAGTTCAACCTCTCGTTCCAATTTTGTACTAGTGTCTTAAAATACTATTTTTTTGCAAAGATTCATAATTTTAGTTGAAAATTCATTTCTTTTTCTTGGTTACAAATTATTTTTTTACACTGAAAATTTAATTATTTTGTTGAAAATTCAACTGTTTTGTGGGAAATTCATATTTTTGGGTCCGAAATTAAACAATTTGGTATAAAATTGAACTATTTAGTACAAAATTAAACATTGTTTAAAGTATTTCGATAGTGCTAGTATATTAAAAAATATCTTGCAATATAATTCTCCAAAGCTTTCTAAATTAAATATACTAATTGAATCCCTAGAAACTGAAAAAAATCTAGAAAAATCGGGGAATTTTTTTCCAGGGCGTGAGGAGACACACCCTGGGACAGTAAAACCCACCAGAATTCGTAAATAAAATTTCAGTGTCTGAATTATCACTCAAAAGCTATAAAAATTTAAAGAAAAAATTGTCGCCTTTTAAAAATGGAAGTCAAAATTCAAATACTCGTAACTTCATTAAATTTTTTTTTTCCTATTCGAAAAAATACGTGTCACATCTGAGATATTCTGCGACTTTTTGTAAATTAAATGTTATCTTTAATAATAATTTTTGTTGAATAATTTTTTTAAATTTTGGTTGAGAAATCAACTGGAAGCCTAATTTGAAATGGATTCGATTTCAATAAAATTTCACTATAAATAATTTTTGTTTCAGTAAACAACGCCACTTTAGCGAGGAATAATTACATCATAACTCCTGAAATGTTCGACCAAAAAATCTGGGAACTCGTTTTGCAGTATAATTATACGCTGAACCCTTTGGGCGTTTACGAAGCTATTAAATACATGTACACGTACTGGCCTGACCCGAATAATGTTACTCACATTAGGGATCAATATATTAACGTAAGTGCTAGGTAATCCTCACGGTCCCAGTAATCGTGAAACTTGCTCATTATTTTAATATATTGTCAAAAAATATGTTAAAATTAATATTTAATGATAAAACCTATTTATTTTAGGCATTTTATTTTATTTTATTAACCAGAATTGCTATTAATTTAATATAAATAAAAACCAAGAAGCCTTTGCGATTACTGGGTCGTTTATCTTAAATTATTATTATTTAGTATATAAATTATTTATGGAACCAAATAAGAAAATCGAACTATTTTTGGATACAAATTTCAGTTTTTGGTTCAAAATTCGCCTTTTTTTGTTTGAAAATCCAACTATTTGGTTGATAATTAAATTTTAGTTCAAATTTTAGTTCATTTCTTATGCTGAAATTTTGCTTATTTTGATGAAATTGAATTTTTTGAACTGAAAATTTAACTATTACATTATTTGTCAAAAATGTATCTTTTTGAATTGAGAATTCATGTATTTTATTGAAAATTCTAATTGTTGGTAGAAAATTAATCATCTTAGTTAAGAGTTCACCTTTTTGGTTGTAACTTCAATTCTTTGGTAGAAAATTGAACTATTTTGTTGAAAATTCGTTTTTTTTTTTTTTGAAAATTAGTTTTTTGTCCCTGAAAAATTAACTATTCCGTATTTAGTTGAAAATGTATATTTTTTAGTTGAATATATAACAATTTTGTTGAAAATTAATTTTTTTTTGTTATTGGACGTTCATCGTTTTAGTTAAAAATTCAACTTTTGGGTTAAAAATTAATTGTTGTTTAAATTTCATGTATTTGGTTGAAAATTGATCTTTTTTGATAGAAAATTAATCATTTTGATTGTAAATTCATATTTTTTGTTGGAAAATAAACTATTTGGTTTCAAATAAATTTCTTTGGTTAATGATTCATCATTTTAGTTAAAAATAGAACTATTTGATTAAAAATTAATTTTTATGGTTAAAGATTCATCATTTTAGTTAAAAATTAATTTCTTTGATTGAAAATTGAACTATTTTGTTGATTTTTTTTAATTTTATGTATTTGGTTGAAAATTTGACTTTTTTGATAGAAAATTAACCATCTTGATATAAAACTCTTATTTGTGATCAATGAACAAAAAAATTGGTTCCAAATACATTTTTTTGGTTCACGGTTTATCATTTTAGTTACAGATTTATTTCTTTGGTTGAAAATTTAACTATATTGTTGAAAAATCGGTTTTTTGTGTGTGTAAAAATTAATTTTTTTAACTGAAAATTTAATTTAATTATTTGGTGAATATTTATCTTTTTTAGTTCGAAATTTAACTATTTGGTTGAAAATTCATCTTTTTTATAGAAAATTAAGCTTCTTGATTGAAAATTCATCGTATTGCGTGAAAAATTAACTTTTTGGTTAAAAATGAACTTTTTTTTGTTAAGATTCGTCATTTATATTAATATTCAATTCCTTTGATTGCAAATGTAACTATTTTGTTTACAATTTTTTTTTTTGTTTATTAATTTTTTGTCCCTGAAAAATTAACTATACTATATTTAGTTGAAAATTTATCTTTATTATTTGAACACTTAACCATTCGGTTAAAAATTCGTTTGTTTTTGTATTTTTAGTTAAAAATTCAACCATTTGGTTGAAAATTCGTTTATTTTTTATTTTTTGTCATTGCGAATTTAACTATTCCGTATTTAGTTGAAAATGTATATTTTTTAGTTGTATATATAACAATTTTGTTGAAAATTAATTTTTTTTTGTTATTGGAAGTTCATCTTTTTAGTTAAAAATTCAATTTTTGGGTTAAAAATTAATTTATAAAGTTGAAGATTCATCATTTTAGTTGAAAATTAATTTTTAAGGTGGAAAATTTCTTTTTATTTGTTGTTGAAATTTCATGTATTTTGTTGAAAATTTGTCTTTTTTGATAGAAAATTAATCATTTTGATTGAAAACTCATATTTTTGGTTGAAAAATAAACTATTTGGTTTCAAATAAATTTATTTCGTTAATAATTATGTTGAAATATTTTTTTTTCAGCTTTTGTCTGATTTCCACTACGTTGCACCATACGACAAAATTGCAAAATTACTTGTGGAGCAAAAGGTTCCTGTATATTTGTACGTGATGAATACGACAATCGAGTCTCTGGATTTGGCTCATTGGCAGCGAGTTCCACACGATATTGAATATCTTTTATTGACAGGAGCGCCTTTCATGGATGTTGGTAAGTAATCCAAAAAAATTATTTTTCGACAGTAGGGTGACGCCGGGAATTTTATTCACCTGGGAAAAACCGGGAATTTAAACAAAAACCGGAAATTTACTTCTGATTACAGTAAAATTTAAGTTTTACATTATTTTAATAATTTTTGTCTATTCAGAAAAGTGATTTCTACTTTATCTAGAGTCACAGATTTCTCAGATTATTTTAGTTTACTCTAATTAAATCGGAATTTATTATTGAATTTTCATTATTTTCTATTATGAGAAAAACCTTTTGCAATTTTTTGCTCTGTGAGATTTTTTTCTTGACTTGGAACAGGGAATGTTAATTTTTTGTTGTTAAAAAGTAATCTTTTTCGTTTAAAATTCATCTATTTCAGTTAAAAATTCATCATTTTAGTTTAAAATTCATCACTTTGGTTGAAAATGTTGTTTGTTTGGTGGAAAATGATTTTTTTAAACTGAAAATTAAACATTCCATTTTTGGTTGAAAATTTATCTTTTTCGGTCAAAATTCAATGGGAAATGTACGAGAAATTTATCGTAGATCTCCGCTGGACACCCTGAATCTTTCTAGTATAAGTATATATAATAAAAAAAAAAATTAAGTAGATGCATTCTAAAATTTGGATAATTTATGTTTATTTTTCAGGTGCTAGTTAATTCGAGTATTATGGAAGTAATAGTCACACGACAAGAACGAGTAATCGACACGGTATTCACAGCCAGTGTCGCAATTCTCGTTTCAATTCTATACATCAATTTCGGATGTGCGATGGATTGGGGCCTCTGTCGAAAAACCTTGAAAAAACCAGTAGGACCAGCTATTGGATTTGTCTGCCAATTTGCCTTCATGCCTGTGGTAATACGCAGTTTCTTCTTCGACTTCTTATCTCTTAAATGATAATTTTAGGACTACATCAGAGGTGTAGTCCTAAAATAAAAAGCGGCGGGCGCTAATTTCCATAATCTACGTTACCAGTTTAAGGTGCTTCAAACGAGTCGGTTTTTAGAATAATACAAAATACGGCTACAAGGATTAATTTTTTAATGTAATATTTTTATCACGTAATCTAAAAGCTTATAAATGTGCGCGACCAGAGCCCTTTTTTCGAAAAATGGTCCTGCTTTTTTTTATTTTTTGATAATTGAAAATATGCTGAATTTTTTGCGCCTGGAAACGGGCAACGCGCCACCGTGAGTGTACCCATGGTGAACTGGAAACAGGAACTCCCCGTTTCAAAAAGGGTACAGAATATTTTTAATTAACAAAAAAAAAGCAATTTTTTGTTATATTATTTTTAGATTACATTATTATTTTTATATTACATTATATTATAGTATTATTTTAAAAACCGACTCATTTGAAGCACCTTAAGGGTGGGTGGGGGCTAAAAACTAAGGTCGGCAAAAACAGGGGAGAGGAAAGAACGTTACGAGCTTAGATAATTTTTAAAACTTAAACCCAGTAAGAAAATCCAACTATATCTTTGGGTAAAGTTATTATTTTTTTTTAAAGGTTACTATTATATTTTTGGTTCAAAATTCATCTCGTTTGGTAAAAAATTCTATTATTTGGTTGAAAATTTCATTATTTTGTTGAAAATGTAACTATATTGTTAAAAAGTCATCTTTTTTATCAAAAGTTCAACGACTTTGTTAAAAATTCATTTTTTTAGTTGAAGGTTCATTTCTATGGTTGAAAATTTAACTATTTTTATGAAAATTTGTTTCATGTTTGGTTGAAAATAAATCTTTTAAACTGACAATTGAACTATTTCATTTTTGGTTAAAATTTTATTTCAGTTAATATTTTAACTATTTAATTAAAAATTTAATTTAAAATAAAACCATTTGGTTGAAAATGTATGCCTTTTGTGAAGAATTAATCGTTTTTCTTGAAAATTCATCTTTTTGGTTGAAAATTTAACTTCTTGGTTGCAAATTCAAATGTTTTG